>CM060318.1:61141196-61171196 GCA_030674155.1 Stramonita haemastoma | reverse complement strand
TATGCAAATAGTTTAATATCCCCAGTTGGAAAGCTACTGTAAATCATTCTGATAATTATGTGTGTGCATATGCATGTGTGTGTGTGTGTGTGTGTGTGTGTGTGTGTGTGTGTGTGTGTGTGTGTGTGTGTGTGTGTTCCTTTTAATGTCTATCCACTAAAAAGTGATTTTAGACAAATAATTGGGAAAAAAAAGAATGTCGGTGTGTTTGTGTGGACAGGTGAATGGATAATAATATAATTATACATATAAAAAAAATGGTCTAACTATCAGAAACCGCTTGAACTATACATACAAAAAAGAACACATAAAAGCATGTAAACTTGAGTAAGATAAATGCTTCAATATCTGTGAGTGTGTGCTCGCGTGCATGTGCGGGTACGCTTGCCTGTATGTGTGTGTGTGACTGTGTGACTGTGACTCTGTGTGTGTGTGTGTGTGTGTGTGTGTGTGTGTGTGTGTGTGTGTGTGTGTGTGTGTGTGTGTGTGTTGTGTGTGTGTGTGTGTGTGAACAGGCAATAATTATCATCAGTAAAATAAAATGTTATTAAAACAAGAAAAAGGTAATGTCCAATCTAAACTAAACGGGCAACTGAACTTTGAAGTAAACATTCACAAATTATAAACATTAATGAAAAATCACTGAAAACATTTTCTAATGAACAATCGGGAATATTGGGCGAATAGGTTTATAAAACTTTACATTAAAAAAATCAAATGAAAAATTTAAATGTTTTCACCACAACAGCACGTAACGCCTGTCACAAATTTTGCTTAAAATGCATTTTGCTTTAGTTTATAAAGTAGCCAGATTACTTGTCTGAGCTTTGCCATACTATAATGTGGAAAATTTGAAACTATATTTTTAAAGTTATAAGCCTTTACAATATGATGTTTAGAAATGCTACCAAAATCTTTAACTAATAATTTCATTTCATTCTTGGATTCTTTTTCCAATAGATTGTAAGTCTCAGAAATTGAGAGTGGATACATTAAAATTATAGATCCTTTCTCTTGTTTCGCACCCTTTTGGCGGCGCGATCTGCCCATTCATTGCAAGAAAAGCCCAGATGAGATGGAACCCAACAGAAACTCACATCTATTCCTCTTAAAAGAAGACAATGTATTAAATGATGAATTTCTGTCACAATACTAGAATGCTGTTTACTGAAACAGATCTAAGTGAGTGTAGGGCTGGTTTTGAATCGACACAAAATAAAATTTGGTTTATGTGTGTGTGTGTGTGTGTGTGTGTGTGTGTGTGTGTGTGTGTGTGTGTGTGTGTGTGTGTGTGTGTGTGTGTGTCTATGTGTGTGTGTATGCATGTGTTTGGGTAGCATTAAACAAGATTCATTCGTTCTTGATAAAGCAGAATAAGATTGTTATATATCTCACATACACATTTGCACATCACACACCTTTTTTTTTTTATAGTGGGCAACTTTTTATCATTCCAAAGTAATATGGCAGGAATAGTTCATAGATATTTCAGCATTTTGTTCTTCCAATCACACATTTGAAAGTGTTTAAAAGAAAAAAGATGTTACAAGTGAAAACAGCATTTCAGTTACAAAACATGAACATTCCTCAACCAAGAATTAAAAAAAAAAAAAAAAAAGGCACAACAAAAAAGCCCACATTACTAGACACATGATGCATTGCAATAAAACATGTGTAAACAACTTAAGAAATACATACACAATCATCTGAATATAAACATTCCCACTTAGAAGGTAATCAAATCATTATTAACAAACACCCAGAAACTGCTCAAGACTCATACAAATCTCTCACAAAAAGGAACCAAACTAGAATTCTGATTCTCTATGAAAATAAGCCCCCCAAAATACAAACCATATCTTACATGAACTTTTGTAACCATACCTCGACATGTATCTATAAAAACCAATCCAATCCAATCTTGTTTACAGCTCCACCAATCACAGACATATCTGGGCTGTCACCTCCCCCACCCCACCCCCCCAAAAAAAAATCACACTAAAATAAAAAAAATAAAATAAAATAAAATAACTGAAAAACAAAATCATAAAAACAACAAAAAACAAACAAGAAATTTTTTTTTGTAAATGATGTGGGCTACATTTGCATTGTTAGTGATAAAAATGATGGTGATGTTAGGGCAGGGGAGGGGTGAGAAGGGGACAAGATGAGGGTCAAACTTGATGTTAAGGAAGATGATGATGAGTGTGTGTAACTAAGGAATGTGGCCACATCTGCATTACTGATGATGAATGATGTGGTGAGTGTGTGTAACTAAGGGAATGTGGCCACATCTGCATTAATGATGATGATGATGATGATGATGGTGTGTGTAACAAAGGGAATGTGGCCACATCTGCATTAATGATGATGATGATGGATGTGTGTAACAAAGGGAATGTGGCCACATCTGCATTAAGATGATGATGAGGTGTGTGTAACTAAGGAAATGTGGCCACATCTGCATTAATGATGATGATGATGATGATGTTGATGAAGGGGGTATGTCACAAAAAATGAAGTAGACCACATTTACATTGATGATTATGATGTGGTGTGTGGCAAAAGGATATTGGCCACACATGCACTGATAATTGTAATGATGATGATAGGGGGGTGTGCCTAAGGAAACTGGCCACACTTGCTTTGATGATGATGATGATGATGATGATGATGATGATGATGATGATGATGATGATGATGACGATGATAGTGATGACAGGTGTGTGTGACCATGGGAAGTTAGCCACACATGCAATGGTGATGATGATGTTGATGATGATAGTGATAATAGAAATGCCTGACCTTTGGAAGTAGACCACACATGTATTTAAAAAAAGTATTATAATAATGATGGAGGTATGTGACCAAGGGAAAATATGACAATATTTACAAAACTGATTACACACAGGGAGTGGATGAAAAAAAGCACTTGAGTGCTTAATCCATTATCCTCGATATAAAAAAAAAAAGAAAAAAAAAGGCTACATTTACATTTGTGTCGCTCCACCACATGAGTCACTTACAAAAATAGATTGAAAATTGGACGATTCTACCAAAAGTTGTTACAAATTGAAATGATACACTGCAGAAAATGTAAAAATGAGAAATTCACAAGTTTAGCATCCTAAGAGGTGGTCAGAATGAGGTCTTCACGATCTTTAAAGCACGTTTGTATTGATGATGATGATGATAATGATGGTTAGGGTGTGTGACCAAAAGAAGTGGGCCACACTTGCATGATGATGATGACAATGACAGGGAAGTGTGTGACCAAGAGAAGTGAGCCACACTTGCATTGATGATGATGATGATGATGATGATGGGGGAAGTGTGTGACCAAGAGAAGTGGGTCACACTTGCATTGATGATGATGATGATGATGATGATGATGATGGGGGAAGTGTGTGACCATGAGAAGTGGGCCACATTTGCATTGATGATGATGATGATGATGATGGGGAAGTGTGTGACCAAGAGAAGTGGGTCACTTGCATTGATGATGATGATGATGATGATGGGGGAAGTGTGTGACCAAGAGAAGTGAGCCACACTTGCATTGATGATGATGATGATGATGATGATAATGACAGGGGGGTGTGTGACCAAGAGATGTGAGCCACACTTGCATTGATGATGATGATGATGATGATGATGATGATGATGATGATGATGATGTGATGATGAGATATGATGACAATGACAGGGGAGTGTGTGACCAAGAGAAGTGAGCCACACTTGCATTGATGATGATGATGACAATGACAGGGGATTGTGTGACCAAGAGAAGTGGGCCACACTTGCATTGATGATGATGATCATGACAGCAGTGTGACCAAGGGAAGTGGGCCACACTTGCATTTATGATGATGATGATGATGGTGGTAGGGGTGTGTGACCAAGGGAAAGGGGCATTCTTGCACTGATGATGATGATGATGATGATGATGATGATGATGATGATGATGATGATGACAGGTTGTGTGACCAAGAGAAGTGGGCCACTTTTTCAATGATGATGATGATAGTGTTGTGCGACAAAGAGAATCTGGCCACACTTGCATTGATGATGATGATGATGATGATAATGATGATGATGACGATGATGTTGGTGATAGGGGTGTGCGACCAAGAGAAGTGGGCCACTTTTGCATTCATGATAATGATGATGATGAAGTGTTGCGTGACAGAGAGAAATGGGCCACACTTGCATTGATGATGATGATGATGATGATGATGATGATGATGATGATGATGATGATGATGATGAATGAATGAATGAATGAATGAATGAATGAATGAATGAATGAAATACCTGACTGAAGGGGCAGACCATATCTGCATTAATGCTAAAAATGATGATGATGATGATGATGATGATGGGGGGCATTTCACTAAGGGAATGTGGCCACATGTACATTTATAAAAGTATAACAATGATGATGATTTCACCAAAGGAATGGGGACACATATACATTTATAAAAGCATAATAACAATGATGATTTCACCAAAGGAATGGGGCCACATGTACATTTATAAAAGTATCATAACAATGATGATAATTTCACCAAGGAAATGGGGCCACATGTACATTTCTAAAAGTATAATAACAATGATGATGATTTCACAAGGGAATGGGTCCATGTGTACATTTATAAAAGTGTAATAACAATGATGATAATTTCACGAAGGGAATGGGGCCACATGTACATTTCTAAAAGTATATTAACAGATGGTCAAGGGAAATGGGCCACAATAATAATGGTGATGATAATTATAACGTGTGTGTGATCAAGTGGGCTGTACTTGCATTTTATGATGACGATGATGAAGATGATGATGTTGATGGTAGTGCTGTGACCATGGGAAAGGGACCCCTTTTGCATTGATAATACTGATATGATGCTTGGAGAGAATAAGATCAAGGGAAGGGGCCCACGAATGCATTAGTTATGATGATGAGGAGAATGATAAGGGAGCGTGACCAAAAGAAACGGGCCACACTTGCATTGATGATAATGTCGATGATGATGATGATGATAGTGCTGTGTGACCAATGGAAGGAGGCCACATTTGCATTGATGATGATGATGATGATGATAATGATGATGGCAGGGGTGTGTGACCAAGGGAAGTGAGCCACACTTGCACCGTTGATGATGATGTTGATGATGATAGGGGTGTGTGACCAAGTGAAGAGGGCCACATTTTCACTTATGATGATGATGATGTTGACTAGGGTGTGTGACCAATAGAAGTGAGCCACACTTACACATGATAATCATGATGATGGTGATAGGGCTGTGTAACCAAGAAAAACGGGCCCCTGTTGCATTGATGATGATGATGATGATGATGATGATGATGACAGGGTGTGTGACCAAGAGAAGTGGGCCACTTCTGCATTTATGATGATGATGATGATGATGATGATGATGACAGGTGTGTGTGACCAAGAGAAGTGGGCTACTTTTGCAATAATGATGATGATGATGATGATGATGATGATGATGATGACAGGGGTGTGTGACCATGGAAAGGGGCTACACTTGTGTTCATGATTATGATGATATGGGAGTATAACCATGGAAAGGGGGCTACACTTGTGTTCATGATGATGATGATGATGATGATGATGATATGGGGTGTGACCATGGGAAGGGGCTACACTTGTGTTCATGATGATGACGATGTGGGTGTGTGACCATGGGAGGGGGCTACACTTGTGTTTATGATGATGATGATGATGATGATGATGATGATGATGATGATGATGATATGGGTGTGTGACCATGGGAGGGGGGCTACACTTGTGTTCATGATGATGATGATGATGATGAATGATGATGATGATGATAATGTGTGATGTGTGGACCATGGGAAGGGGGCTACACTTGTTCATGATTATGATGATGTGTGCATGATGTATAATTGATATGAGTTGGTTGTGACCATGGGAGGGGGGCTACACTTGTGTTCATGATGATGATGATGATGATGATGATGATGATATGGGTGTGTGACCATGGGAAGGGGGCTACACTTTGTTCATGATGATGATGTGATGATGAAATGATATGGTGTGTGACCATGGGAGGGGGCTACACTTGTGTTATGATGATAGATGATGATGATGATGATATGGGTGTGTGACCATGGGAGGGGGCTAAACTTGTGTTCATGATGATGATGATGAGATGATATGGGTGTGTGACCATGGGAAGGGGCTACACTTTCATGATTGATGATGATGATGATGATATGGGTGTGTGACCATGGGAGGGGGCTACACTTGTGTTCATGATGATGATGATGATGATATGGGTGTGTGACCATGGGAAGGGGCTACACTTGTGTTCATGATGATGATGACGATGATATGGGTGTGTGACCATGGGAAGGGGCTACACTTTGTTCATGATGATGATGATGATGATGATGATATGGGTGTGTGACCATGGGAAGGGGGCTACACTTGTGTTCATGATGATGATGATGATGATATGGGTGTGTGACCATGGGAAGGGGCTACACTTGTGTGTCATGATGATGATGATATGTGATGATGATGATGATGATAATGGTGTGTGACCATGGGAAGGGGCTACACTTGTGTTATGATGTATGATGATGATGATGAGATGAGATGAATGATGATGATGATATGGTTGTGTGACCATGGGAAGGGGGCTACACTTGTGTTCATGATGATGATGATGATGATGATACGGTGTGTGACCATGGGAAGGGGGCTACACTTGTGTTCATGATGATGATAGATGATGATAATGGGTGTACCATGGAAGGGGGCTACACTTGTGTTCATAGGACGATGTGCATGATGAAGATATGATGATGATATGGGTGTCTGACCACGGAAGGGGGCTACACTTGTGATGTATGATGATGGATGATATGGGTGTGTGACCATGGGAAGGGGCTACACTTGTGTTCATGATGATGATGATATGGGTGGTGTGACCATGGGAAGGGGGCTACACTTGTGTTCATGATGATGATGATGATGATGATGATGATATGGGTGTGTGACCATGGAAGGGGGCTACACTTGTGTTCATGATGATGATGATGATGATGATATGGGTGTATGACCATGGGAAGGGGGCTACACTTGTGTTCATGATGATGATGATGATGATGATATGGGTGTGTGACCATGGGAAGGGGGCTACACTTGTGTTCATGATGATGATGATGATGATGATATGGGTGTGTGACCATGGAAAGGGGGCTACACTTGTGTTCATGATGATGATGATGATGATGATATGGGTGTGTGACCATGGGAAGGGGCTACACTTGTGTTCATGATGATGATGATGGATGATATGGGTGTGTGACCATGGGAAGGGGGCTACACTTGTGTTCATGATGATGATGATGATATGGGTGTGTGACCATGGGAAGGGGCTACACTTGTGTTCATGATGATGATGATGATATGGGTGTGTGACCACAGGAAGGGGCTACACTTGTGTTCATGATTGATGATGATGATATGGGTGTGTGACCATGGGAAGGGAGCTACACTTGTGTTCATGATGATGATGATGGTGATGGTGATGATGATGATAGGGGTGTGTGACCATGGGAAGGGGGCTACACTTGTGTTCATGATGATGATGATGATGATGATGATATGGGTGTGTGACCATGGGAAGGGGGCTACACTTGTGTTCATGATATGATGATGGTGATATGGGTGTGTGACCATGGGAAGGGGGCTACACTTGTGTTCATGATGATGATTTGAGTAGTGTGTGACCATGGGAGGGGGGCTACACTTGTGTTCATGATGATGATGATGATATGGGTGTGACCATGGAAGGGGGCTACACTTGTATTATGATGATAAGATGATGATGATAATGGGTGTGTGACCATGGGAAGGGGCTACACTTGTGTTCATGATGATGATGATGATGATGATTTGAGTGTGTGACCATGGGAAGGGGGCTACACTTGTGTTCATGATGATGATGATGATATGATGGTGTGTGACCATGGGAAGGGGGCTACACTTGTATTCATGATAGATGAGATGATGATGATGATGAGTGTGTGACCATGGGAAAGGGGGCTACACTTGTGTTCATAATGATGATGATGATGATATGGGTGTGTGACCATGGGAAAGGGGCTACACTTGTGTTCATGATGATGATGATGATGATTTGAGGTGTGTGACCATGGGAGGGGGCTAACTTGTGTTCATGATGATGATGATGATAAGGTGTGTGACCATGGGAAGGGGGCTACACTTGTGTTATGATGATGATGATGATGATGATGATGATGGTGTGTGGACCATGGGAAGGGGGCTACACTTGTGTTCATAGATGATGATGATGATGATGTGATATGGGTGTGTGGCCATGGGAAGGGGGCTACACTTGTGTTCATAATGATGATGATGATGATTGATATGGGTGTGTGCCATGGGAAGGGGGCTACACTTGTGTTCATAATGATGATGATGATGATGATATGGGTGTGTGACCATGGGAAGGGGGCTACACTTGTGTTCATGATGATGATGATGATGATGGTGATATGGGTGTGTGACCATGGGAAGGGGCTACACTTGTGTTCATAAATGATGATGATGATGATGGTGATATGGGTGTGTGACCATGGGAAGGGGCTACACTTGTGTTCATGATGATGATGATGAATGATATGGGTGTGTGACCATGGGAAGGGGCTACATTGTGTTCATGATGATGATGAGGATATTGGAATGAAGAATGATAATGGGTTGTGTGTGACCATGGTAAGGGGGCTACACTTGTGTTCATGATGATTATTATATTTCATTTATTTATTTATCTATTTATTCTTTTGTATCAAGGATATTGACATATAATGCTCCACCACGAAATGAGTTGCTTAGCACCTGACCTACTTTTCTGCTAGCAGCCATTGAAGGCAAGTGGGGGTCAGGATGTCAATTTTGATTTATTTTAAAACTATAGTCATTATTCTACCTTGTAATGAAATTTCAAGGCATAACTGTGAATGCTTTTGCCATTAAACGTGTTTTGAAAATATGTATGCCCTTATTCTGACAACCTATTAGGATGCCAAATTTGTCAATTTCTCATTTTCTGCAGTATATTATTTCAACTTGTAATAACTCTTCATAGAATTTTCTAATTGTGACACTCCACCACATAATGAGACGGAGTGCACCAGAGGTCAATTTTTAGTTATTGACATGTTATTAATGTGCAATAAAGTGGCTATCAAATACAAAAAACAGATTGAAAATCGGACAATTCTGTGCAACATTATTACAAATTGAAATGATAGACTGCAGGATGTGACAAAATGAGAAATGGGCAAGTTTATGTTAGTAACAGGTTGTCAGAATGAGTGCTTGGGTATTTTCAAAACACATTTAAAAGCAAAAGGAATAAAAATTATGCCTTGATATTTCATTACAAGGTAGAATAACGTATGTAGTTTCATAATCAGTCAAAATCTCAAAATTGACAGCTTGACCCCCACCTGCCTTTAAAGGCCCCTTGCGCAAAATTGGGTAATGTGCTAAGCGACTCATTTCGTGGTGGAGCGCCACAATTTTCAATCTGTTTTTGTATTGTATAGCCATTTTATTGCATATCAATAACATTTTAATAACTAAAAATTGACCTCCGGTGCAATTTGACTCATTTTGTGGTGGAGCGTCACATATGGGTTTGTGACCACAGGAAGGGGGCTACAAGTTTCATGATGATGATGATATGGGTGTGTGACCATGGGAAGGGGGCTACACGTGTTCATGATGATGATAATGATGATGATATGGGTGTGTGACCATGGGAAAGGGGCTACACATGTTTATGATGATGATGACTTCCATTGATACCCCCTCCCTCTCCTGTCACATACACAATACAAATAAAACTAATGGTATGGCATAAATCTTTCACATGATTTTTTTCATAAGACATATGTGTTGGTGTAAAATCAGCATCTGCCATCCAGATTTGCACCAACACAACCTGATAACATTTTTGCCCACGCCAAAGGGCACACCACAGGGTTTGAAATATTACTTAAATCAACGTTTGAACACATCTTAATTTTTTTAAAATTAGATAAGAAACCTTATCTCTCAAAATAATCAATATGTTGGAAGCTATAGCTGAGTGGTTAAGACCATTCAATTCAATCCCATGGGTTCATGAAGTTGTGGATTCAAATCTCGGCAGTGTCTGGTGAAGTAAGGGTGGGGACTTCAACAATATTCCAGGTTTACTTCTAAAGCAGGCCTGCCAGTGCCTTAATTCCCTTCAGGTAAATACATATGCAGACCATCAAATATGCATGATAAAGATCCCATAATCTGTGTCAGCAATTGGTGGGTTAAAGCAATACACACATACCCAGCATACACCCCTCAAGTTGGAATGTGGCTACCTTCATGGTGGGCAGAAACAGTTGCATATGCAAAATCTCTCCATTGGTGAACCTCAGAGCTCTAGATGAGCAATGAAAAAAACCAACAGACAAACAAACCCCAAAACCCTGATTCTATTTGAATTCAATCTTTCGTAAAAAAAATTTTTGGGTAAAATAAAGGGGTTGGTACAAACTACGCATTGATCTGCCAACCAGTGAAAGATCAGTACACAAATTTAGCACCAACACGAATTAATGACATAGCTTCCCATACCAACAGCCATCAGTCTTCATTTGTTTGTTCCACATTTCATCAGATTAAAGAGGACAAAAAGCATCAGCAAAACAAGGGAGTATACTATACACACACAAAATACAGTCAGATATCCAACATTAACATAAATAATCTAAGCATAAAAACAAGCTGAAGATCAGTAAATTGATTTGTCAACAATACTAACAGCATTTTTGTCCACATCAAAGTCCCTTATTGATAGGTCATATAAAAGTGCACCTAGAAGATATATATTCTTCTCATCTTTAAATATACACTGATGGGTCCCTTCTTGAAAATTAGGAAGCAGGGCAGCATTTACCTTCCCTATAATATCAGCAAAAATCCTTCATTTTACTGCTGAACTTACCACTATTTTGACAGTTTTGTACTTTCTGCTTGATTTTCCTAATTCTGCTTTGCAGATTTTGTTCTGCATAAATTCTAAATCCGCATTACGGTCTTTTAGTAAATTGACATCAATGGTTAGGAAGAATCTTATTACTGAAATAAATTATCTGGTACAGTTCTAGCTCTGAGGGCTTTGAATGTTACTTTCTGCTTGGTTCCATCTCACTGTGGTATTTATTTGATAGAAAAGCTTGAAAAAGCAGTAAAAAATGCAGCAAAATATTCCAGCTGTTCAACTGTTTTAGATATTTCTCCTTCTCTTCATGAAGGTTATGCTTAGCTTCAAATGTTTGCTGGAAACATGTAAAAGAAAAAAAAGAAAAGAAAAAAGAAAGAAACAGGAAGAGGCTGGCTATCCCCAGCAAACTTGTTCAGTTCTGAATATTATTGTATTCAGTTCAGCTTTTTTAATAATCCTATACTAGAAAAATTTGTTTCCTTAATTCACAAACTAAAATTAAATGCCTCTCAAGAAAAAATTTGCACACAAAAAAATACAATGCATACAATTTGCACAAAATAATGTAAATGCAGCAAAAAAACTTTCAAATATACAAGTTTTGTATCAATGTCAAGGCTTAATACAGTTCCTAGCAGCATTTCAAGGTAAGTCCCTTTTTTTTCATTTTATTTTTTATATGGTTTAGAATTAATCTTTTAATGCACATAAATACTGACAGGCTTCTCTTTTTCTTAAAGCTTTCATCTCATCATGCTCCCCCACATCTAATCTCACTTTAAGTGAACAGGCATAAATCAAAGACACACACCAAAGGCTTACAGATCCTGATCTGTTTTAAGCCCAATTATTCTCATTACAAAAAAGTGCAAAAAGTTAATGATAAGGCAAAACTCTTTTATACAAATCTTTCATCAGACACAGGTGTCGGTGTAAAGTCTGCACTGATCTCCCAATCTGTGGAAGGTCAGTGCAGATTTTCCACCCAAAAAAAACCTCATAGCATTGCTACCCATATCAAAGACCACCACAGGGTCACAATCTGTTCAATTCAATACATTTCTTAAAGAAAAGAAGTAACCACTCCTCCCTGAGAACTGAAACATGGACTGCACCTAACATTGGTGTGTTTTCTACTTAATCATTACACACACATGAGTGCACGCACGCACGCAAGCACGCACACACACACACTGAAGCAAGTATGCAACTGGTATGCTTGTTTTACAGCTGTATGCATTGTTGATGACATATAACAATGATATTGTACACACACATACACTCTCTCTCTTTCTCTATTCCTACAATGCCCCTTATCAGTCACACTGGCAAAAATCCTGCTCCTCATCAAAGAGAATTAAAACCAAAGTGGAAGAAGATTTCTCAGATTACCAGGAAGGCTGAGATCAAACAACATTTTAGATTTTTAGAAATTTTATTTAAATTTATTCTTTTTTCTCTTCTTTTATATCAAGGATAATGGAACAAGCTTTCATGTGCTTTTTTTTTCATCCAGTCCTTGTGTGTATGTAGTTTTGTAAATTTTGTCATCTGTTCCCACCGGCACACAATGGCCGGCATACAATTTTACAGCTGTATTCATTGTTGATGACATACAACAATAATATTGTACACACACACACTCTCTCTCTCTGGACAACTGACACATTGTTTTTACTATAATTACTCACAGTGAAAGCCAGGTTGCACTGAACAAAACCCCTACAACTGTCACAAATTACAGCAAGACACTGGACAGTTTTCATACACAACCACTTGTTCAAAGGCCTGTCAGCAAAGGGCTTCTGCAGACACCAGATTTTTAGCATGTCTCTACCAACACCATCAGCAATGGACTTTTCCAGACACTGATCTCTAGCTACCAACACGATCAGCAATGGACTTTTCCAAACACTGATCTCTAGCCACCAACACTATCAGCAATGGACTTTTCCAGACACTAACCAGAGCATGTCTCTCTACCAACATCAGCAATGGACTTTTCCAGACATGATCTCTAGCTACCAACACCAGCAGCAATGGACTTTTCCAAACACTGATCTGTAGCATGTCTCTCTACCAACACCATCAGCAATGGACTCTTTCAGACACTGATCTCTAGCATGTCTCTACCAACACCAGCAGCAATGGACTTTTCCAGACACTGATCTCTAGCTACCAACACTATCAGCAATGGACTTTTCCAGACACTGATCTCTAGCTACCAACACTATCAGCAATGGACTTCTCCAGACTCTGATCTGTAGCATGTCTCCACTAACACCTCCACCATCAGCAATGGACTTTTCCAGGCACTGATCTGTAGCATGTCTACCAACACCATCAGCAATGGACTTTTCCAGACACTGATCTGTAGCATGTCTACCAACACCATCAGCAATGGACTTTTCCAGACAGTGTATCTCACTTTTAGCATTTCTCTACTGACATTAACAATCACTGGCAGCCTTCCGTCTTGTAAGACTACGGAGTTGCACTCTAGGTGTTTATTTTGGTACAGCGTCTGTTGTGGCTGGCCAGTCTGACATGGGAATGACAGTCCCTATGGCATAGGGCACAGATGAAGTCTGACACTGGTTTGTCTGCCTGGTCTGCAGCCTTTCTTCTCATTCTCTTGGCCTCGTGCTGCTGAGCAAGTGTCTCTTCAAACTTGGAGAGACCTTTCTGCACAGTCGGTCTCCAGGCTGACCGTTCCAGGGCTGTTGCTTCTCAATTGTTCTGGTTGATGTTCAGGGCTTTTAAGTCCCTCTTGCACATGTATTTGAATTGCAGCTTTAGTCTGCCTGTGTGACATTTTCCCTGCACAAGTTCTTTAAAGAGGAGGTCTTTAGGGATCCATCTGTCGCCCATGCGCATGACATGGCCGAGCCAGCACATACGTCTCTGTTTCAGCAGCGTGTACATGCTGGTGCATCCAGCTCTTTCCGGGACAGTGTTTGTTTGGGACCTTGTCCTGCCAGGTGATGTTCAAGATGCATCGGAGGCAACACATGTGGAAAGTATTGGCTTTTGCTTTTGTCAACGTGCAAAGTCCAGGATTCCGAACACTAACAATTCGATGACGGAAAAGCACCGAGGCTTCAACAATGGGAATCCATCAAGGTTGTATTCTCTCTCCCTACCTATTCATAATACACAGAGATGTGATGAGACAGAGAGACACAAAATGTATGAAATTTTAAATAGGAGAAAGGAATTTCACCAACATAAGACACACTGATGACACCGCCCTTTTATCCAGAGATATCACAACTGTGAAGAGAATTCTACTTCAAGAAGTTGCTGCAGGAAACAAAGCAGGACTGAAACTGAATGCTAAAAAAGACCAAAGTCATGCACATAGAAGGATCAGCTTAACAGCCACAGCAGACCATAGGAATGAGTAGAATCAAAGCTGGAAATCCTGAAGAACTTCAAGTAAGTGATCTCTGTCAAAACCAACTAAGGCTCTTGCAGCAAAAATAAAAAATGAAGAATAGGCATGGCCTAAACAAAACAAATGATCCAGTTGATCAACACATAGAGGTATACCAGCAAAGCTGAAGACAAGAATTTTACGCTGCTTCATTTGCCTGTTGTCATGTAGGGAAAAAAAACAACTGGACTATGAAGAAAGATGACGAAAATAAGATAAATGCAGCTGCAAAAAATGCGGTTCTACAAGTGATTTCTTAGAGTGAAAATGACAGGGGAAAACTGTTGTAAGGAAATAGCTGTCCATCAGCCTTCATCCCTCTTTCCCTATTCCGACAGACTAGAACATGCATCCTCCCCTTTATAGCATCCTCTTCCGCAAAAACTACCCCCTCCTCCCTCAAACCCCAGGAAAAATATTTGACCACTGCTGTCAGCATGTATCATAGCATTCACCTGCACTTGTGTCCACATACAGGGCCAGGATTAAGAAACAAGGTTAGTGTTAGCATTAGGGCTAGTGTTCGCATGAACAGTCAGCATGCATTGGGGATGGGGTTGTCAAGTCGGTTGGTTGGTCTGTCAGAATGCATGTGGACACAACAGCAGGTAAACACTATGGTATGTAGCTGTAAACACAGTGGTATGGATGATTATAAATTTTATATAATAGTTTACCAATCCTACCAGCTGGTAAGGTTTCTATTTAAAATGTTTTGACAATTTTCAGTTCTGCTATCAGCAGAGTGGTTTTATTTCAAAGTCTTTTTTTTTTTACAAAAGTTTCGCTCAGTTTTGACAAATATTTAACCCAAAACGTAAGGGAAAATAAATGGTTAAGTCCAGAATACACAACATGAGAAAAAACACTCTTTCGTCAATCTTTTCTTGTAGTTCTAGTAAGTTACTAATACCAAACAAGGCTCAAAGGATAACATTCCCGCTACTGTCTCTCTCAGGGACACACCTATTTTCAATCTGCAATTTGTTGATGACATTGACCTCTTTGGAAGTAGTAACAATAAACTCTAAGACCTTACATGCAAGCTAGAGAAATGAGCTAGCACCTCTGATATTATGTGCAAGCTAGATGAATGAAGAAGCACTTAAGCATAGTGATCAGAGCAAAGAAGAGCAAAGTAGATAGTACCAATGACATTTTATTTAGCATTATCATGAGCGATCCAACAACTTGAAGAGAAAATTGATTCAGTTATCTTGGCTCCACACTGACCAAAGATGGCCCCTCTCTAGCTGAACTAAAGATCACACAAGCCCTTGCAACCTCAGCCATGGCAGAGCTGGCCAGGATTCAGAAAAGCAAGCAGACCAGTCTCCACAAAACTTCAATTGTTTTAAGCACTCATCTTATCCATACTGCTGTACAGGTGTGAAAACTGAACCTTAACTGCAAAAATAGGAAATAAATTCAACCCTTTAAAAATAAAGATAACCCGAAAGGCTTCCACAAATCTCCTGTAAGGGCCACAGAATCAATGAGGGGGGGGTGACTATCTGTAGTCTTGTAGATTGTTGAGCACCACTGAACACTCTGCAACCAGCTTCCTCCATTCCTTACTGCGTTTAGCTTTCCATACTGAATAGTTCCATATAAGGCCAGCTTACTCTCTGATGTTTTCCCATCCTTTTCTCTGTCTGCCTCCTTGTCTCCCTCCTTATGCTGTTCCCTGTAGGGCAGTCTTGGCCAGTCCAGATGTTTGTGTGATGTGCCTGGTCCACTTCATTTTTTCACTGAAGCCACTTTTTTATATGGCCAAGTGGCGTTTTCAATTCTGGATTTCACCTCCTCATTAGCTATGTGACCTCTGTATGAGATATGAACAAGTTTGCGGAAGCATCTCATCTCCATTGCCTGTATCCTTCTTTCAATGTCTGCTGTTATGACCTGAATGTCACATGCATACAAAAACTGGACATGACCAGAGAATGCATCAGTCTGGTCTTGAAGCTGATAGCAATGTTGTCACTCCAGTTGACTTTCAGTTTGGTCATTGCAGCTGTGGTCTGGGCTATTCTGAAGAGACTTTTGAGTTGTGGTCTTGCATCCGATACTATGGAATTCCTTGGACTCTGTAAGATGCGCTGAAAAAACTTTGGAGAAATCTCTACCCCGGCAGGCCACATACTTTACTTCAGGGCAGTGAAGACAAACATTAACACCGAGTTGGATTCCTCATCCACAAAGATGCTGGGCAGTGAACATCCAAGATTGGACCAGCCTTGTGGGTTACTGCAAAAAGCTTAAGACAAACCAATGTGGGGCAATCCCTAATGCCCCTTCAACAATGATTTCTGTCAAGGAACTGATAATGGTGATGATGACAACTACCCCAACATACCCTGCCTTCTCTTTCTCACTACCCTTTCTCCTTGAACACCTTCTTAGTTGAATGCACTCTGCCCTCACTGAAATCCCCCCTTTACACACACACTCACCACAAACACACACACCACACAAACACACACCACACACAACACCAGAGGATTGGATAGCCTGGTGGCTAGAGTAATGCGCTCATTATCTGCTTGAAGTTAACATCTTGCTGACTCCACTCCCCCAAAAGTCCTTCGAAGGAGACTAAACCAAGGCCAGTATGCAAATGCATGAGAACATCTTAGCACACCTTAAAACCCATTCTGCTTTTCAGAAGTGTAGGCCATTGTGTGCCGGTGGGAACAGATGACAAGATTTACAAAACTGCATGCAATCAGGGACTGGATGTAAAACAGTACACAGTGCTTATTCCACTATCCTCAATATAAAAGAATGAATAAATCAATCAATCAATCGTCCTCAAAATAAAGAATGCATAATATTCTTGAAACAATCCTCACACACCACCTTACTACAAATGGTACAAACACATAATTTTGAAAACTTTGACAAAAAACTCCTACATAATAAATACAACTTGACAAAATTAAAAAAAATTGTCATCAAATCAAATTCACATCATTATTTCTTTATGCACAGCACAATATGCAATGCAATTCACCTGACTGGAACAATCACCCATCCATTTGTCTTCAATAATGGGATATTTTTAGCCTGTTCTGCTTTAAGAACAATTTTAAGAACAGATTTTTGTACCTAAAACATTCTCCTACTTTAAACTCTCAAGCGAAACAAAATTTTTAAAATCTTGATTAAATTCTTCAAATTATATTTAAAAAAATAATAATAAAGGGAGAGAGACCCAACAGGAGGATTTAACCCTCTTGCATTTGGATTTTCTGAACACAAACTGCCCCTAGATTTCGCATTCCATCACGTAATCAGCACGAATCAGTCAGCACACATGCTCACTGGCCTTTCCTCTCTAAGTACATACCAGCAGCTATAATTACTTTCCAGACACACAGCAAGTTTGTTCCTCTAGCCGATAGAGCTTTGACATGTGGTAGCAAATAGTGATGGTCATCAGTGATGGAAATCTACTGTGTGTAAATCCTGGCAAATCCCAGTTCAGATTGAAGGGGGCAGACGTAAAATTAAAGACAACATTGAAGGGGGGCAATTATTCAATCCTGGCAAATCCTGGTTCAGGACTAAGGGGTTAAAGCTAACAAAAGCAGGCTGAAAAGGGATACCTGTCATTATGCTTTCACTTATAAAATAAACCTCATTTTAAAAACAGAAAAGACAGCCTCCCTCTGTTGGCTCTCCCACCCCCATTTCCATTCATCTAAAATACTTTTTTCCTTTTTTCTCTCTCTCTTGAGCTCCATTTCAGCGTTTTCCCCGTATCTTATGTAAGTTTTTTTTCTTCCTTTAAAAAAAAACAAAGCACACACATTGCCATCTTTTCATTTCTTCTTTCATATCTTTGCTTGTTTTTTTGTTGTTTGTTGTCATTTCTTTTTTTCTTCATTTTAGGTGAAGGGTGTTTTACACACCTCTCTTTACAGACAAAAATTCCTGCAAAGGCAAGCAGAGAACCTCTTTCCCTTTTACTTCCTCTCTCCTACAAGTACCTCCAATGTGACTATAACCATAGTCCCATATGCAAACACATGCAGAACATCTTGCGTACACATTAAAACCTGTTCCTCTTTTTGGAAGAGTAGGTCACTGTGTGCCAGTAGGAACAAATGACAAAAATTTTTACAAAACCACAAACACACAAGGACTAAATGTAAAAAAAAAAACCCACACAATGCTTATTCCATAATCTCGAAGTAAAATTTGTAAAATATATAAAAACTAGAACTAAATACTAAATGTAAAAAAAAAAAAAAACACGACTGCTTATTCATAATCTCGAAGTAAAATTTGTAAAATATATAAAAACTAGAACTAAAACCCAGACAAATGTTATCCTTTATACATTCTTTAACATGTGAGATGGAAACCATGCAACCTTGGAGTTCATTGACCAGGCTGGCCCAGGATAGGCAGGGGTGGAAAGTCTTTGTTGCTGCCCTACACACCACTGGGTGTAAAGGATGATGATGATGATGATGATGAACGTTCTATAACAGCATGCATCAGCACACACTAGAGCAACAGGAAACCAAAACAAAATGTGTTCAGACGTCAACCCACCTTCGAAAGCACAGGTCACTCCACACTAAGGCAGCTTTTCCTCTCACTTTTTTATGTCACTTTTTCTTGCCAGGTTTAGCATGATTCACTTTGCAAGTCATATTCCACATTGCACTGGAAGTCTTGCACTGGGATGTGTTCAGAGATTCTTAATGACACAGGCATCTTTGATGATGACAAAGTCAGAAAGTGTCTGCGTTGATGCCTTGTGGTGTCTGTGAAGATTGATGCCGTCTTCTGCTGTGATGTCTGGTGCTGTGTGTCTTCTGCTGTGATGTCTGCTGCGATGCTTCTCCTCAAGACCTCCTCCTTCAGGAGATAAAAAGAAATATCTCGTGAGCATGTATGTACATATATGTTTACGTGGAGTTTCAACTTGTTTTCATTAGTTTATCTATGCCAACGATTGATCCTGGCAAGACAATGGAGACAGAGATAGAGAATGAATGAATGAATAAATAATGAATGAATGAATGAATGAATGAATGAATATGAATAATGAATAAATGAATAAATGAATGAATGATTAAATAAAATTTTTTCCAAGGGTAACAGAGTAAGCATGCACATAATTTTTTTTCATCCGGCCCTTGTCCTATAAGGGAATAGCAGCCCCCACCAAAAAAAAACAAACCTCTCAAAATAATTTTTGAAAAAACAAACAAACCACAACCCACTAAAAAATAGGGAAGGAAGAAGAAAAAAAAAGAAGACCCCCAAAAAAAAAACAATGCCAACCCACAACAAAACATAACAAAAGAAAAAAACATGTACAGTATAGAGAACTGTGAAAAAACTATACCTGTTCAGTCCTGGTGACTTGCCCACAGTAGATTCTTGGGCAGTGGATTCTGCTCCACAGCTCCTGAAAGCATAAGTAGCTTTAGTAAGCTCAAAGACTATAACAGTTTGATTCAAATACTTTTAAATGTTTAAATGTACATAGGTGAATTAACACTACTATTAAAGCTTTGTCTTATAACATTCAAAATTATAAAACTACAGAAGAATTTCTCTCGTTATATTTTTTATTTATAACTTTACTGTCTGATCTGAATGCAGTCAATTTGTTTTATTTTTGTGCGATTTTTAACTCTGAAAATGAAGACATTATTCTTCACCTTCACACAGCAATCTCCTCACTTTAAAACCTTTTTTTATTTTTAAACACATTGGAAAGAATTCTATTAAGCTATAAAGATGGTAGTAAACTTGTGGTTTTAATGTGAGAGACAAGCATTATTTTGATCTTTCTGTTAATCAATCTGATAATATACTCTTGAAATATTTCCACCTAAAAAATTATGTTACACAATTTTTGCTCATGGAAAGAGGAGGTACAAAGGAAACACTTTTTGTAACCTGGGGTTTGTCCAAATGTACATCTTGATCCCACTTTCCTGTAAGCAAATACAATACAGTACACCACATTTTACAAACTCCAAGCTAGAATGTTTTCCTTTAGAAAGTGACCCCTGTGACTTGACACATGCTACATACAGTTTATGCTTTAGTTAAAATAACATCTTTTTCATTTCTATGCCCTGACTCCAAGGTTCACCAATGTCAAGAGCTAGTGTATGTGACTTTTGCACACCACTTAATAGTCGCATTCAGACTTGGTGGTTAACTTCTAGCCAGAAAAGAACTGTGCGTGCTTTTCAACATTTTTTTCATCCATTCCTACCAAACACACAATAGCTTCCAAAGGGCTTGGTGAGTTTTACTGTGTACGCAAAATATGCACGCATTTCTATATATACTTAAGGACTTTTGGGGGAGTGGAGAAGGTACTGATGTTAAAAGAAAAATCTTCTGAAATGGGCATTACAGGTTTGTCTCAAACCCCCTGCTCAAAGCTCTAGGAGACGGAGCAACACAACATCAAACAGTAGGAACAGAAAGAAACACAAACATAAATAAGTCTAGTAAACTAGACAGAAAACGCAAAAAGGATGACAAACTGGCATGGTTACACACAGCTGGTCACAAAGAAAGACACTATATCATAGAGAAAGATCAACGACAAAAATCTACCTGATATGGGCACTGACATGGGAGTATCTGGATGCACTTTCTGCTCTTTGGCACTTGACTCCTGTCCAGTAGCTCCTGTAAGTACATTATTAGTCATTAGTAACAAAAAAAATGATGGCTGTCCTTCCACCTTAAAGTCTATTTCCTGTTGCTTGATTCAGTAAACCCCCATAGTTTTTAAAAATACTAACTAGTTGTGAGCTACACTAAAAATTCCTTAGCTGAAACATTCATCTGATCATTTAATTTTGAAACAATCTAAGAATGTTCTTTAAAAAAAAAAAATTCTTTACAGCCCTTGTAAACATTTAATGCTTTAATTGCTTAAATTATCTTTTAAAAACACTGAAACACTTTATAAACACTGAAATGTGTCTTGCTGTACCATACCACAGCCGGTGGAGTTTCAATCACTGCCGGGACCTCTGATGAGGGCTCATTCAGAGCCGAAACTAGAGTCAGGTCAGGCCAAAGGCATGGTTCTTACTCAGAAATGCCTACAATGCTGCCACTAAAAGACATTATTCCCTAGAATTTTTTTTATTTTTTTTTTTTTTTTTTGAATCTTTGATAAAGTCATTTTCAAAATGATTGAGAAGTTGGTACCTGCACTTGTCTTTCCTCACTACTTTTTCCTCAATAATGCCTAAATTATCTTATGGAAACATTATCAAAGAGTAATTTCACAACTATTATTCAATCATTAAGTCACAATGTAACTTCAACCCCCTCGATTACAAGCTTTTTTTTCTTTTCTTAATAGAATCAGCTTCCCAATAAAAGCACAATCCAATATGCAATCAAAAAATGTGTTGTGACCTGAACATTGTGCATGCAGCTTTTTCTTTACAAACATTGAAGGAGACAGTGAAAGCTGATTATCAGAGCCCTTTACATGTCAATGAACTAGAGACTGAACTATTTTGGGGCTGAGTGGTTGACAGAAATATATTTCTCACCTGCATTCTGTCACCGAGTTTCCCCTTAAAATGCTTGCAGGTGTTGATGTCAGTGGTTCATCTTTAATGCTAGCAGGTGTTGATGTCAGTGGTACCTTGGAGGCAGCTATCTGAGGACAGATGATTCTGTCATGTAGCAGGGGAAAACATTCTAAGCACAAAATGCACAGACAGAAAATGGCAGACATACAGAAATACAAACACAAACAATACACGGACAGGTAGGCAGAGTGTATGACAGACATAAAGACAAATGCTTGGTATCAACAATTACTGACATATATACACGAAGTTACAAAGAATTAAAAAAAACAAAATATAAAAATGGGTATTACCAAGTGTCCTGAACTTTCCTCTAGTGCACAAGGCATGACCTGCTGGTGCTGAACTTGACCATGGCTTGTCAAGCTTCCTCAGTACCTGGTAAAACAGATAAAAATCATGAAATTAGAAATAGCACAAAAAATTATTAGCATACACAAAAGAGCGCTCAACAACAGAAATGACTGGAACTGTATGAACAACTACCACAAGTTACAGAGGCAGATATATCACCAGTTTTTCTAATATGGCTACATTCACATGACCACAGCTGATTGCATTTACACAGTATTTGGTCAAACAGGTGTACATCACACAGCAGATAACATAGAACATGTACCCATAACTCAAATGACTACATACAGAAATACATATAAAAATAATGAACAAAGACAAAACCAATTAAACAAGAAAATCAAAGGTAATTGGACATAAAAAAATCACATCAGAAATAACAGACAAAAACAAATAAAAATACTTAAGTACACAGAACTGTACCTTGTTGACAGGCTGCAGTTCTTGATCCCCGTCAAACGACATGCACCATCCTTGCTACTCCGCTCCAAGCCCTAGGGACTGAAAACAGTAAATCATCATCAATCACTACAATATACATTACATTCATTTAATTATACCACTCTTAAGTAATAAAGTAAGTCATCATCAGTCGTGGTGACAATTCTATCAAGTTTCACGACAATAAACATAGCATTTATGTCATCATCAGTCATAGTGACATTTCTATCGAGTTTCACTAGCATATATATATATACATTACATTTAGTTAATGATACCACTTCAAGGATGTATGTTTTTACCACTTCAAGTAATGAAGTAACAAATGAAGTCTGTAATTTTCTCGCCTAGACTCAGTGGTCAAATCCTACAACCTGGCTCCCTCCATGAGACAACTGGGGCACTGTCAGGACCATACACCTTGACAGCAGCTCTGTCAACAGACTGATTTTGTTACACACAAGGAGACATTTCCAATATGAAATGCAGGACTGCAGAAAGACTCAGACAGAAAAGGAAAAAAAAAACAAAAAAAAACCAAAAAAAAAAACAAGGACTTGGCGCCACAGAAAGACAAACACAACAGATAGAGAAAGGCAGACAAAATGGAGAAACAATATTGCAAAAAAAAAGATCAAAGTACAAATGGCTAAAAAAAAAAAAAATTTAAACTTTTTTTTTAAAAGAAGTAAAAATGGCAAAGAAAGACAAAAATAAGACAATCAACAAAGACTAACAACCAGTCAAACAAACAAAAAAAGACAAAAATGGGGGAAAAAAATGCTTACCTATTCAGAAATTATACCTCTGACAGGTGACTGCAGGCTGTGCTGACAGTTCTGAGACACATACCCTCCTCAGCATTGGATTCCAGCCCTGAAACCATTAAATCCTCATGAGACATACTGTCAAATCTTAATCGTTTAACCAGTGTCTGCATTACATTCAAGAACATACATCATTTACAGTGGCCAAAGTCAAAGTTAATACTTTCAAAGAAGTGATACTTATACTTGACCATTTCAGAATACAACTGACCAAAATCCAACGCAAAAAATAAATTCTGTAAAAAATCAGTCTGATAAAGCATTGAGACTTTTTTCCCACAGACGGCAGTATTCTCTGTTTTGCAACATTTTTTCACAGCTAATTTTTTCAGCAAACAGTCCTGGACACAGTACAGCTGTAAGATCATATAACTAAGATCTCAAAACCATCAATAAATCTGAGAATTTTCATTCAAACCATTTGAGTGACAAAGGAGTCCTTTTCTTACCTGCCATTTGTGCAGAACCCCTTGGAATGCTTCATGCTGGTTGGCGTGGTGTCAGCGCTGTATACCCTTTGATAGGAGTCTCTGTTCACAAACTGATTTTTCCATATTGTATTAAACATTTGCAAAATGGAATACATGCCCCCACCAAAAAAAAACCAAACAACAGAAAATGGTGAAGAAAAAGTAAAAGACAAACAGAAATGCCGGACAACAGACAGACAGAAATGCCAGAGAAAAGTCAGAAAAGAAAAACACAATCTTGCAATGACAAACCAAACAGATAAAAGGGGGTGGGGGGCAGACTAAAAACAACTTAAGTATGGTATTCAAAGATATACACAAAGATAAGACAAGGCAGAACGAAAACAATATAGACTAATGTGTGTGTATATTATTTAAATATGGTATTCAAGTATATGCATAAAGATAAGACAAGACAGAGTGAAAAAAATATATAGACTAATGCGTGTGTACCTTAGGGCTGAAGTGATGAAGATGGCTTGTGATGGTGCTGGACCTGTATGAAACTGTTCAGACCCATCTGCTACCTGCTGAAACAGATCCTATTTCACACACACAAAAAAAAACTATATTCAACGATTCTTCACAATTGCTTGACTTGCTTTCAAGCCAGGAATGTCAGTGCTGCTTAAAAGGCTGAAAACAGACCAGCCTGGAAAACCCTTGTTGCCACTGCATTGCACACGTTCCGTTGGATGACCATCTTGGTCAAAGAGCTCATGAAGATGATGATGATGATGACGATGACCATCTTGGTCAAGGAACGATGATGATGATGATGATGATGATGATGATGATGATGATGATAAGGACCATCTTGGTCAAGGGACTAAGGAGGAGGAGGAGGACAATGATGATGATGTTTTAGTGTTTACTTCGATCTCCTGTAAGAACTTGTCCCCTTTTGTTATTTATTTTTTTTTGCTTGTTTATTCTTTGGTTGGGGAGCTTTATGCTTAATGTGACTGGGTTTTTTGGGTTGTTTTTTTTTTAGGGGGGTAGGAGGTTTTGAAGGGTTATTTTTTAGTTCAGAGTTTTTTTGTTTTGTTTTTAATTGTCGAACATGAACTCCCATTTCTTTGTGGAGATTTTTTATTTTTAGGGTTACTGGTTTCATTTAATTTCATTTTATTTTGTTTATTTCAGTTTAAGTGATATTGGGTTTTGGTTTTGTTTATTATCCGATTTCAATGTTTCAGTTGTTTCTTTTAGTTTTTCTCATCCTTTAATAGTTTCATCTTTTGCAAAGTCCCAGTCCAGCTGTTCTCACACCACTCATTCCAAACTTACCACACAACAACTACACCCAGGTTGAGTTCCATTGTATACAAAGGCTGATGTCGACATGGAGATGTATGTAAACTGTAGGACCACCATAAGGCCACCAGCCACTAGAGTCCCTGCACAGCTGATTTTATTTCCAATTCCATTTTAGTTTTTATAGGTTTTTGGTGTTTTATTTACTTTCTTCTTGGGTTGTTTGTTTTTTGGGGTGGGGGGGGGGGGTTTTTTTTTTTTCATCTTGCATGCACACTCCATTTTCTTTTTATTTTCAGTTTTGTTTCCCCTTTTAATTCAGTTTTTGTTCTGTCTTCCTTTCCTTGTTTGTATTTTTTTTTATCTTTACTATTTCGTGTTTTGCAACACACTGTCTTGCCCTACACTCCATTTTCTGTCTCAATTTACTGAACTTTGTACAGACTCCACTCAGACAGACAATGCTGTAGCTCTCTCTTGAAATCTGAAAATTGCAATCTCATGCATCAACTGTACAAGCATTGGATTAGAATACCACAATTCTACGGGCTAAGACCAACATACTTTCTAACCAGACACAAAGTGATGAAGCCCTTCAAATCTTTGTTGAAGTATTTGCTTTACCATTTCTTCTCAATACTTCATCTAAAGTGGTCATTAGACAGAAATACATACAGTGAAACTGTCTTGTAGTCTGTGTGATTGTAATGCTGACATCTTCATCCCAGTATCCTTGGTGACAAGGTCCCTCACAGCCAGCCAGTATCTGTTAACAGACATAAGCATATGTGTCATCAATGTGTAAAACATACATAACATCTTGGGCACAACACAAATTAAAGCCATCTCCCCTTTTAGGAAGAGTAGGCAGTTGTGCACAGGCAGCAACAGATGACAGAATTACAAAAACGCATTCACACTAACGTTGGGTTTAGCCATCATCTCTGCAATTGGAATACAGCTAATGGTCGGCAAAGGGTCACGTGTGCAAAATCCCCATTGGTGGGCCTCCAAACTCTAGGCCTACCTGAGGAGCCAAAAAATAAAAGTTTAAATATATAACTTAGTGTAACGCTAAAAATAGAACCATAGCTCGGCGAAAGTGAAACGGTACGCAGAAACAAAGCCCGAAATTTGAAATCCCAAACTAGTTTTAAATGCTTAGATTCTGGGCCGAGTGGAAAATTAATGGTTCCACTGTCGTGTGTGTCCGTGAAAAACGCAATGGAAAAATTCAATTAATAACCTTGCAGCAGTCTGTGTGCAGATAATCAGTCGTGGAGATAAGTACAACATAGCTGTCGCAGAACTTAAAAACAGCAGAACAAAACCACGAGGCCTGAATATCCCAAAATACTAAATTTTCTATCATCAAGCACAACGTGCAACTCACCTGCAAAGGGCGCGCCATTTTACATGGCAAAGAGGAATAACTCTGCATGTCTCATACTTCTCAATGAGTATTTTTGACCAATCAGTAACAGGTATTGTCGTTTGCGCCACGTTTTTAGAAAGGCTTCTGCTAGATGGGTCTGGATTTATACCTTAAATAATCAAAATTTAGTTGGAACTGGTCTTACAGCGGTTATTTTCTTTTTGCCGCCCCCCCCCCCCCCCAAAAAAAAAAAAAAATTAAAAAATCGTCAAACTGTGTGTAAACGGGGAAGGGGCGGGTGGGGACGGTAGGCCTACGGTAGAAGAGGGTGAACAAAAAAAGTTGCAGTAAGAGTAGCAAGGAGGGGGGTCTGTTGTGCTGTTGTAGGCCCACTTTTTTATGGTCTGGCTTACATCAGTCATCAGAGACCAGCAGACAATAACCCCCATACCTTCCCTCGCCCTCCTCTTGTCAAAAATTGCTTATCTTTCATCAGAAACTGCCTGCAAAGCCTTCCAACCCTGCTCATGTCTGTCATCCAGTTCAGCCAACCATTCTCCCTGGCCTTGTTCATTTTGATTTCGCACGTTACAGTTACAGGTTGTTTGGGGAGGAGGGTGGTTTTTTTTCTTTCTTCCTGTGGGCGATTTGCATAATGTCGACACATCAACATCAACACAACTAACCAGTATAAACATCTAAAATTTAAAAATCCCAATGACTGGACATTGGTCTAACAATGCTGAACCTTTTATCGAGGCAAAAAAGGCGAGGTTTGAGACAAAAAATGGCTTCGGAAACATGCTATGTTTGAATTAGGCTAATCCTGAAGGAATGTGTGTGTGTGTGTGTGTGTGTGTGTGTGTGTGTGTGTGTGTGTGTGTGTGTGTGTGTGTGTGTGTGTGTGTGTGTGTGTGTCTGTGTCTGTGTGTCTGTGTGTGTGTGTGTGTTTTAAGTGAGTGAGTGCATGCGTGCGTGCGTCCTGAAGGAAAGTTAGTTTTGGTGTGTGGTTGTATGTGCGTGCGCGCGCGCGCGCGCACGCGCGCGTGTGTGTGTGTGTGTGTGTGTGTGTGTGTGTGTGCGCGCGCGCGCGCGCGTGCGCGCGTGTGTGTGTATATAAAAAAACTGAGCCACCCGTATTACCTGCACATACTTTGATAATGCTGTCAATCACAAGTAGGCAAATAAACAAACAAATGTTTGAAAAACCACTGACACGTCGATTGAATGAAGAAGTAATCTCCAGCCAGGATGACAGAAACAAAGTAAATCTAGTTAAACCCCTTACACTGATAGATAATACATAAAACACACTGAAAAGGCTTCTTGTTCCTCAACTGACAAAGGCCTACAACACAATATCACAGACTTCCAAGAAAGCTGAAACACACACAGCACGAACCTTAATGATAATTATTATGTGTGCAGAGTAGTACATTTCCTCCCACCGTTTATAAACAAAGAGGGCTCTGGCACTAGGCTAGTTTGTCGTTTACTAAAACGTCCGGCAACCACCAGCCAGCCCCTGAAAGGAGACTGGGTGAGGATGGGGTGTGAAAGGTAGGGAGGGGGGGGGGGGGGGGGTAGGAAAGAGGTGAAGGTCAGCACTTCTGCATCTACGGAGACATGAAGTACGGCATCTCTAACGTGCATATTTGATCTTCGTGTATACATACACGAAAGAGGTTAATAGATTGATATGTCTGCACTTAACGTTGGCCTGAGAAATCGTAAAAAAATCCTCACCTTTATTCACAAGACGCTGCCACTGAGATTCGAACCTACGACTTCAGCGACCCGTGAGGTTAAAGTCGAATAGTTTTAACCACTCAGCTACAGCATCCGTCTAACTGTTCTCTAAGATTGAAACATGTTCGCAAATAAGTCTATCTAAGGGTGTTTGACTTTGAACCCTTTATAACGCTGTCAGTTTGCCTTCCAGCTTAAATCCCTTCTTTGCTTCTTGGTTGCTGATTTCATTTTAATTGATGTAATGAATTTAAAACACTTCAAAAGAAAATACTTTCTACAACATCATGAAAAACAGAACTAAACCTCTGTATTGATTACTTTGTGTGCGTTGATACTCAAAAACTCGCGCTTTCCTAGAACTTGATATAGTGCAAGTGTGCTTTAAGAATAATAAATTTTAAAAAATAAATCCATATCGACAGTTAACAATATCATGAGCACAAAGAATGCCTTGAAATGGATACTTGTACCTTCTTCTATGAAAACATAGCCTTTGATACAAGGAAGAAATAAAAGTACCCCCCTCCCCCTCCCAACACACACCTTTGGGGGGGGGGGGGGGGAGGGAGGGGGGAAGAAAAAGAAGAAAAAAAGAAAAACCCAACTCCCGAAAACGAATGTAAAGGCGAAAATAGCCCTGTTATGACATTCCTATGGCCCTACCAAAACGCATGTGTGTGTGTGTGTGTGTGTGTGTGTGTGTGTGTGTGTGTGTGTGTGTGTGTGTGAGAGAGAGAGAGAGAGAGAGAGAGAGAGAGAGAGAGAGAGAGAGAGAGAGAGAGAGAGAGAGAGAGAGAGAGTGTGTGTGTGTGTGAAGTCAAGTCAAAATTTTATTTCCAGATGGTAGGCCTACATTGAGTAAGCAACAAATTTGCTTTTTTTCATCAAGCCATCTGTGTGTGTGTGTGTGTGCGAGTGCGCGTGTGAATGTATGTGTGTGGCGCGCGCATGCTCACATAATGTGTTTGTGGCGTTTGTCCTTGAGTGGTGGCGGCATAATACGGTTTAAGCCGTCCTTTGGGCAGGCGGTGACCGGGCAGCGTTTCATAAGGCAGACAGGATGAAGGGGGTCAGGGAGGGAAGAGGAGGGCCCTGCAGTCCCACTCCCCACAGGGTCAACAGCCCTCCATGTCACAGACTGTCCTGTCCCCTTCTTTTCTGTCCCATTCTCGGTCCAACGTTACGAGGGATTGGAACTTATACCTCCTCCCATCACTCTGTATGACACCGCTTTGACGTCATCAGGTCTTTGTAGGGGAGACTGTTAGGTTTTTGGGTGGGGGAGTTATTGACTGACTTTGGCGGTTGTTGTTGTTGTTGTTGTTTTTGTCTTTACATTATTTTGCTGTATAATTTCTAGTAGCCAGTGAGCATCAATGATGTTCCATTGTTAATCAAAGTCAAAATTCTAA
>CM060318.1:61108696-61121196 GCA_030674155.1 Stramonita haemastoma | reverse complement strand
CGAACACAAAGCCAATGCAAAAGCCTTAACAAAAAAAAATCCAAGAAAAAAAGCGTGAATGTTTATGTTACCATATACCGGAAATGAAAGCAGGGGAGACAATCAGAAGTCCAGCTCAAAAGCTTTAGATGAGCTGAAGAGTATGGTATGAATGCTACGGCAATAACAATAGGAATGGCATATTTGGGTTACATTTTTTTTTGTCAACCATCACAATGGAAACGAACTTAATAGGTTGTAGGAAAGTATGTGCCAATAAATAACGGGAGATAAACAGAAAGACACCACGTCACGTAAACGTAACAAAACTCACGTCATGTCTTTATTATGGCGACAAAACAGAGATGAGTGACATAACAAGAATATTATCTACTAAAATCACGCACGCTTGCATATATGCATGTAAGCAGGCAGGCAGGCAGGCAGGCAGGCAACACACGCATGCACGCACGCACACACACACACCACACACACACACAACACACACACACACACACCACACACACACACACACACACACACCACACACACACACACACACACTCACCGAAAACTGGAATATCACTTAAGTGTACAGACGTAAATCAAGACACACACAACACCAACACACACCACACACCACACACACACACACACACAACAACACACACAACACACACCACACACAACCAACACTCACATGTTACAGTGCTGCAGGACTGACTAGGAATCAAATCAGTCACGAGACATCTCTGTATAGAATTTCCTTTTCTGCACAGCTATATTTGTGCATGTCTGATGTCATGGTATAAAACTGTCCTAATTAGATACGTCGTAGCACACACGACACTCTTTTACTTAATTTTCAGTTTCCAGTTTTCGGTTTACACAAGACATTATCTCTAACGTGCAGATATAATCCTGCAGATTATAATTATACAAAAGGAACTAAAGCACTGGGTAGATCTGCACTCTGAGTTGACCCCAGTACATAACAACACAAAAACAATATATCCACACTCAAAATTCGACAAAACCACGCTGTCGAGTCTCAAACCCATGACCTCATGGATCTACAACGATGGAAGCCAAACGCTATATCCACTTCAATCATAGCACCAGTGCCAGCAGCAGAGGCTGCAAAAGCCCCTGAGGATTCTTAGAAAATTTAATGAGAAAAAGTAAGGTGTAATCCTCGATCGATAACAAACTCCTAACATAGAATACAAAATCTTTACCATAAGCCCCCGTCCTCCTCTTCTGCAAAAAAAGGTTGTTTTTTTTTTTTTTGAGAGGTCGTTTTGTGGAGAGATAGTCTGTTCACTGGCACATTTTAAAAAAAAGAAGAAAGAAATCCTGTAGTGATATAGGTGATGTGTCGCAACAGAATATTTTTTTTTTTTTTAAGGTAGTTCTGTGGAGAGATGTGTGTCAATGTGCATGTTCTTTCACTGATCTTTTAGTAATCCTGGTGTTAGCGCAGCAGCCTAACTCATACTGTTTTGTCCAAGTCTTTTTTTGTTTCTCTTGGCTGGTTTCTAGAGAAGTTTAAATCTGTTTAGACCTTAAAAAAAGAAAGAAATATAAAGAAAAAAGGAGAAAGGAAAGATGGACAGAATGAACCAAAGACAGACAAACATACACACAGAAAGACAGGCAACCAAACAGAGAGAAAGACAAACACGCAGAGAGAAAGGAAAGGGAGAAAGAAAGACAAACATAAAGGAAGGAAGGAAGGAAGGAAAGAAAGGAAGAAAGGAAGGAGGAGAAGAATAGCGACAACAACAAGTTTAGCATCATCATCAATATCAATCATACCACCACCACCATCACCACTACCACCACCACCACCACCATCATTCCTACCATCTTCAACGATAGCCATAACAGAATACATTTCCAAACGACTGCATCTTTTAATTAAACAAACCTCCTCTCTCTCTCTCATCTCCTCTCTCTCTCTCTCTCTCTCTCTCTCCTCTCTCCTCTCTCTCTCTCTCTCTCTCTCTCTCTCTCTCTCTCTCTCTCTCTCTCTCTCTCTCTCTCCTCCCTCCTCCTCTCTCTTCTGTCTGTCCTGCCTGCTGCCTCTGTCTGTCTGTCTGTCTGTCTGTCTGTCTGTCTCTCTCTCTCTCTCTCTCTCTCTCTCTCTCTCTCTCTCTCTCTCCCTCTCTCTCTCTCTCTCCCTCCCTCTCTCTCTCTCCCTCTCTCTCTCTCTCTCCTGATCACTTTCTTTTCTTCCCCGAAGTCCTGAAAACGAAACCATGCCAGAGTATCACCCGACCCCTGTCTTTCCGCACAATCCTCACATCACAGCGGTCTGTCAATAAGCCACGACCATATGATCCCCTACCCCTCATTAACCCTCACCCTTCACCCCACCCCCCTCATCCTCATCCCCTACGTGGCCTTCTGCAAAGTACTCAGCTCCATTTCAACAAGTCAACGACTGTGTGGTGTCCTTAACTGGTTTGTTGTCGTTAGCTAGTCAGGCTCCACAGAGATAACAACTTACATCTTCCTTCCTCGGTCTTTAAACCTCGTGAGAAATGCTGTGTGTGAGTGTTTGTGACATTTTTATTTGAAGCTATCATATAATGTCTGAACAAAATGATATGAAGTGTAGCTATTTTAGTTCTTTGATTATGATTCGTATCACTGTGCCCGTCAGTATTGTAATAGCCTTTCAGGGATGATTACAGTGTTTTTGACTTGACACTTGACTTGACGTGTACCGCGTTATGTGTAAGATACGTATGTGTGCAGCCTAAGATATCTCCACTTCGATATCAACTGACATCGCTGTTACCTATTGCTGATATTACGTATCCCAGCATATATCTTGGGATGGGGCCAAACTCCACGGATTCCCCCGTTAATGTTTGGAAGTAGGATTCACTTTTTATGTCTTTTGGATATCAATAATAAAGAAATTACAGGAGTCCTTTTTCTAGATTTTGCTAAAGCCTTTGTCAGGCTTGTGAGGGCCCTGTGAGGGCAGGATGAAAAAAGGTTGTGTAAACTTAATCTTTTACCCCCAATAAAGATCATCTTGACTTGACTTGTTTGCAGTCGCGACTATCTTTTTACTTAATTACCATCTTTTTCATTACCGTTATTTTAAGTCAAGTTTACATCTGTGTTGATATAAAGATAATGTGCTGAGCAGTAGAAAAAAAATTCTCGTTACTTCTTCGTCGTCGTAGAACGCTCAGACAGCAACTGTTGTTGGCTGTCATCAGAGCAAAAAGCTTTGCGCTGCAGTTAAGCGCATGACAAGTCAGGCCCCGTGCATACTCCTTCGGTGTGGCAGAAAATGATCTTTTAAGTCTTTCTGGAATAACAATGCAGGAGATTGGACCAAGAAGGCAGAAAATAGACAAGAAGGAAGTAGCAGAAAGGAAAGAACCGAGGCAGAAACAAGGAGAGGGACAGAAAAGAGGGAATGTCTGGCACAGAATTTCCAGAAGATGGGGATGCAATTTATACTGATAGGCCCGCCGGTGTCCCTACAGAAGATTGTTTATTTTTTAATCGGGTTAGCGCAGCTGAACGTTTTGTACCACTTAACAACAAGAGGACCACTTGACGACACCACACACACACACACACACACACACACACACACCCTGTGATCACCTACCTCTCATTAATGTAACCCTCTACCCTCGTCCCCAACCTACCCCACCCCACCCCACCCACCACACCACACCCCACCCCACCCAACCCATAACCCCTGCACCATCCCTTCTCTCCCTTCCTTTCCTTCTTTCTATCTCAGATTCGTTTTCTTTCTTCTCCGGCGGAAGGAAAGGTAGTAAGTAAGGATTTTAGCTGAATGGAAGCTGGTTAGAAAGACACGGCAAAGGTTGATGATTAGCAAGAGGACACCAAAGCCTGCCGTCATCCGAGCCACCATGTTAATGAAGCTCTCTGCAGAGACTATGTACGCGTTGAGCCTTGTTTCATGTTCTGTCTGCCTGCCACTGGAGATCAAGGTTCAAGGCCGTGTGGCTTCTTTGATGATGCTGGTGGTATTTGTTTGTTTGTTTGTTTAATTGATTGGTTGGTTGGTTGGTTGTTGACTTGTTGCTACTACTACTGGGCAATATGTACTGTCTCGCCGTCTCTCTCTGTGTCTGCCTGTATGTCTATGACGGTGCAGTAGTGCTTTAGAGTGCAGTAAGGTTTAGCGCAGTTCAGTGCAGTAGTGCATTAATGTACAGCAGTATAGTGCAGTGTAGTGCAGTATAGTACAGTGCAGTACAGTACAATAGTGTAATTTGAGTGAAGTACAGTGCAGTAGTGCAGTACAGTGCAGTAGTGCATTAGAGTACAGTACAGTGCAGTAGTGGATGAAGTGCAGCACAGTGTAGTGCAGTAGAGTGCAGTGCGTAGTGCAATAGAGTGCAGTAGTGCACTAGACTGCAGTAGCAGTGCGTAGTGCATTAGAGTGCAGTACAGTGCAGTAATGCATTAGAGTGCAGTACAGTGCAGTAATGCATTAGAGTGCAGTACAGTGCAGTAATGCATTAGAGTGCAGTACAGTGCAGTAGTGCATTAGAGTGCAGTACAGTGCAGTAATGCATTAGAGTGCAGTAGTGCATTATAGAGTGTTGTACAGTGCAGTAGTGCATTAGAGTGCAATAGTGCATTAGAGTGCAATAGTGCATTAGAGTGCAGTAGTGCATTAGAGTGCAGTAGTGCAGTACAGTGCAGTATTCTATTGAGCACAAAGACACTTAGCCCACATATCATCATTCCCACCAAAAATGCACGACACGTACTGGACTCAGAAAAATAACACGCACTCTGAAATAAAGGCACCATAACCGCTTCTTCAATCAAAGTCATTTCCCTGTCAGGCTTTCAAGAGGAACAGAGAAAATGGGGGAAAAAAAACCCAAAGAGATGCTTGGCTAAAAGGGAAGACATCGTCAGCACTGCAAGGTTTCTCTGTTTCTCGTGTGTGTGTGTGTGTGTGTGTGTGTGTGTGTGTGTGTGTGTGTGTGTGTGTGTGTGTGGTGTGTGTGTGTGTGTGTGTGTGTGTGTGTGTGTGTGCGTGTGTGTATGTGTGTGTGTGGTGTTGGGGGGACGTATCTGTGTGTGTGTGTGTGTGTGTGTGTGTGTGTGTGTGTGTGTGTGCGTGTGTGTGAGTTTGTGTGTGTGTGTATGTGTGTGTGTGCGTGTCTATGTCTGTGTGTTTGTGTTCTGTGTGACTGTGTTTGTGTGTCTGTGTGTTAGCATAAACACGTAGGTATGTACCTTGATTGTTCTCGTTGTAAAGAGCTGGGGGGTGGGGGGGCTTTGAATGTGCTCTAAATATTTCTATGTTGTCTTTAATTTAAACGCCTGTTCAGTCTCAGTGAAAATATTTTGTAATGGTGACGAAGATGGAAATGAAGACGATGGAGATAAAGATGATGATGGTGAAAGAATATGGAGTAAAAACAGCAGCGGAAGCAGCAAAATTAGTAATATTGTTAGTTGATGCACGAGCCCACACACATCAACACCTACCCCCCCCCCCCACACACACACACACACATACGTACACACGCATTCATGTACGTACACGTACACACGCACACACGCACGCAAGCTCGCACAGAGAGAGAGAGAGAGAGAGGAGAGAGAGAGAGAGAGAGAGAGAGAGAGAGAGAGAGAGAGAGAGAGAGAGAGAGAGAGAGAGAGAGAGAGAGAGAAGAGAGAGAGAGAGAGAGAGACAGACAGACAGACAGACAGACAGACAGACAGACAGACAGACAGACAGACAGACAGAGACAGACAGACAGACAGACAGACAGACAGACGACAGACTAGACTAGACTAGACTAGACAAGACAGACAGACAGACAAACAGAGAGACACACACAGAGGCAGACAAACAGGCAAACAGACAGAGACAGACAGGAACAGTCAGAGACAGACAGAGAGGCAGGCAGGCAGGCAGACAATAGAACAGACAGAGCTTGCTGTGGCACATAGTACATGTGAACACACAGAAGATCTCAAATTAATGTAATTTCAGATAATAGCGAATCCCTGGGAGTGCTACCGGGAATCGGATCCCAGTACAGGAAATGTATCGGTAAGAAAACACTGCATTATGTAGAGACACGATGGTAAAGAGGAGGAGGAGGGGGAGGAGAAGGAGGAGGAGGAGGAGGAGAAGAAGAAGAAGAAGAAGAAGAAGAAGAAGAAGAAGAAGAAGAAGAAGAAGAAGAAGAAGAAGAAGAAGTTGTTTATGATAATGACGAAGACCACGACGACGATGACTATGTTGCTGATGACGACTACATGATAATCATGCTTGGTGATGATGATGATGATGATGATGATGGCAAAATGATAGAAAATATTCATCTTTCTTGTATTATGATAGCAACGATAGCAACAACGGCAGCAATAACAGCAACCACCACCAATAACAACAGATACGCACATACACACGCACGCACGCACGCACGCACGCTTACATACGCGGACACACAGACACACAAACACACAGACACACAGACACAGACACGCACACACACACACACTACCATCTCACACACACACACACACACACTACACACAACACACACACACACACACACACAACACACACACACACACACACACACACACACACACACACACACACACACACACACACACACACAACACACACACACACACCAGTGTGCACGAATTACAGGGATACCACAGACTTTTCCTCTGAAAGCTAGGGTTAGATACATGTGCAGAACACACCACACAGCTTTGATTATCATTAATAGATAAACCAGCGCTGGTTAATGATGAAAAGGAGAACGGAATGGCTACAGCAATTCAACGCACAGGATCTTTGGAGGTGAAAGGCCTGTCATTCATTGTCCCCAGTTTACACATAACAGTTGAATTTTGGCAGCTTTCCTTTCGTACTGTACGTACTAAGGCCTCCACAGAAATAAAAACCACTTTTTTTCAGAGAGAACAGCCCCTGACTCAAAACTCAGGACAATACAAACAAATTTGGTAGGTTTGAACTTTAAACCTTTTTCAGCAAACACTGCACCCCCTCAGTCCTTTGTCGTCTGCTGGCTGCCTCACCACACTATGCATGCGCGGGGTCAACGTTGTAGGAACACAAGCAATCCTTATTTGATGATCATTTCCCACTTTCTCAACCCTACCTGGTGTTGATGTATGGCCTCAACCTCAAATACGAGTATACAGTGCATTTTTTCATACTTTGATAAAAAAAATTCTGTGAAAACCAGCAAACTTGTTTTTGACCGGCACTCTCTAAAAGATACTATGTGCAGCCCCATAAGAACTAGCCGACAACTTCCTGACAGATGGGCTACACCCTGTCATGAAGGGGTTTCAGCATCCTGCCTGAGAGAGTATTCACCCTGCCCAGTCAGCGGCCCTGAGGGGAAAGAAAGAAGCAACCTCAACAAAAACCAGATACCAACCTCCCTAGTCATTGAGTTATATCCTGACTGCTTACCTTGCGTAAGGAGCAAGGGTTGCAAGGCCGTGTGTGTGTGTGTGTGTGTGTGTGTGTGTGTGTGTGTGTGTGTGTGTGTGTGTGTGTGTGTGTGTGTGTGTGCGTGTGTGTGTGTGCGTGTGTTTGTGTGTGTGTTGCGTGTGTGTGTGTGTGTGTGTGTGTGTGTGTGTGTGTGTGTGTGTGTGTGTGTGTGTGTGTGTGTGTGACATAAGTGCATACACCAGTGAATTATGCGAGTTTCTCTTTTCTTGGGTGTATATCGATCTAGCTCTCACTTTGTCAGATATAATTATCATGTTATGTTAATAAAAGTGGTTCAGAATTTACAACATCTATCTTTTAAAGGCCACATCCCTGCTGTTGTGATTTAGGAATATTTAGTATTTTGTCGCACAAACCAGACTTGTATCATCCCCAACTCAGGTACAGTGCTAGCAAAACAAAAACACCACCTCCACCAACAAAGCATACATAATTTCGAAACGGGAACCGATATTTTTTGTTATTGTTTCTAGAGATCCAAGCTGTTACGTGTCTAATGTACTCAGAGACTGTGACATTGACGAGTGCTATGTGCACTGCAGTCACTGTCCTCACAAGCTGATGACAGCAAAAAAGTTAATGTAGGAAAATTAACTGTAATACTGATATTCATTCCCCTGTACTGTGCTTCAGAAAGGAAATCACTTCGTAGATAAAAAAAAAAATAAAAAAAATTGGTGTCCAGGATGTAATTTGCAGCATGCAGTGTCAACAAAACAAGTTAAAAAAATCGCGCCGACTTCATAATCTGTCTGCTGGTGGTGGTGGTGGTGGTGGTGGTGGTGGTGGTGTGTGTGTCTGTTATTTATTCTTTTATATCAAGGATAATGGAATAAGCACTCTTGTGCTTTTTTTTTTTACATCCAGTCCCCATTTGTCTGCAGTTTTAATGACATATTCTTGCGAAAAGCGGAACGGGTTTAACGTGTGCGTAAGATGTTCTGTGTGCGTTCACACGCGGGGCCTCAGTTTATATTGTCTTATCCGATGGATATTTGGGGAGAGTGGAGTCTGCACTGATGCTAACTCCAGAGAATATCCCCTTGAACGGGATTCGAACCCGGGTTGTTAGATTGCAAACGCAATGTTCTAACTACTAGGCTATCCCGTCCCCGAGTGTGTGTGTGTATGTGTGTGTGTGTGTGTGTGTGTGTGTGTGTGTGTGTGTGTGTGTGTGTGTGTGTGTGTGTGTGTGTGTGTGTGTGTGTGTGTGTGTGTGTGTGTGTGTGTGTGTGTGTGTGTGTGTGTGTGTGTTCGTTCCTGAGCTAGACTCTGAGGTTCACCAACGGTGAGATTTTACCTATGACCCCGCTATTCCTATCATAAAGGTAACGGCATTCCGCCTTCAGGGATGATGTCTTAACACTGCACAAGTGTTCATGTGTTTATTGTTGTTTTTTTCTTTAATTTTCATCTCTTCCTCACGTCATAAAATGGTCTTCTCTTCTGAAAGAAGACCACACACAACACTATCGTGAAAACTGCTTGTCAGTGGTTGCAAATGGAACTTCTTACAACCAGGCCTGGTGTCCGATAATGGTCAACTACAGACGGTCAGGTCTGGTGTCCAGTAATAATCAATAATGACGGTCAGATCTGGTGTCCAGTAATAATCAATAATGACGGTCAGATCTGGTGTCCAGTAATAATCAATAATGACGGTCAGATCTGGTGTCCAGTAATAATCAATAATGACGGTCAGATCTGGTGTCCAGTAATAATCAATAATGACGGTCAGATCTGGTGTCCAGTAATAATCAATAATGACGGTCAGGTCTGGTGTCCAGTTATAATCAATACCGACGGTCAGGTCTGGTGTCCAGTAATAATCAATAATGACGGTCAGGTCTGGTGTCCAGTAATAATCAATAATGACGGTCAGATCTGGTGTCCAGTAATAATCAATAATGACGGTCAGGTCTGGTGTCCAGTAATAATCAATAATGACGGTCAGATCTGGTGTCCAGTTATAATCAATACCGACGGTCAGGTCTGGTGTCCAGTAATAATCAATAATGACGGTCAGGTCTGGTGTCCAGTAATAATCAATACTGACGGTCAGGTCTGGTGTCCAATAATAATGATCAACTACTGACAGTAATCTTTTTTATTTTAACTTTTACACCACTTTAAGTCACAGCAGATTTTTCTGCATGAAATTTGGGCTGCTCTCCTCGGGGAGAGCACATCGCCATAAGAGTAGTGCCACCTATTTTTTCTTCTTCTCCATTTATTTCTCTGTTAGAGTGGCTTCTTTCTACAGAATTTTGCCAGGGGCAGCTCTCTTGCTGCCGTAGGTTCTTTAACGTGAGCTAAATAAGTATATGTAACACACGGAACCTCGGTTTATCGTCCCATTCGACCAAGACCACAACTCGTGGTGTAATGGATGGGGAAAAATTGTGGGCCCAAATGGAGATCAAACCACCGCACATTTCCGACCCGGAATTTTCGCTTTCTAGGCAGGTGCGTTGCCTCTAGACCACCGATCCACGTTACGCCTTGAGTCAAATGATGATCAACTGTTTACAGTCAGGTTTTGCCTCAAATAATGAACAAGCGCTTTTTCTTCACTCTCTGGGTGTCAAAAAGCCGGCTTTGCCAGGACTGAAGCAAGCTTTCAACCTACTTGTTTGTGAACGACAGATGACGACGACGACGACGACGACGACGGCGACGACGATGGAGACGATGATGATGATGATGATGATGATGATGATGATGATGATGATGATGATGATGATGATGATGATGATGATGATGATGATGATGATGATGACGACGACAGTAAAAATACTACTACTACTACACTACTAACTACTACTACTACTACTACTACTACTACTGCTGCTGCTGCTGCTGCTGCTACTGCTACTGCTACTACTACTACTACTACTACTACTACTACTACTACTACTGCTGCTGCTGCTGCTGCTACTGCTACTACTGCTTTAACTGCTACTGATCATATCCTCCTCCTCCTCCCCTCCTCCTCCTCCTCCTCCTCCTCCTCCTCCTCCTACTACTACTACTACTACTACTACTACTACTACTACTACTACTACTACTACTACTACTACTACTGCTGCTGCTGCTGCTGCTGATGTGCTGCTGCTGCTGCTGCTGCTGCTGCTACTACTACTACTACTGCTACTAATGTTGCTTGACATTTTTAGAGACACCTCTGCGTGTGTGTGTGTGTGTGTGTGTGTGTGTGTGTGTGTGTGTGTGTGTGTGTGTGTGTGTGTGTGTGTGTGTGTGTGTGTGTGTGTGTGTGTGTGTGTGTGTGTGTGTCTGTGTGAAGGACTTTACATTATAACAAAATGTCTAATGCACTACAATCAAGAGCATAACAACACGTTCCCACACATACACAAAGCTACACGCATGCGTGCGCGTGCGCTTTAATATAAAAAAAAGTTTTAGTTTTCATACTGGGTTTGAATAAAGAAAGAAAAGAAGAATGAAAGTGGGCCCGAAGCAAAAAATGTTCCAACACAAAAGTGCGCTGATTATGAAATGGCACACTGGCAATAAATGACCATAATATTTATCACCATTGGCTTACATTTGTTACTGCATTCTGTCTCCCGAATCAGCATACGCAGTAAATATTTTGGTAAACATCTAGGCTATTACCATCACGTGTTTGAAGCCCCAGCTATTGGTCTATTTACCCAAATTTCTTGATGATAATATCCCTAAATCCAAAGGCACCCACGTAACAATTAGTCGAGACACGTTTAATAATTTCAACAATTAGCGTCGTCGTGTTTCCCGTGAAACAACGTTATGATGAAACTACAAGCACTGATCACGTTTTCCGGAAGAATCATTTAATGAAGCAGCAGTAGCAGGGGTGTGTGTGTGTGTGTGTGTGTGTGTGTGTGTGTGTGTGTGTGTGTGTGTGTGTGTGTGTGTGTGTGTGTGTGTGTGTGGTGTGTGTGTGTGTGTGTGTGTGTGTCTGTGTGTGTCTGTGTGTGTCTGTGTGTGTCTGTGTGTGTCTGTGTGTTGCGCGCTTTTGCATGTATGTATGCGTGCGTGAGTGCGCGCGCGCGTGTGTGTGTGTGTGTGTGTGTGTGTGTTGTGTGTGTGTACGCGCCGCACACACTCATGCTCGCGAGCGCATGCTTTATGCATATTAACAACTAGCCACCGACTTGTCGAAAGACCTGAAATAGTCAGGTTCTCACAATATTAATTCTTACACCAAACCAAACTTTGAAATCTGAACAGCTAGACTATACACCACAACATGCCGACTTTCGAGATGGCCTTTAAACCTGCCAGTGTAAAGCTCTCAAGGACAGTGAGATGGCAAACCCCTGAGATTTGTATGCAAAGATCCATTCTGTTGCATTGAACTGAGTGTGTGTGTGTGTGTGTGTGTGTGTGTGTGTGTGTGTGTGTGTGTGTGTGTGTGTGTGTGTGTGTGTGCGCGCGCGCGCGCGCGCGATGTAGTGTGTTGTGATATACTGTATTGAAATGCATTGTACTCTATTGTGTTACGTTGTCTTGTCTTGTACTGTATCGCATTATTATTTTTTATTATTATTATAATGTATCACGTTTTGTCTTGTATAGCATTGTATCATATTGTACTGTAACGTATTATAGGCTACACCACTGTCATGAAATTCATGACACAATTCTCTGTGGCAAAAAATTCGGGCTGCTCTCCGAGGAGATGTTGTCGCCAACAGTGCAGTGCCACCTAGCCTGGCTTCTGTCCTTGCCCCGTCTGCAGATGCTTGTATCAATATTCAATCCTCCTCGGGGCCTGGTTTTATACGACAGAATAGAGCCCAGGGACAACTGTCTCGTTTCCGTTGGCCTTTTACATACACATGGCTAGCCCACAGGACCCACACTCATCGTCTCATGCAAAAGACCGACTTTCCAGACCACTACTTCATATCATCCAATAGCGATCAAATCTGACGGGGTTTCAAATCCGGGATTTTTTCTCGGTTGGTGGATC
>CM060318.1:61093696-61096196 GCA_030674155.1 Stramonita haemastoma | reverse complement strand
TTTATTGTTTTGTTCATACTCTTTTGATGCATTTTGATTATGCCTGTATGGTGGTGTTTGTTTTATTGTTTTGTTTTGTTCATACTCTTTTGATACATTTTGATTATGCCAGTGCAGTCCTTTGTTATTAGTTTTACTATTTTGTTTATTTTCTTTTGGTACATTTTCAAGATTCTGATTATTTTTGTTTGTTTGACAATTGTGCTCTCTCTCTCTCTCTCTCTCTCTCTCTCTCTCTCTCTCTCTCTCTCTCTCTCCTCTCTCTCTCTCTCTCCTCTCTCTCTCTCTCTCTCTCTCTCTCTCTCTCTCTCTCCTCACTCTCTCTCACTTTCTCACACACACACACACACACACACACTACACACACACACACACACACACACACACACACACACACACACACACACACACACACACACACACACACAACACACACACACACACTGTGAATGCGCGCGCACGCGCGCGCTCATAATAAGATTATCTTCTATCTGTTTTTTGTTTTTTTCTCTTTTCCTCATAATAAGATTATCTTCTATCTGTTCTTATTTTTTTCTCTTTTCCTCTGTTCTCAACCCCCCCCCCTCCCGCCCTCCTCTCCCCACCCCTCGCCACCCCACCCCACCCCACCCCACCTTTACCGTGTGTTGTCTTTATTCGATAGGTGACTGCCCTCTCTCCCAGACCTGAAAACATGTCTGCATCCGTTCTGTTCTTCTGTGCAGTCTCTTGTCCTTGGGCATAGTCTGACGTCAATCGTTTATCAATCTACACTGACCAGGATTTGTACACACTACAAGGTGTTGTCTTCTATCTGTCACACACAGCACAAAGCATTTAATGCATATTGAATACACTATGGTGTGTGCTTGGATGTAGACTTTAAGTACGTTCGTATCTGTCTGTATTCAGACGTATATATGCAGAGATACGTATGTTATAATTATGCACGAGCGCACACGCGCGCGCACGAGCAAACACACACACATGTGCATCTGAAATGTTAAATTTTATTACTAAGCTTACAAACATGCATGCATACCCAGACGTACTCGTAGACATACACACACCCGCGCACGTGCTCGCGCTCGTGTGTACGCGCCGCACACACACACACACACACACACACACACACACACACACACACACACAACACACATATATATATATATATATATATATATATATATATATATATATATATATATATATATATATATATATATATATATATACAGGTACACATGCACGCATGAACACACACGCGCACGCACACATACACACACTCACTCACTCAATCACACGCATGGTGACACAAAAGTACACATAACCTATTTACAAACATACATACAGCTCACACGCGCACACTACAGTGCACTACAGTACACTACAGTCAGTGCACTGTACAATACAGCACACGCGCGCACACACTCACACACATAATATGTGCATATGTGCATACGAGTACACACATATAGAAACGGGTACAAACTCCGACACAAATGCTCGCGTGTACACACACACACACACACACACACACACACACACACACACACACACACACACACACACACACACACACAACACACACACACACACACACGTGCACATGTACGTTCGACCACACATTGCGCGCGCGCGTGTGTGGTGTGTGTGTGCGTGTGTGTGTGCGTGCGTGTGTGTGTGTGGTGTGTGTGTGGTGTGGTGTGTGTGTGTGTGTGTGTTGTGTGAGCGCGCGTCTGTGTGTGTATGTATTGTGTCCCTGTACTGTGTGTATGTGATGTGTGTATGTGTGTGTGTTTGTGTGTGTGTTTGTGTGTGTGTTTGTGTGTGTGTATGTGTATGTCTGTGACTATGTGTGTATAAAGTATAGGCATGCTACGTGCCTCTGCGTCGGTGTGTCCTATGCAAACATAATTATGATGTATGTATGTATGTGCGTGCGAATGTACGTACGTGCAGTATGAGAATATCTGGGAAATAAAAACCATACAACTTTTCCATCCTAACCCTTAGTACCCCCTACCCTCATACCCCCCCCCCCTCTAACCTCACCCCCCCCCCCCCCTCTTCCCTCCTCCTGTTCCTCTTCTTCCTTCTCCTCCCCTCCTCCTCCTCTCTCTCCATTCTGCATCCCTGTCGCGGTGGTTAGTTGTAGTATGGCTTGGCAGCGCTGTTTTCTGCTGTTTCATTCGGGCGAGACACCACATCACATCACGTGCTGAAAAGGGGAGAGGAGAGGAGAGGTCACACAAATCACCCTGCTCCTATCGATTTGTTCCGTCTCTGTCTCTCTGTCTGTCTATCTATCTGTCTGCTTCTCTACGTCTCTGTCTCTGTCTGTTTGTCTGTCTGCCTCTTACGTCTCTGTCTTTTCTCTGTTTGTCTGTCTCACTACGTCTCTGTCTCTGTCTGTTTGTCTCCACTATGTCTCTGTCTCTGCCCTCTGCTGTGTTCTGTCTGTCTTGTCTCTGTCTCTCTCTGTCTCTGTCCCTGTCTC
>CM060318.1:61073696-61086196 GCA_030674155.1 Stramonita haemastoma | reverse complement strand
GGAGAGAGAGAGAGAGAGAGAGAGAGAGAGAGAGAGAGAGAGGAGAGAGAGAGAGGAGGAGAGAGAGAGAGAGGAGAGAGAGAGAGAGAGAGAGAGAGAGAGAGAGAGAGAGAGAGAGAGAGAGAGAGCGAGAGAGAGAGAGAGAGGGGGGGAGAGAGGAGAGAGAGAGAGAGAGAGGAGAGAGAGAGAGAAGAGAGGAGAAGAGAGAGAGAGAGAGAGAGAGAGAGGAGAGAGAGCGAGCGAGAGAGAGAGAGAGAGAGAAAAGAGAGAGAGAGAAGAGGAGAGATGGCAGGGATAATCAGGCCGTCTGTGCAGATTTGTACAACACACACACCACACACACACACGCACACACACACACACATACATACATACACACACATATACACACACATACAAATACACATACACATACACAGACACAGACACATACACATACACACACACACACACACACACACACACACACACACACACACACACACACACACACACACACACACACACACACACACACACACACACACACACACAAGCACGCACGCACGCACGCACCCACGTGCACACCGACAAGATATATGAAAAAAATCTAGATGTACACCTGAAACATTTACTAATATCATTTATTATTTCTTAAAAATTAAACCCCGAACTATATTGTCGTGGCTATCACAGATTATGCTCGATACAGCTGGTGCACTGAATTGCAATATGTTGCATAATGTTGTCTGATCTTGTGTTTCGTTGTAAAGTTTTGTGTTGTGTTGTGTTTCATTTTTTTGTATTGTGTTGAGTTATATTGTATTATGCTATATTGCATTGTGCTGGATTGCATTGTGTTGGACTTTGTTGTGTTGTACTGCATTGCTTTGTTTTGTTTTGTGTCTATTGTGTTGTGTGGAGTTACATTCTACTGCATGCTTTGTATTGTCTTATATTGTTTCATTTTAATGTTTTGTCTTGTATTGAACAGTGTTGCATTGTCTTGTTTTGCATTGCAGTGTTTTGTATTTTATTGCATGATAAACTAGTTTTTGGCAACGGCAGATTTCTTTGAGTGAAATTCTAGCTGCTCTTGCCGGGGAGAGCGCGTCACCACAAGAGCAGCCCCACCTTTTAAGGAAAATCAGATCCCTGTGTGTATTTGTTTCTCAATGAAAGTGGTGTTTTTTTCTACAGAATTATGCCACAAACATCTCTCTGGTTGCAGTGGGTTCTTTTACTTGGGCTAGTGTATTGCATTCAAAAGCTCGGCTTATTGTCTCATCCGAAAGACTAGCACCCAGATCATCATTCAAGATCTAGCGGATTGGTGGTAAAGTTCGGTTACTTATGCGATCGAACCTGCAACTTTTCCGTTTTAGGCAGATGCGTCACCTATAATAACGTAAAGGTGGGAAAGATGTTCCCATAACCTATGCGGTCGATATGAGCGAGATGTCAGAGACGCCCATCTCCTCTCTCTCGTTGCTTAACCTTCCTTGACGCTAAAGTAGCCATTTAAAGCTGGGTGAACTGGGGAACTGTACTGAAGCCAAAGCGCGCGAACGGTCACCCATCCACTTGGTAACCACGCTCAATGCTGCTTAAATTTAGAGTGGGGAAAGAGAATGCTCTGACCACTGATCTACCCTCTCCCCAGACCGCCTATCAACTAATGCTGGTGTAAAGAGCAAAAAAAAAAACCCAACAAAACAACAATACAAAACAAAAGAATACAAGCAAAGAAACACACAAATCAGATAAGCAGTAACACAGACAGACAAACAAATAAAAAAAAGATAACACTTTTCCGAAAGTTTCAAACAAATATGTTGTTAAAAAACAGAGACGGTAAGAGCTTTCTTGAATAAAGAAGCTTTTGTCCCTTTTAATTGTTTTTATCTTTTTTCGTACCAAACAATGTTCGTGCAGTCCTGAATTTTAAACAGATGGACGTAGGAAAATAAAAGAAAAAAAACCGTTCCCAGTTCGTTCATTTTTGTTCTTCAATGGTTTTTTAGTTGTGCAGCATTGGGTTGTGTTACGTTGTGTTGCCATGCAATGCGATGTGTAATATGTGCATTGCGTCGTGTGTTGCGTTGCATGGTATTATGTGGTATTTTATAGTCTTGTTTTGTGCTTTGTTGTAAGATATTATGCAGAGTCGTATGGTGTCGTGTTCTGTTGTATTGTATTGTATTGTGTTGGCGTATTGATGTTGTATTGTATTGTGTTAGCGTATCAATGTTGTATTGTATTGCATTGTGTCGGCGTATTAATGCTGTATTGTATTGTATCGTGTTGGCGTATTAATGTTGTATTGTATTGCATTGTGTTGGCGCGTTAATGTTGTACTGTATTGTATTGAGGTGGCGTATTAATGTTGCATGCCACTTTCAGCTATGGGCAGATTTCTCTGTGTGAAATTCAAGCAGCTCTTCCCAGGGAGAGCACCTTGTCGCCAGAACATCGCCACCTGAGTACTTGTGCCTGTTTTGTATGTTGAACCATTTCCCTATCAGAGCTGCTTTTATCTGCAGTAATCTGCAAAAAATTGTCAGGGACAGCCCTCTTGTTGCCGTGTGTTCTTTTATGTGTGCAACATTTTGTTGTGCATGCGAGACCTCAGTTTGACAGTCTCATTCGAAATCTAGCACTTAGATCACCACTCACGGCCAAGCGAAATGGGGAAAAAAAGTTAGGGCTAAACGGGGGTCAAAGTACACTCGACTTCTCGCTTTCCAGATAGGTGCATTACTCTTTGGACCATCAACACACTATCATAGATAAAAACATACACGCATGGACGCATGCATGCAAAGCATAGCCTACGTGCACTTGTGAGCCCACTCGTTCGCGAGCTAGCATGTAATCAAACTGACCGACCCCGCAAAATGTCTTTACACTACGTGGACGTTTTTTTCAGCTGCATTTTAAAATGTAAAAATTAGCTGCATATTAAAATTGCTTACTGAATCTATTCTTAAGATAACAGCCGTGAGAGGGAGACGAAGAAATTTTAAAAAAGAAAGAAGACAGAAATACATACATTCATGATATAGAATTGACAAGAAAATGTTGCAGGCCCATATTTTGGCACACAGCGACATTATGACTTTGATAAATATATTTCCTCAGTCTGGTGTCTCGGCGCCCCCTGTGAAGTTAAGGGAATTGGAATAATAAAGGCAATGGCCATTTGTGAAACTTTTCAATAACAGTTCAGGTTATTGGTTTTTGCTGCTTCAGTGTCGGTGTAGCAGAAAGACCCAGCACTCTTCTTATCATCTGAAGCGTCCTCCCCAATTCATCTTCCCTGTCTGCCTGCTTGTGTGCTCTCTCTCTCTCTCTCTCTCTCTCCTCTCTCTCTCTCTCTCTCTCTCTCTCTCTCTCTCTCTAGAGGCAGTCGCTGTCTCACATCTTTCTGTTTGTCATTGGTTCCAGTTTAAAACTCTGGGGTCTGCTAACAGCCAATATTCTCTGGGAAACTGTAGGCTTCAGGAATGGGCTCCGCCAGGCTCATCTTGCCCAAGAGACACAGCCTACAAAATTCAGTACAGCGCTCTGCTGACTTCTCGGGGAGTTACCATATAAGGAGACGAGAGAGAACTTCAGGACATGATTTGTGCATTGTTTTTTTTGTAAATGTGTTGTGGTTTGAAGCCTATTCTCAATCAGATGGCTGTCTGAGATTGGAAGCATAGTGCGGTCCTCAGGGTTAGTATTTATAACAATAACATCTGTCTTTGTTGTACTTCAGGGCCTTTTTCGTTATTTTTGTGCGCTTGGGCCTTTTCCCATGAGTTTTCTTATCTTACGTTTGTTTTTACTTACTTGCACTGTCTGATTCCTCGCTTCTTACTACTGTAGAACATTAAATCTTCACGAATGTTCTGGCTGTCGATCTAAACAAACTCGATATTTCTTCACGAAAGAAGATGCTTTACTGTACACAACTTCGGGGGCAGCAAGAAGGTAACAGCTGAGTTGTGGACGTTGTGACTTTTGTGAGATGTGACAAGGATATGTGGAGTAAGACAGAAAGTGATGTATTGCGAGGTCATGGTCAGACTATTGAAGGAAAATGATGGATGTCCAATGTCTGTAAAACTGGTGGCTTTCTAGTTAATGACGCTATCACGGGCCTGGTCATTTGTGGAAGAGGGTCAGCTTTTACGTTTGAACAGTTCATTCATTCCCTTGGAGTGCTTTACTCTAATTAACTTTAGTGTAGACTAGGGTAGTATAATGTTATGTCTGTGGAAATTTTAGCATGAATATCTCTCTCTCTCTCTCTCTCTCTCTCTCTCTCTCTCTCTCTTCTCTCTCTCTCTGTATGTCTGCATGTCTGTGTGTCTGTTCTGTCTGTCTGTTGCTGTCTGTCTGTCTGTCTGTCTGTCTCTCTCTCTCTCTCTCTCTCTCTCTCTCTCTCTCTCTCTCTCTCTCTCTCTCTCTCTCTCTCTCTCTCTCTCTCTCAACACTTTTGAGAGAAGTCTGTATGGCTGTTTACTACATTGTTGTGTTTTTTTTTTAATTCGTTTACTTCAAGCTTGATCATGGTCAGAAAATCGTTTCTTGTTTCATTGCTCAGCTCATGTTGTGGCGTAAGACTGCGAGGGAGAGAGGTCACCTTACGAAACACCAAGTTATGAAACACTACTTCTGGGGAAGAGAGGAAGGAGAAGAGACTGCTGTGGTTACGTGGACACTATGGGTTTGTTGCACCTCAGCAACAGTTTAGTCTTTTAGTCTTTCCCCCGAGGGAATATTGGGGACCTGTCAGTATACATAACATCCACACCTTTTGGAAAGTCTGTGGCTAGAAAATCCCTCTTTTCTATCTCTCTCTTTCTTTCTGCCTCGTTCCTTCTCTTCCTGTTTCATCCTTCTTGTCTATTTTCTGACTTTTGGTCCATTTTCTTCCAGAAAGATTAAAAAGATAACAATTTTCTCATGACCATGATAGTCTTCAGGGGACATGAGGGACGCGTTGGTCGACAAGTTTTTTGTGTGTTTTTTCCCAGGCTGGTCTGTCTTCAGCCTTTTGCAGCAACACCGCTACGCCAACAAGGCCTTGACACGATCATTATACTCCCTTCCTCTTCTCCACAACACAAATCCTCTTTGGTCGGGTATTTCTGATCACCGCACTGTAAACAGATCCGAGACCTTTACCACACACTTTGCTCTTTGAAGAAACGACTGCCTTGAAACCGGGCTCTGCAGCTTCACAAGTCATGAATACTGACGACTGTGAATCGAGGTCGCCCATCATTGATCTACTTCGCGTCCACTATCAGATACGATCTGTCTTTGTACTCACAGACCTCTGGAATGGACGGGACAAATTCAACTCTTCTTTACTTACAGCTTTTTAGTGTCGACGGTGAAATTTTGGTAGGCTGGAGTTTTGGGGAAGAGCAGGCAGAGTGTGGGGAGAGGGAGGGGGGTTTATGGGGATAGAGGGCGGAAGGTTGTTTATTCATTATGTATTTATTTATTTATTCTTTTACATCGAGGATAATGGAATTCTTATATATATATATATATATATATATATATATATATATATATATATATATATATATATATATATATATATATATATTATATATTATTATTATTATTATCATCATCATCATCATCATCATCATCAATATCATCATCATCATCATCATCATTCATCATCATATCATCATTATTATTATTATTATATTATTATTATTATTATTATTATTATTATTATTATTATTATTATTACTGATTTATTTATTTTATGTAGAGGATAATGGAATAAGCAGTCATATGCTTTTTTTTTTTTTTTTACATCCAATCCTCATGTGTATGCAGTTTTTTTGTAAATCTTGTCATCTGTTCCCACCACGGCACACAATTGCCTACTCTAACGAAAAGCGGAACAAGATTTAACGTGTGCGCAAGATGTTCTGAATAAGCACTCATGTGCTCTTTTTTTTTTTTTTTTTTCTGCTTGTAACTGTTGCGTGATGGTTAAATAGCTGAGTCATCAAGACCAGAGAGAAGAAATCAGCTTTTTGAGCAAGAAGTATCCACATAACACTGGTTTCAGAGTTCTTTTAACATTACAAACTACTACATGATGGTGATGATTATGATGATGTGATAATTATCATAATATTATTTTGTACTGTTATCATTATAATTACAAATTATCCTTACTATTTACTATTCTTATCTCGATTATCCATTCAGCTGAAGAAGAAGAAAAATGCAAAAAAATGCCAAAGATAATGCAAAGAATTGCAAGAAGATGAAAGAAGAAGAAAAAAATGCAAAGAAAGAAAAAAGAAGAAGAGAAGAAGAAAGAAAAGAAGAAGAAGAAAAGAAGAAGAAGAAGAAAGAAGAAGAAGCAAAGAAGAATGCAAAAAGAAGAAGAAGAAGAAGAAGAGAAGAAGAAGAAGAAAAAAGAAGAAGAAGAAGAAGAAGAAGAAGAAGAAGAAGAAGAAGAAGAAGAAGAAGAAGAAGAAGAAGAAGAAGAAACAACAACAACAACAACAACAACACAACAACAAGAAAAGAAAAGAAGAAGAAGAAGAAGAAGAAGAAGAAGAAGAAGAAGAAGAAGAAGAAGAAGAAGAAGAAGAAGAAGAAATAAAAGGGCAAGCACCAGCTTTCAGCCCCGGAGTCAAGGCTGACATCTCTCTCTCTCTCTCTGATGCCGTCAGCCTCTGCCGACCCACAAGACATCGGTCAACGACCTGTTTACGTCCTCTGACGTCAAAACAGACCTATCTCCTTACAACTGTTGACTGGTTCTGACTGGAGTACTGCATGCTTGTTGTCAATGCTGCTGTGTCGCTGCCTGCCGATTCATTTTCTTGTTTTGTTTTGTTTTTTGTCATTAGCCTCTTTTTATTTCTTCTTATTCTTTGTTGAAACTGTTGTCGATGTTATTAATGATGAAGAAAACATGAAAGCATGGAGGAACCTTTTTTTGTTGTAAATAGGGTAGCTGCTCTGTCTGCTGAAAAAAAAAACCCAGTATTATTTATCGTTGTCGTCATCGTCGTTGTCGTCATCACAGTGATGATATAGTAATGTTAATGGTAAGGAGGAAGGGGACGACAACGACGATAATGACAGTGATGGTGACGACGAAAGTCCTTAATAAAGGTGATGGTGGTGGCACATGGTTATAGTGTGGCAGTTATTGAAGGCGCTGCTGCTGCTGCTGCTGCTGCTGCTGCTGCTGCTGCTGCTGCTGCTGCTGCTGCTGCTGCTGATGATGTGATGATGATGACGACGACGACAATGATGATGATGAAGACGACGACAATGATAACGACGACAATGATGACGATGACGACGATGATGATGATGATGATGATGATGATGATGATGATGATGATGATGATGATGATGATGATGATGGATGATGATGATGATGAGATGAAACGGGCAATGACAACGACGATGACAGCGGCCGGCGGCGGCGGCGGCGGCGCGACGACGACGACGACGACGACGACGATGATGATGATGATGATGATGATGATGATGATGATGATGATGATGATGATGATGATGATGATGATGATGATGTGATGACGACGACGACGACGACAAGATGATGATGATGATGATGATGATGATGATGATGATGATGATGATGATGATGATGATGATGGATGAATGCATTGTTGTTCGATGTGAACGCCTTTAAGATGAAAGGACGATACCGCAATACAAGCCGGGTCAGATTTCAACATGTCAAAGATTAATTATACGTGGCATAACGCACATTGATAAGTCCTTTGAATAGAATAAACACAGCGAAATGCAATGCTCATAAAAATGTGAAAGATCAATAAGAGAACACACCTATAGGTGGAAAAAAAACGAGCAGTACTGGCTCTAAAACGATATACGCTATCAGCCCGGCCACAAAGAAAAAAAAAAATTTTTAACTAGGCAAAATCGTGAAGAAACTTTTTCATTTGTTAAAGCTTGACCAAACCGATGACCAATAATGCCAAGGGCATCAGCACTGATATCAGGGTCAATGACCAGAAACTGGAAACGGTTCAAAGCTCCAAGTATTTGGGAGCCATTGTATCAGATCAGGGGTCAAAGGCAGAAGTAGTATGCAGGATTGCACAGACAATAACAGCACTGTCAAAACCGAACACCATCTGGAAAGATAAAAATATCTCACTTAACTCCAAGATCAGAGGAATGCGCTCCCTTGTCATATCCACATTCCTGTATGCCTGTGAATCATGGACCCTGACTGCAGATTTAGACAGAAGAGTACAGGCGGTAGAGATGAGATGCTTCCGGAGACTCCTTAGCATCTCCTGCAAAGACCACACAAGCAACGAAGATGTGCAAGACAGAATCCAGCAAACCATTGGTCCCGACGAAAACCTAGCAATCGTAAAGAAGCATAAACTGAAATGATATGGGCATGTCACAAGATCAAAAGTTGCATAAACCACACTGCAAGTCACTGTCCAAGAAGGAAGAAAAGGAGGCAGACCAAGGAAGAGCTGGGAGGACAACAGCAGCGAGATGGACAGGCCTAAAACTCTACAACATTTTGAGAAAGGCAGAACAGAGAGAGAAATGGAGGGAACTGGTTGTCAAGTCTTCAGGGGTGCCCCACGGTCGCCAGACTACGGGATAGATAGATAGATCGAAAACTTGACTGCTACAGTTATGAATTCAATCATTGGTAGCCCAGCGGCATTATGTCACACGAACATGTGGATCGTCCAAGACTGTTCTACATGGAACAGTACAAAGAGGGAGACGACGAGGCAGACAGAAAGCGATGGGAAGACAACATAGAGAGTGGACTGGCCTTAAGTGGAACGATTCGCTACGGAAAGCAGAGGATCACAAGGAGTGGAGGAAGCTGGTTGCAAAATCTTCAGTGGTTCCCCTAGATCTACAAGACAAGAGGATAAGTGGAGGTAAAGATGAAACTCAGCGGAGCATAACCAATTAAATTCAGTTTAATTCAATATAACTTTTTTATCTCACAAAGAGAAATTTTGGCAGGCTCGGCACTACTGAAAACAAGACAGTAACACTTTCAGGGGAACGGGATAGCCTAGTGGTCAGAACATTGCGCTCGCAATTTAACATCAGTGCTGACTCCACTCTGCCCCAAAGTCCTTCGGATGAGACTATAAACCGAGGCCCCGAGTGTGAACGCACGCAGAACATCTTGCGCACACGTGAAACCCTGTTCCGCTTTTCGTAAGAGTAGGCCATCGTGTGCCGGTGGGAACAGATGACATTTGCAAAAACTGCATACACACGAGGACTGGATGAAAAAAAAAAAAAAGCACTAGAGTGCTTATCCTATTATCTCGATAAAAAAGAATAAAATAAAAAAATAAAAAAATAAAATAATGAACAAACGCTAATCAGAACTCTGAAGACACAGATATCGATTTTCTGCACCCTGTAGTGGTACACATTCATTAGACATCGGAGACAGAAAAACAAAATACCACAATGAGTATTGATCATGGTTACAGATAATACAGACATCCAACACTCCATGACTAGGTACTGCAAGCTGTTGCAAGATTTTAAAGCACCAATCCACTTGAAAACTGCAACAAAGATTCCGTTTAAGTTGAAGAACTTATCATACGCAAACCCCACATGCATAGTTGTGACCGTGCACATGCGCGCATCCTTACACCCCCTCCGCCCTCCCCTCCCCTCACCACACACTTGAACAAGTGTAGATTCTTACCTCCTTGCACACACACACACACACACACACACACACACACACACACCACACACACACACACACACACACACCACACCACACACACACACACACAAATTATTGAAAGACAGTGTTTACTAATTATATCAGTTGCAATGTTAGTCTTTAAGCAATTGCTATTTTTTTGTTCTCTCTTTAACATTCCTTTTTAATGTTTGTATTTTGTGTTTGTTATAGAGGTCTAAAGTGGATATTCATTTGTGTATACACCTCCCACCCCCACCCCCAAACTCTCTCTCTCTCTCACCACCACACTCTCACACACACCACTCACCCACACACACACACACACACAACACACATACACATACGCACACGCGCGCACACACACACACACACACACACACACACACACACACACACACACACACACACACACACACACACACACACTTTCCCGTCTGATATCACTAATTAGTGGAAGGACGTTAAACTGAAGAACTAACTAACTAACTAACTAACTAACTAACTAACTAACTAACTAACTAACTACACACACACACACACACACACACACACACACACACACACACACACACACACACAAACAACACACACACACGCACGCACACGCGCACACCACACACACACACACACACACATGAACAAGTGTAGATTCTTGCCTTCTTTGACACACACACACACATACACAAAAACACACAACACACACACACAGACACACACACACACACACACACACACACACACACACACACACACACACACACACACACACACACACACGCCTCATCCATACCGACTCTATTCGACGGCTGTGTCCACTTTCGTTTCCAATGAATGCGTTAACTAATGAGTGGGCACAGTGTCTGCTGTCCAGGTGACGTAAGATCTGGTCACTTAAGTCCCGCCAGATATTATCTGTCTTTGTGAAGTAACCGGACAAAAGCGCGTACAATGGACATAATTATGTTTCATTCCACGGTAAGCTGCGTTCTTAGTCAGTTACCTCTTGTTTGTGGGCGTTGTGTCATAATGGACACCCCTACCACCACCACCCACCACCCCACACCACCCCCACCTGTGCAACTAGCTTGAAGTCAAAGGTTGGTTGGTTTAATAGTTTTTTCAGAATTTTGGAACATTGTAATCAACAGATGTTAGATCACAGCACAAGCAGCTTGTAGCTTAATGTGCTCAATGTTAAATTGAAAATTAACAGTGAAAACGACGGCCGTTGGTGCATGTGCAAAAACAAATAAAACAAAAAATACATCATTTGCACTCTTTGCTAGAAAGGAAAAGTAATTCCTAACAAGTAAAAATCTAATTTTAGATTAAGCACACAAATTTGGAAAGTAAACAACAACCCAAACAAACAAATCAAACAAACAAACAAAACATAACAAAAAAAACAAAAAACAAAAAAACCAAAAAAACAAAAAACAACAAAAAACAAACAAACAAACAAACAAAAAAGACCAACCACCAGCAACGATAACCGGAGAAGGAGAGAGAGTGAGAGACCAACTTATAAAAATACCATCATCAAGGCCAAAAATACTGTCAGTTATGATGATACCAGGTAATAATCTGCATGAATAGTGAAAATTATGAAATAATTCGTGTACTATATCAGATCTTGTTATTTGCTATTTACCTTTCAAAGCTATAGCGCGCTTTCTAAACAATCATACAGACATTAGCGGGTAGCAAAGAGAATTACATAAGTGCTTCAAACCTCTACTAAGACTTTTGTAATTAACAAAGGTTGGTTGGCTAGTTTGGCTGGTCAGTTGGTTGCTTGGTTGGATGGTTGGTTGGTCGGTTGGTTGGTTGGCTGGCTGGTTGGCGAAGATTGAAAATTGTGAAGAAGAAGGCGATTTTTGTTTGTATGCGGTTTTTGTTGATGGAAACTGGAAATTGTGAAGCATAGATTTAATTACATTGTTTTTGCAGCCTTCTCTCCGTCTGTCTAGAGTCGCTTAAATGTTAACTGCCTTTAAAGTTAAGATTTTGAAGATTTTAGATTAGAGGTGTAAGAAGTGTCCTGAAAGTATCAGAGACAGTATCCGGCTTTATTTTCTCATTAGTTTACATATCTATGAATCGATATCTATAAGCACATGTGCGCACGGTGCATATATACACATACACATACAAAGAGATTTGATTTGATATGATTTATTCTTTTATATCAATGATAATGGAATAAGCACTCTTGTGCTTTTTTACGTCCAGTCCCCGTGTGTAAGCAGTTTTGTAAATGTCATGTGTTCCCACTGGCACACGATGACCTACTCTTACGAAAAGCGGAACAGGATTTAACATGTGCGCAAGATGTTCTGCGTGCGTTCACACACGGGCCTCGGTTTAAAGTCTCATCCGAAGGACTTCTGGGAAGAGTGGAGTCAGCACTGATGTTAACTCCAGGAGAAAAATCTTAGAGAGAGAGAAAGAGAGAGAGAGCATTATGATGGGTGGTGATGTAAAAGTAAGGCCCCCTATTTATTACTCCAGAAAAAAAAGAATAGCAAAGGCGATGATTTCACATAATTACACGATTCGACGTACACCGCAGACATGTTTCTGTTTGTTCATAAAATTTCTGTTTTGATTTGTGTGTGTGTTTTGATTTGTTAGAAGGGTGGGGGAGCGAGCAAGGGTGGTGGTGATGGGGGAGGGGCTGTAATTCGTATATGTTGCATTGCAGAAGTAGCAGCAGCAGCAGAAGCAGCAGTGCAACGTTCTAGCAGTCCACACTTCTGTT
>CM060318.1:61068696-61071196 GCA_030674155.1 Stramonita haemastoma | reverse complement strand
CAGCGTGTGACGATCAAGATAACTTTTGACGGAAGACGAAGAAAAGTTGATGAGAGAGATGTGATGATGATGATGATGATGATGATGGATGATGATGATGATGATGATGACGACGACGACGACGACGAGGATGACGACGACGACGACGATGATGATGATGACGATGACGTGAGTCAGTGGTGGGGATGGGGAGGAAGAGGAGGAGGACTACTACTATACTACTACTACTACTAACTACTACTACTACTACTACTACTACTACTACGACGACGACGACGACGACGCGACGACGACGACGACGACGACAACGACGACGCGCGATGATGATGACGATGATGACAGTGACGACGACGACGATGATGATAATAATGAAACAAGGTTTAAGTTAGAGGCAGAATGAAAAAAAAAAAAAGTAACAGATATAAAAGATAAAAAAAATGCCCCCCCCCCCCTCCCCCATTAAAAAAACCTGAAAAGAAAGCCTGAATAGAGCAGAGATCCCCCCCAGCCCACTTTCTTTTCTTATTTTCTTTCTTTGTTTTTTTTTTCGTCTTCTTCTTCCAGCGGTTGTTTTCTCTTCAGAAAACTTGACAAAAAACTAACAATGCCGGTAGTTTTCCACGGAGAATGGGTTGCTTTGTCTCTGTCGCTCTTTGTTCTGCCTTTTTGTTTTCTTTTTTGTGTTTACTTTGTGTCTTTCTTTAGGTTTTTTGTTTTTTTTTTTATTTGTTTGGGTTTTTTTTGTTTCTTTCTGTTTTTGTTGTCTTTCATTAGCTTTTCTTTTCTTAGCATCTGTCTCTCCATTTAAAAAAAAAACCTCTTGTTTGTCTCTTGTTTGCTTCTTTCTTTCTTCTCTTCTTTTTCTTTCTTTTCTTTTTCTAATGGTTTCTCTCGTTGTGACTTCTATAAATCTTTGCTTTTTTATATATTTTTTGTTCCTTTTCTTTTTTATGCATTTTTTCTTTCTTTCTTAAACTCCTTTTTCTGTTGTCTTTTTTTCTTTCTTTCTTTCTTTTCTCTACTTTCTTTCAGCCTGTCTGTGCTCGTTCTTTCTTTTTTCGTTTCTTCATTTCCTTTCATTCTTTTCTGGCATTCTCTCTGTTACAAGCCATCTTATTTGGTGTTACATGAAGTACATACTTTATACTGGCTTAACCGTACACATCTACCCATACCCAGATTTGTTCTATACACCCGGTCTGTAAAGCTGAATAAAGTGGAGGGATTGTGTCCTTTATAAGGGGCGGGACAGCTCAGTGTTTAGAACTTGAGCTCTTGATATGGCAGGTACTGAATCCTTTGACAGCCTGTGTTATGTATATAGATTATAAAAGGGAAGAAACAAAGCTAAAACCGTCGGAGATAAGATACTATACAGAATGAACGTATCAAAAACTTTCAATATAAAATTTGACTCATTCAAAATGAAAGTCCAGAAAACTTTCATGAAGACAAAAGCCATCAGTATTTATGAGGTTCTCAATATTCACTGTTTTTATTTTGGGAAGAATTTGAAATGGACCAAGAACATAGATGTCATTTTTTCAGATAATTGCAGGATTGTATAAATTATTTCGGAATTGGTGAAATATAAAAAAAGTCAATGACGTATATGGCATAACTGCTTTACTAGGGAGTTATTTTTGCATAATAGAAATGTCAAACAGACAAAAATGAACCTTCTTTCAACACACTTATAGCAATTTAAATGCAAATATAACATAGAAACGCTTTAGCATTGCATACAAAAGCAGATACGTGTCCATACTTGTTTCGATTTCAGAATAGAATACAACATAACAACAAAAACAATGATTCTCTGCTTTTACATCGCATTGTAAACAGCACTTTGCTTTAAAAGTTCGGCTTTGTTTTCATTTTGTCTCAATGAAAATGCGTGAATGCATTCATACATTACATTTGTACTAGTTACATTGGTAAGTCTGTATGTAAGCTACTTAAACAAAAACATTTTTAAACTTTGGACCCACTTGGAGCTGAACAGATAATATGTTTTATTTTTAAACAAAGTTTGCCTCACAAAACCTACCTTTTTTCTTGTGTAATCTTCCATACATCTAACATTTAGGAAACTGATATTTTTTATAATCGATAAACTGATTATTTTCTTTTGTTGTGACTCCTATAATTACATTCCATAAAATGTATTATGGGGACGGGATAGCTCAATGGACAGAGCACTCGCTTTCCCCAAGCTAAGGTTAAGCAGCATCGAGTGTGGTTGCCAATTCGATGGGTGACCGTTTGCACACCTTGACTTCAGTACAGTCCCCCAGTCCACCAAGCTGTAAATGGGTGCCTGCCCTCTTTAGGATCAGGGGAAGTGAAGCAGGAGGGAGAGGAGAAGGGCGCCACCCTCAACATGCTGGCCCCTAGAGAAGCTGAGGTCTCTGACGCCTCGCTCCCCTACGACTACACAAGTTATAGGACACCTTTATTAATTCCTTTAAGTTTGTTGATTAGCCGGTTGACTACCTTT
>CM060318.1:61053696-61063696 GCA_030674155.1 Stramonita haemastoma | reverse complement strand
GCCATATGAAAGTGTGACAGAAAATGACATAACTATAAAAAATAAAAATAAAATTAGAAATATAAAATGAAAATGAAAAAAACGGGAAATGAAGTGGAAGGTGAACGAATCGGAGGTGAAAGGAGCAATGAAGGAAGGAAGAAAGAAAGAAAGAAAGAAAGGCAAAAAAAAGAAACAAAGAAAAAAGAAAGAACAAAGAAAAAAAGAAAGAAAGAAAGAAAACGACCGACCGAACGAAACGAAATCAATCATATTGTCATTACCCCACCGACCACCAAGTACATAATCTGTCACAAAGAAAGAAAGAAAAAAAAGACAACAGACAGACAGACAGACAGACAGAAAGAAAGAAAGAAAGAAGAAAGAAAGAAAAGAAAGAAAGAAAGAAAGAAAGAAAGAAAGAAAATCAATTCAATCAGCCTGCGACTTCAAGTGACATGAGGGCTGTCAAAAAGATAATAGATAGATAGATAGAGAGAAGATAGAAGATAATAGATAGATAAGAGATAGAGAGATAGATAGAGAGATAGATAGATAGAAGAAGAATAGATAGAGAGATAGATAGATAGAGAGATAGAAGATAGATAGATAGAGAAGATAGAGAGATAGAGAGATAGATAGAGAGATAGATAGATAGATAGATAGAAGATAGAAATAGATAGATAGAGATAGATGGATGAAGATAGATAGAAGATAGATAGATAGATAGAAGATAGATAGATAGATAGATAGATAGATAGATAGAAATAGATAGATAGAGAGATAGATAGAAGATAGAGAGATAGATAGATAGATAGATAGAGAGAGAGATAGAGAGAGAGAAGAGAGAGAATAGATAATGATAGATGTAGATAGATAGTAGATAGATAGATAGATAGATATAGATTAGATATAATGATGGATGGATGGAGGATGGGTGGATGGTGGATGGATGATGGATAGATGGAAAAGAATGAGGATAAATGGATGGATGGATAGATGGATAAGATAGATAGATAGATAGATAGATAGATAGATAGATAGATAGATAGATAGATAGATAGATAGATAGATAGATAGATAGATGATGGATGGATGGATGGATGGAGGATGGAGGAGACGGCGGACGACGGACAGCAGGACTACAGACAGACAGGACAGACAGAAGACAGACAGACAGTCAGAAACAGGACAGACAGACAGACAGACAGATGATAGATAGATAGATAGAAATAGATAGATGATAGATAGATGATGATAGATAGATAGATGATCGATCATCGATGACGATCGATCGATCGATCGATCGATCGATCGATCGATCGATCGATCGTCGATCGATAGATAGATAGATAGATAGATGATAGATAGAGATAGATAGATAGATAGATAGATAGATAGATAGATAGATAGATAGATAGATGATTTTTTTCTCGAAATACTCTCCCTTTTCTTATAACTTTTGTCGTCACAATTATCATCATCCTTTTTCGTTTCTTGTTCTTCTTGTTCTTGTTCATGTTCTTGTTTTTCTTCTTCTTGTTGTTGTTCTTTTTCTTGTTTTCTTTTCTTCTTCTTCTTCTTCTTCTTCTTCTTCTTCTTCTTCTTCTTCTTCTTCTTCTTCTTCTTCTTCTTCTTCTTCTTCTTCTTCTTCTATTCATTCTTCAAAACTAATCAAACGAGTCAACAGGAAACGCCCATTAAAAGTACGGCCAAAAGTGGGTCAAAAAACATGTTCTGGAGAAGTCTGGGCTCAAAACAAAATAATGATGAACATGAGGGGGGGAGAGGGGGAAAAATGGGAGACAGACAGACAGACAGACAGACAGACAGACAGACAGACAGACAGACAGACAGACAGAAGAGAGACAGACACACAGACACACAGCATGTAGAGGTACAGGGCAGAAGTTACAGAAAGAACATTTTACGAGAAACTTGGGGAGAGAGAGAGAGATTTGATTGATTTGATTTATTCTTTTATATCGAGGATATTGGATAAGCACTCTTGTGCTTTTTTACATCCAGTCCCCGTGTGTATGCAGTTTTGTAAATGTCATCTGTTCCCACCGGCACACAATGGCCTACTCTTACGAAAAGCGGAACAGGATTTAACGTGTACGCAAGGTGTTCTGCGTGCGTTCGCACACGGGGCCTCGGTTTAAAGTCTCATCCAAAGGATTTTTGGGGAGAGTGGAGTCAGCACTGATGTTAACTCCAGGAGAAAAATCTCCTCGACCGGACTCGAACCCGGGTCGTCAAATTGCGAGCGCAATGTTTGTCTACGTCCACTCTAGGCTATGACGCCAGCCCACCCCCCCTCCGAGATAGATAGAAGATAGATAGATAGAGAGAGAGAGGAGAGGAGAGAGAGAGAGGGAGAGAGAGAGAGAGAGAGAGAGAGAGAGAGAGAGAGAGAGAGAGAGGAGAGAGAGAGAGAGGAGAGAGAGAGAGAGAGAGAGAGAGAGGAGAGAGAGAGAGAGAATGTATACTGGGGGAAAAAAGTGACACAGAAACTGGAAAGTCTGATAAAAGCAAAATATTTGGAAAATAAACACAGTAGACACACAACGCAGACAACACCATTTACACAGAAAATAAAGCAAATTAGTGCTGGAGTTGAACAGAGTTAATCAAATGGTGATTGAAAAGAATGATAGTCCAGGCAGACAGAAAGCATAAAATTATAGGATCAGATGGGACAAACAGGGAAAATAGGCACTTAGCTCACACCGGTACAAGTCCAATCAAGTTAAGTCAAAAATAACTTCATCATCACAAGAAGGACTGTTTCACGGACAGGCAGAGAATGGAGTCTTCAAAAAAAACGCTAAAAACTGTGATAAACACGAAAGAAACTTTGGAAAAATATTTGTTTAAACATTCCAAGATAATTTCAAATCTAAAATAACACACACACACACACACACACACACACACACACACACACACACACACACACACACACACACACACACACACACCGCGCGCGCGCGCGCGCGCGCGCCACCACACACACACACACACACACACACACACACACACACTCACTCACTCACTCACTCACTCACACCAATAACGAACACAGAATAGGGTTTAATAAACAACCATGGACTTTTGACAGACTGGCTAAGCTATTAGTTAATTACGAAACAAACAGATAATACGGACAGACTGTATCAAATGCCACACAGGCTAACACTAACAGCTTTGATACAACCGGCCTATTTCGTAAGCTTATAGATAACTGGTTTGTTGCGTGTGGGAGGTAATGCTCCAGGAGAGGGGGTGTGTAATGATGAGGATTGTGTGTAATTAGCGTCCCACGCCACACTCTCTTCTGTCAAAGGTAAGGCAACACCATTGCACCTTCTGTGTTGGAGGCTAGGTCCACTGTCCACTTGATATCTGTCTGCAGGGTTTGTGTGTTTTTTTCTTGGTTTGGTTGTTGTTGTTGTTGTTGTTGTTGTTGTTGATGATGTTGTTGATAGTTTCTACGCAGAAAGAAAAAGAAGAAGAAAGAATGAATGAATGAATGAATGAATGAATGAATGAATGAGATATAGCCAATTGATGAAAGTAACCAAGAATAAATGAATCAAATGAATAAATCAAAGAAAGAAAGTAAAAAAAAGAAAGAAGGAAAAAAGAAAGAAAGAATGAGTGAATGAAGGAATGGTTGAATGAATTAAGGAAGGAAGGAAGGACAGAATGAACAATATATATATATAAACAATATGTGAAAATATATAATATATATATATATATATATATATATATATATACTGTATAGAGCTTCCGTACATGTCAGTATTTTCTATAGAATTACAAAAATACACTCACATCCACCCACAAGAACACAACCAAAAAAGGAAATTGTGAATGCATCTACAATATACACACCTTTTCCAAAAACCCTGTGTCTGTGCTACAAGCTCAATGAGTCCAGCACACCAAAGCTGCCCAATTCCCCACGCATCACTTACTTGTTCACACTTAAAATGTTGTCATGCCTTTTTTCCATTAGCTCTGCTGCTAGTGTATTTGATTGGGGTTTTATTTTCTTTACTAATGGGGTTAGGATATGAAATGAATGGACAAAAGTTTGTTTCCACAAGTTTCCCCCACTTCAGTGCAGATGTTGTGAAGGCCATTGTGAGTGCACAGTGTGTTCAGCATTCCCTGGAGGCTGGCTGTACCTCATGACATCCATCACAATAGAGAACATTCTCTGTAGTCCCCTCAGCCACAAAATATGCCTTCCGCTGACACAATGTGCTACCATGTTGATTTTCCCTGGAGGTCCATTTACCTCTTATGTGTCTGGGTCTGCCCCTATGTTCCTATCTCTATCACTTGTCTGTCTGTCTGTCTGTCTGCCCATATCTATGTTTCTTTCTCTATATTTGTTTCCAAGAATAGCAGATGGATAATGAGTTGTCCATCTGTCTGTTTGTTTCTCTCTCCACATTCGAGGGTAGTGGATGGATAAGTACTGAAATTTTTGTTTTGTTTGCACATATTTAAAAAGATGACCATTGCAGAGAAACAGTCAGTGACATGAGTGGCCCAAGAGCAAATGAGTGAGGACACTGTCTTCTGTACCAGCATGCTATCTCACAATATTCATAGAATCCTGCATAAGCTCAGGAAATGCAGAATCAAAGTAGATGACAACCTGGCTATGAGGTAGTGACAGCAGCTTTAACATCAGGGATACATAGCTGTCTAGTAATGATAAAGATCCATGGCATTCTCATAGGGCTGAATCTTGCAAAGCAAACAATTCAAACCCCTGGCATTCAAATCATTCCTGTGCATGTGGCCATTCACAAATAAAATTTACAGATTTTAAATTCACACACACTGCATGTATTCACACATGCACACACAAACCCATTGTTGTGAATGATTTTTTAATTCTTTGAGATTGTATTGTATTGCCAGTGGAGGTGTCCCATAATAATAGAGACTGTGGAATTCAAAAAGCATCCACAATCTGAATTAGAACAGTCATATATCTGTTGTTTTAAGCCTGTTTGATGTTTTGGGAATGCCTGTTGATCCCTTTAACAGAAAGTCCAGTAGTTAAATTATGCCCTGAGCAAAATCCACATGTAACAGGCTTATTGTATACCACCAACCATTTTCCTTTCTCCATAATTGAATGCATAAGCATCTAGTCAATAGCAGGTACAAAGGAGCAAAGGAGAACACGTATTAAAAAAATTTCATTTTCCTTTCCTTAGCTAGGGTTACCAGGTTCAACAAAGGGTTTGGGGGGGGGGGGATGGGGGGTTGGTGAGCGACCTTTTTTTTCTCCACCTTTTGGTAGCCTCATTCGTCTCGTCTTCGGGGATAGTGTTTAAACACAACACCCATGTGCCTGCATTTCAAACAGTTTTTTGTTATCTGTTCCTTCTGGCACTTAATGGCTTACTCTTCCCAAAAGAGGAATGTGTTATTAATTAATGGCTAAGATGTTCTGTGGGTGTGTTAACTTTTAGGGCCTTGGTTTATAGTTTCATCTATCTAACATCTGTGAAGACTCCAGATAAAAAAAGTTACTTATTCTGGCCTTATGGAGCAACAGTAAATTTGACAGTATCACTCATGTTCTTGTGGATATTAGTATGTGCTCTATGTAGCAAATACTGTACAAAAAATGTATTATAGTTTGAAATTGTTTGCAGTTGATTCCAATTTTAGTTAAGATAAATAAAGTTTGTTTTGGGTGTTAATGTTTTGCTTTTTTGCTTTGATTTTTCTCAGTTACATGTATACATTGCCACAATTTCTATATCCTTAAAGCCATATTATTTTCTTTCTTCTCAAACTAGAGTATGTTAATACAGTGCGTGACACCAACCAACACACACACACACACACACACACACAACACACACACACAAACACACACACAACACACAACACACACACACGCACACACACGCACCACACACACAACACACACACACACACACAACACACACAAACACACGCGCACACACACAACACACACAACGCACGCACACGCACGCACGCGCACGTACACACACTTTCACTCCTGGGGTCTGGATGACCAGACAAAGACAAAATATTCCGTTCTCCCAACACCATTGTTTATTAGCGGAAAAGACAAAGACGACGGAGACAGCTGCATCCCTCGAGAATAACTAGAGAGGCTTACTTCATCATCACCCACCCCACCCCACCACACCCCACGCACCCCTCCCTTCCACAACATTCCCATAGCTACTGACCTGGTTTCAGGATAAAAAAGACAAAGCATGAGGGGTGGGGTGGGGGTTGGGGGCTGGGTGGTTTCTACCCTTGAGGATTGTGTTTATTTTGGCCTTGGATTGTCCACCTGTGTTCGTTACCTGTGCTCCTTTCTGTGCTGCTTTCTGTGGCTTGTCTGTTCATTCACTCACTACCTGGCTGTTTCATTCTTTCTCTTTTTTTTATGAAAACAATTGTGTATCAGTGTGTCTGTCTGTGTTTTACTCTCTCTCTTGTCTCTGTCTTGTCTCTGCTGTCTGTCTCTGTCTGTCTGTCTCTGTCTCTGTCTTCTCTGTCTCTCTCTCTGTCTCTCTCTGTCTTGTCTCTGTCTGTCTGTCTTTCTCTCTCTCTCTCTCTCTCTCTCTCTCTCTCTCTCTCTCTCTCTCTCTCTCTCTCTCTCCCTCTCTCTCGTCTTCGTCTGTTCTGTCTGTTGTCTTCTCTCTCTCTCTCTCTCTCTCTCTCTCTCTCTCTCTCTCTCTCTTCTCTCTCTCTCTTCTCTCTCTCTCCTCTCTTCTCTCTCTCTTCCTGTAATATATATATTATATATATATATATATATATATATATATATATATATATATATGTGTGTGTGCATGTGCATGTGTGTGTGTGTGTGTGTGTGTGTGTGTGTGTGCGCATGTGCATGTGTGTATGTGTGTGTGTGAAAATATTGTATAGGTTTCAGACAAATCTAATGTATCATCTAGTTATATTCTAAGTTTTTATCCATTCTGCAGCCACGCTTGTGTAAGGAAAAAAAGAAACAAAACAGACAGACAGAAACGCAAGAAGAAATAGAGAGAAAAAGAAAGAGATGATCAGAAGAAAGGTAGTTTAAAGGAAAAAGAAAATGACGGATTTTAAACTGAATAAGTGTAACAGGAAAACGAAAAGCAGAAAATCTGAAAATGTTACGCAGGAATACATTAACAGAGGAAACTGAGAAAAAGAGAATGAAGAAATAATTTGTTTGGGGTTGTAGTCCTTTTTACCTTCTGCTCCTTTCCTTCTCCTCCTCGTCCTTCTCATCATCATCATTTCCATCACCATCACAGCCATCATCATTGCCATCATCATCATCATCGCCACCGCTACCACCACTACCATCGTCATCATCATAGAGACAATGTGCAGACAATACGAGCACAACCTGACACAGAAATGGAAAAGACCGCATTAAAAAGGTTTAGAAGAAGCAGACAAGAGAACACACGGATGCATTCATAACATTTAGACAGAAAAATGAAACAGCAATATCAACAATGTAATGTAAAGCCAGTTAATACAAACAAATGACAGAAAAGGGTGATTAAAAAAAAAGCATGGACAGAAAGTGTAACAAAGTGTCATGCAAAAAATATGGACAGACACAATGGACAGACATAATAAACAAACAGCATGCACAGATAAAACAAGAGAGTACGAACAGACAGGATCGCATTCTACACCTTTTAACACTAAAAGGTTTGATGCAACAAGCCAGTTGTTTTAGGCTTGGAGATAGTGATCTGGTTTGTTGCGTGTGAGGGCAATGCTACAGGAGAGCAGCGTGTGCTGTGTCGTAAATGGCTAACTGTCGTAAAGTGGACAGGCTTAATGGAGATAATAACGTTCTTCCCGGGTCTGGAAACCTCCTGCGGAAACTTCTCTTTACTGTCTGCACTGCCAATGCACTCACTGCAAATCGCAAGACAAACGATTCCAAATCTGACAATTCTTGTTGTTTTTTGTGACCGTGCTAATCGGAAAAACAACAGATTTTCCCAGAAAAAGTTTAGGGAGTTCTCGTTTTACTTTCGCAGTCACGACTGAGCTTTCATTCATCAATACATTTTCATTACTTTTATTTTCGAACGTGTTTTCATGTACGTTGATAGATACTGATGTGCCAAGCAGTCAAAAAATATCGCAGTTACGTTTGGACGAGGTTGGTGCAATTGACTACTTTTATTTAGTTAGGGACAAGAAGTCCAGTTAACGACACCCTAGGTGTGTGATAATGATTCCCATGTAATTGGTGTTGCATGCAACACTCTCTTCAGTCACAATATAAGGCTGTTTTTCTGCCTGGAAGCTGGGTCACTGGTGCCACTTGATATCTGTCTGCGTGTTTTCGTGTTTTTTTTCTCTTTCATTTCTTTTTGTAAGTTTCCAAGAGTGGAAGAAGTTGGTTGCAAAATGTTTGGTTGAGACTACGGAGTAAGGAAAGTTTTTAATTAGAGAGGATAAAAAAAGAAAGAAAAGAAAGAAAGAAAGAAAGAAAGAAAGAAAGAAAGAACAGACAGCAGACAGACAGACAGACAGACAGACAGACAGACAGACAGACAGACAGACAGAAAGAAAGAAAGAAAGAAAGAAAGAAAGAAAGAAAGAAAGAAAGAAAGAAAGAAAGAAAGAAAGAAAGAAGAATGAATGAATGAATGAATGAACCAGTGAGTGACTGATGATTGAATGAGTCAGTGAGTCAGTGAATCAGTAATTGATTGATTGAGATTGATTGATTGATTGATTGATTGATTGATGATTGATTGATTGAATACATAGAACAGAAGACAAAAAAACATCCATATATCTACAAATACAAATTTTTCCTCACATTCATTTCTTTTTTTTACAGATTGAAAGAAAGAGGGAGAAACACAGAAAAACAATAGGTAAAAAAAGGGAGAAAAGTTTCCATATTGTCCGTCTAATGTGCAGACTTTGGTCTGAAATTAGAAACACTGTTCTACATAAACAAGTCCATCACTCTAAAACTGATTAACTTAAAATGAACTGCCGCACAATGTGCACACCAATGGCTTTTATACACAAAATGCATTGCCATGCTTTCTATTCCTGGCTCACTGACCAATATACATCGGATTTGATTTTCTTTGCAAGGAGAAAAAAGGCAGGAAATGAATGCACATAAAATATGGTTTCGACAAGTTTCCCGCCTCAATGCAGATGTTGTGAAGGCCATGGTGAATGGGCTCTGTGTTCATTGTCCCTGGAGACTGGCTGTACCCCGTGACATCCATCACAATAAAGAGCATTCTCTGTGGTCCTCTCAGCCACAAAATATGCCTTCCGCTGACACAATGGCTACAATGCTGTGTATCAGTGGGGTTCCCTCTGTCTGTTTATCCGTCTGTGTCTGTCTGCATCCACACAGATTCTGAATAGAGCTCCATGTTTATAACCTATATCTGTCTGTTTATCCGTCTGTCTGTCTGCCTATACTTTGTGTCTGCCTGCCTTCTCTCTCTCTGTGTCTCTGTCTGTCTCAGTCTGTCTCTGTCTCTCTGTCTTCTGTCTCTGTCTCTCTCTGTCTCTCTGTCTCTCTGTCTCTGTCTCTGTCTCTGTCTCTCTCTCTCTCTCTCTCTCTCTCTCTCTCTCTCTCTCTCTCTCTCTCTCTCTCTCTCTCTCTCTTCTCCTCTCTCTCTCTCTCCTTCCTTCCTCTCCCTTTCCTTTCCTTTCCTTTCCAACCTCCACCTTCACATATGCTATCCTAGACTTATTGTAGAGAGGAGTGTTTGGTTCTTATGTTGGATTGAAATTGTTTTATCATTTGAATATAGAGATGTGTTTTTATGAAGCTTTTTTTTGTTTAAAGGGTTTTTATGTTGTTTTTATGTGTGTGGTTTTCTTTCCCTTTTATGCCTACTTTGCTTGTTTTCCACTCACACACACGCACACACGCTCCACACACACACATACACACACACTCACACACACACGCACACACACACACACT
>CM060318.1:61033696-61041196 GCA_030674155.1 Stramonita haemastoma | reverse complement strand
CCAACTTCCTCCTCTTGACAACTGCCAGAAGGGGTTCCTGCGTTCTGTAGTTAAGGTCAAAAACGTGTCCGGAGCTGAAGTCTGGCATCATGTCATCTTGTGCGTGGGTTAAAAGTCGCCCATCTTTCGTAGAAAAGTAGACAGGTTGTGACCCATGATCTGGATGATGCTAACATACCCGGCATGAACTTACAGTGGAGTGGACTCCGTTCGGTGATGTCTTCAATACACATTGCCTGAAAATTTTGGAGTAGTGTCTGAGTTTGAGAGAGAGACAGGAAGAGAAGATGAATGAATGAATGAATGAATGAATGAATGAATGAATGAATGAACATTCTTATCATTGAACATTGAGGGACAGGCAGATGCGCAGACAGACAGACAGTCACACAGATAGACACAGTGACAGTGACAATGACACAGGCAGACAAACAGAGGACAGACAGACCGACAAACATGAGACGGACAGACAGACAGAGAGGAAGGACATGACATTCCCCTAGGGCATTGTTTTTTTAAAAGCATCTTTTTTCCCCCGAGTTCTTTTGATTGGCAGAAAGGCACGGTGGCAGTTACACTACCTCTCCTGCCGGGAAACTGCCGCTACTAAACCACTTCCTGACAAACTGGGTCACTGCCTGCCTGCCTGCCTGCCTGCCTGCTTCTGTGTGTGTGTGTGTGTGTGTGTGTGTGTGTGTGTGTGTGTGTGTGTGTGTGTGTGTGTGTGTGTGTGTGTGTGTGTGTGTGTGTGTTGTGTGTGTGTGGATGTGCGCTCTGCTAGCCTTGACCTGCGGTTATGTGGCAGGCAGGTAACTGAATGACGGTCGTTTAGATTCACATCATGGGTCTCTGACTCATTTTATCGTTTCATCTGCCGTTCTCTGCTTCTGTCCTTGTCTGTCTGTCTGTCTATCTGCCTGTCTCTCTGTCTCTGTGTCTTTGATTTTAGCTCTGTGTGTGTGTGTGTGTGTGTTGGTGTGCGTGGTGCGTGCGTGCGTGCGTGTGTGTGTATGTGTGTGTGTGTAACATTGGATTTAGTGTAGTGCTAAAGGTGTTAATGTATCAGAATGTCATTACAAAGGGTTGGGTATTGTTTGGATGCATTATATATCATTACTGTGTCCTGTGAATAGCGTCATTGTCTTATAATTATGTGCTATTATTATTGTTTTGTGCATGATTTCGATATGTTTTGATGCTCTTACGTTGTTTAGTTACTACTCTTGTTATATACTCTTTCTGTGTTTTGTGCATATCATATGAATGAATATGAAGTATTGTGCACAGCTGTGCATAATATCATTATAGTGTTCTCTAAATGCATGCGGTGCGTTGAAATTATCATAATTGCGTTGTGTGCATGATTTTTATGTGTCATGACATCATTACGGTATTCTGTGGATAGTTTTGTGGTGGTAGTAAGATATGATAACAGTAGTGATAATGGAGTTTGTGTGTTAAAGCACCTGATTTATAATCTCTAAATGGTTGTAAATATGATATCACTACAGATTTCTGTGATTTTGCTGTGTTAGAGCATTTGAATTATATTACTCTGAATGATCATTTTTTATGACATCGTTGTGTTCCATGGATATATTTTTTAATATCAAAGTAGTGCCTTGTGGATGGTTTTGATTAGATTAGGTTTTTTTTCAAAATGCATAGTTACTATAAATACACATATTGAGAGCAAGGTAAAGCTATCAGTCGATGAGTTATTGATGGTTTTATTTTGACACGATTTCTTTGCAGTATTTTGTAAATGTTGAGTTATGTCTTTAACAGTAACAGTCAAGGTGACGAATACTCCACGATCTCTTTGCTGTTATCTGTCAGTTGTTCGTTACATGTTTGACAGCGACAGTGACTATTATGATGATTGTTCCATAATCTTTTCAGTGTTCTGTCCACCTTTCGTTACAATATCACGGTGTTCAAGGAATTGTTTTGTCTGTTTTTATATGTGAAAAGGGCCTCCTGTATATGGTCTTGGATTGTTATGATCTCTTTAAGGTATTTTGTCAACGTTAAGTGTTGGACAGCAACAACAAAAATAATGATTGCTGTACTGTCTCTTTACTGTATTCTGTAAACTTTCTAAGAATAATTCAGCAATATTTTATTAGGATGATGATCATACCATGATCTATTTTCGATATTCTGTAAATCTTTCATTTTTTGTTCAAATACAACAACGAAGATAATAACCATGCCATAATCTCTTAAACATATTGTCAACCTGAAGTGTTGGCCAGCAACAGTAAAGTTAATGATTAGTCCACGATCTCTTTGCAGTATTCTGTACACCTTCCACCGTGTGTTCAAACCTTTCACCGTGTGGACTTATTAGTCCACATTTACTGTATTTTGTCAACTTTCTGTGTTAAACAGCCGCAGCAAAGATAATAATTATTCTACGATCTCTATACGGTATTCTGGAACACCTTTCATTAACAGCATGATAGCAACAGATCAAATAACGATTATTCTACCATCTCTTTACGGTATTCTGTAAAAACCTTTTGTTACGCGCTGGATAGCAACAACGAATATAATGATTACTCTGCAGGGCTGTGGAACATTCACATGACCTGATGAGTTCACAGCAGTGCCCGGGGCATCAGACCAGTGTCCTGTCTGTCCTCCCCTCCTATCCATCTTGTCTGGATTGTATTGATTGTTCGCTTCAATTACCATCAGTGTCTCTGTGGTCTAGAGGTAACGCACACGTCGGGAAAGCATGGAGTTACTGGTTCGATCCTCAATTGAGCCTGAAATGTTCTTTATCCGCCCACTAAACTTTGAGTAGTGGTGGTATGGGTGCTGGGTTTTTTTTGGGGGGGATAAGTCGATAAACTGAGGTTCTCTGTGCAACACATTTAGTGCACAACATATTCAACATAAAAAACACACTTACTAGAAAGCGTGTCCCTGCTAATTTTTTTTCAAAAAAGTAACTCTCATTATGAAACAAATACACTTGCAAAACGGATTTTTTTCAAGGTGGCGCTGCTCTTGTGGCGACGCGCTTTCCCTGGGGAGGGCAGGCCGAACTTCACGTGACTAAAAGTAGTATTGTATTCAATTCAATTCAAATCAAACACAGCTATGGCATTTTCTGTTCTCTATTCGCCTCTGTCTGTGTCTCTCTGATTTTGTCTGTACTTGTCTGTTTGTCTGTCTGTCTGTCTGTCTGTCTCTGTCTTTCTGTTTCTCTGTCTCTCTGCGTCTCTCTGCGTCTCTCTGTGTCTCTCTGTCTCTGTCTCTGTATATGTCTCTCTCTCTCTCTCTCTCTCTCTCTCTCTCTCTCTCTCTCTCTCTCTCTCTCTCTCTCTCTCTCTCTCTCTCTCTTTCTCTCTCTCTCTCTCTCTCTCTCAACCTACAACCTACTATGGTCTGCCCACATCCAAAAACTGTCAAAAACCATTGCCTCAAAGGTATACCAACTCGGTAAGAAAAAATTTTTCCTATCTCTGCATGCCAGAAAAATATTCTTTTATTCTTACATTCAAACCTCTATTGATTATACATCTACATTGTGGGATATGGCCAGCAACAATCTGCTTAGATTAATATCGAGAGTGCATAAACGCGCCATAAAGCTTATCTTAAACAAATCATCTTCTTTAACAGTAGCTGACCATTCAGAGAATAATATTCTTCCCCTTAAATCCAAGCTTCTTTTCAACAAAGGAGTTTTGATGCATAAGATCTTGCATGGAAACGCCCCATCCTTATTACAGAGCATTTTACAGTAAATAATTTCAGACACTCTCATTTGATCAATCTACCTCTACCTAAGATTATCCTATTTAAATCAAGCCTGGCATATTCTGGGGGATGGTTGTGGAATAGGCTTCCATCCCAATTAAAAAATGAAACTAATCTGAAAAAATTGCAAGCGCTTTGATTTGTTTTTGCAAGATATAGCGCTATACAAATTCCATGTATTATTATTATTATTTATAAAATTTAAAACAATGTATCATAATCTTTTGATGAAACAATGTGATATAACATATCTCATTCCCAAGATGTATTAGTACAACATGTATATCCTGTTCCCTTGCTTCTTCTTCTTCTTCTTCTTCTTCTTCTTCTCTCTTCTTCTTCTTCTTCTTCTTCTTCTTCTTCTTCTTCTTCTTCTTCTTCTTCTCTCTCTCTCTCTCTCTCTCTCTCTCTCTCTCTCCCTCTCTCTCTCTCTCTCTCTCTCTCTCTCTTCTCTCTCTCTCTCTCTCTCTCTCTCTCTCTCTCTCTCTCTCTCTCTCTCTCTCTCAACCTCTCTCTTTCTTTTTGCATCTATTGGTATCCATGATTGTGTGTGTTCACTTGTATCAATTGCTTTGGATTTTTTTTAAATAGTTTCTTTTTACTTTTTTCTTTTCTTTTCTTTTGAGGGCTGGATGAAAAAAAGTCTTGTTACTTAATCTATAACCCTCGTAAAATAAAATTCCGTTTGCGTTTGCGTTTGCGTTTACGTTTGCGTCTCTCTCTCTCTCTCTCTCTCTCTCTCTCTTCTCTCTCTCTCTCTCTCTCTCTCTCTCTCTCTCTCTCTCTCTCTCTCTCTCTCCTCTCTCTCTCTCTCTCTCTCTCTCTCCTCTCTCTCTCTCTCTCTCTCTCTCCTCTCTCTCTCTCTCTCTCTCTCCTCTCTCTCTCTCTCTCTCTCTCTCTGTGGAGCAACAATAAAGAGGCCCATTTTATGATATAACATTGTGTGAATCCAGCACCTCTCGTTTTATGTCGCTCCTGAGACTCCTCACCGAATGAAGAGGGACGAGCAATGCCTTTATACTTAAAGGCAAAAAACCCACAGACACCCCACCACATGATAGAAATAATATACAGACAGTGAAAATAATATCTCGTCTTTTATTGAATGTCTGTTTGCTATGAGACGAGGGAAAGGGTGAAAGAGAGAAGGTGGGGGTGGTGGTGGTGGTGGTGGTGGTGGTGGTGGTGGTGGTGGTGGTGGTGGTGGTGGTGGGTGGTGTGTGTGCGTGTTTGTGTATGTATGTGTGTGTGTTGAGTTTTGTGTGTGTGCGCGAGTGTGTGGTGTGTGTTGTGTGTGTGTGTGTGTGTGTGTTGAGTTTTTGTGTGTGTGTGTGTGTGTGTGTGGTGTGTGTGTGTGTGTGTGTGTGTGTGTGTGTGTGTGTGTGTGTGTGTGAGGACAAAAAGCATTAAAAACAGTATGTGTTAGAACAAGCGTGCCACTCATATTTTACAAAAAACAACACCAAAACGTCAGTAATATAATAATAGACAAAGAAAGACCAAGAAAGTAAATAAAACCAGCTTTGAATGAACTTTTAAGACTCTGTTCTTTTATCGTCACATTGAAATAATATGCTGTCATCGAGAGGAAACCGGAACTTCCGGTGCTTGCGCATGCGCGTGTGGTTAAGGGAAAGCTGCGCGCGCGCGCATGTGTGTGTGTGTGTGTGTGTGTGTGTGTGTGTGTGTGTGTGTGTGTGTCTGTGTGTGTGTGTGTGTGTGTGTGTGTGTGTGTGTGTGTGTGTGTGTGTGTGTGTGTGTGTGAGGACTTACATTTCTTGCACTCCTTCGTGTAGCCAATTAATATGATATATTCTTCAACCTTTTTGTACGTATCTGAAGGAGACTTTTTCGAAACATTGTCCTGTCAAAGCATTTCTTTGAATTAATGTTATTTCGTAAAAGAAATATTATAAAAGATTTTTTGCTATTCAGTAGGTTGTCACATGATTTCCGTCAAAGTTTTTACCACCTCCCTTCCTCTCCTCCTTCTCTTCTGTTGTTGTTTGTTTCTTTAGTGTGACAGGTTTATGATCACATGATGGCATTGCTTGAAGAAACAGCACAGGTTTTCCACAAGACAGTTTCAGATCGTTACCTGCACAGGAAATAGCCCAGACCAAAACTGATGTCACTTATTGGTGTAAGCAAAGTTCCGCGAGGCCTAACTAAGCCTGCATCAAAATGGTGTTTGATATGCTTTGAAATGTCGGTTAGGTAGAGATTGCCTTTAACCATAATGAGGTCTCAGCATGACTAGCTGTTCTCTCTATTAAAGTTCCCCCCCACACACACACACACACCAAATCCTCTGAAGTCGCAGTATAGCTACCTTTATGGCGAGGTATTTGAAAACGGCCATACGTGTAAACCTCTCGTGCAGTGTGTATAAACAGTCCCTTAGAGATTCCCACACGTGGTGGTGAGTGAGACAGAGCGCATCTTCAGGGTGACCCTTAGGGTATTGTGCTAGGGAACGTCCAACAACAACAACAACAACAACAACAGCAACAACAGGAAACCAGCATTGATTTTTAATCCATCCCTACTCATTGCTTTCTTTCTTTTTTTTCTGGGTGCGCATGACTTCGGTGGTTGGATCATTAGATGTGTTGATCTGAATGACATGCATTCAAATCACACCTAAACTCGTTGCGCACGCGGAGACACAATCACACACACACACACACACACACACACACACACACACACACACACACACACACACACACACACACACACACACACACACACACACAACACACACACACACACACACACAAAATTATGACATCAAAGCAAAACAGACAAGTTCGATAAATCCCCAGCTTTTGGTCGGAAATGCGGTGTGTTAGTGATTTCCGAAACGTATGTGTGTGTGTGTGTGTGTGTGTGTGTGTGTGTGTGTGTGTGTGTGTGTGTGTGTGTGTGTGTGTGTGTTTGTGTGTGTGTGTGTGTGTGTGTGTGTGTGTGTTTATGTGTGTGTGTGTGTGTGCGCGTGCGTGTGTGCGTACGTGTGTGCGTGCGTGCGTGTGTACGTGCGTGCGTGCGTGCGTGCGTGCGTGTGTGTGTGTGTGTGTGTGTGTGTGTGTGTGTGTGTGTGTGTGTGCCAGTGTGCGTGTGTGTGTGCGTGTGAGTGTGTCTGTGTGTGTATGAATCTGTGTGTGTGTGTGAAATCAATTTCTCTGACATTTCCAGTGAATGCATTTCATATGGCGGTGGCAATGTCAAAGAATGATGTTTGCCGGCCGTAGAGTTTTGTTTTGAAGTCTCATGGGGCAGGAACATCAAAGAGTGCTTCATCGGCCCACCTGTAAGCACGGGAAGGACGTCTTCACTGAGAACTGCTAAAGCAATGGCCTGTGTGAATGTGAAAGATTATAGATAAATGAACAGGCCAACCACTATACAGCCAAGTATGAAACCTAGGTAGATAAAGAGTTGAGTGAATAAACAGATATACCTGGATCCTAGATCAATATAGAAGTTTACACATGCATGAACAGGTAAATGACTGTACAGTCAAGTATAAATAAGATAAGAGAGATAAAGAAATATGTGAATAAACAAAACAAAGCTAGATAAGGAAATAAGGGAATAAATAAGCATAGCTGGATAAGAAAATCAGTGAATATTTTTTTTTAATCCACAAACCAAATACTAGCATAACATAACCTCTTTATATAAAAAAAAACCCGGACTTGCACTAAAAAAAAAAAATCAGTA
>CM060318.1:61011196-61013696 GCA_030674155.1 Stramonita haemastoma | reverse complement strand
ATCGCCAAATTACATCGTCATCAAAACAAACCAGTCAGCAAAAATATTTCAAAAAACTCACACTTCCATAAAAATAACTATCATCAATGAAACCTAAAAACTCCCAATTTAACCAAACCTAACAAGGAAAAGAAAACCCAGAGAGAGAGAGAGAGAGAGGAGAAGAGAGAGAGAGAGAGAGAGGAGAGAGAGAGAGAAGAGAGAGAGAGAGAGAGAGAGAGAGAGAGAGAGAGAGAGAGAGAGAGAGAGAGAACACTGAACACTGAACACTGAACACTGAAATGATTTAATGTACATTGGCCATGGACCACAATACATTTCATGGGCTTGGGATGTAATAAAGTGTTCATTCATATAACTGGCAAAGCAAAATGCACAAAAGGTTTGATTCATAACTGATCAAAGAAGCAAAACACACGTTATTCTAAATCATGATTATGACATCAAGCATAACCAAATCACAAAAATATGATGTTTCGGGAAAATTGTGGAAATCATGCACATCAATTACGTATCGAATCGTAACATTTTTTTAATATACATCTTGAATCAGCATTGTCTTCCTTTTATTAATAGAGTGAAAAATATATCTTGACAAACTGTGCCTGTACTCATCATTGTTGCTTTGAACAGATCGGGCAAAGGTACGTTGATACACTCACTTAAAAACTTTTCTCTTAAGCCAGTGTATATGCAACATTCCCAAAGAAAGTGGGCTTCATTTTCAACTTTCGTTTTACAAAAAGGACACATTTTTTCTCCATCATTCTCACTATATCTATATACATTATTATTAAGGGGTAGAACATTAAATCTTGCTTGTGTGATTGCTACGCGAAAGCAGTAGACATCCATAGAGTTTATATACTGCTCTTTTACAAAAATACTTTTAAATGATCTGTAATGGTCATACCTATCTTTATCTCTTATAGTCCCCATCCCATTCTTGAATGAACATATCCACTAATCTTTGCTTAAACATACCTAAAAAAAGTTTTACATCCCCAACACCTTGTTGCATCCAAACAATGTTAAAACCGGTTTCACATAAGATTTCCCTTATTTTCGAAATCCAGCAGTATTTACCATTTCTATCTAGCTCTAACAGCATGCAGTAGGCATTATATGGTATTCTGTTTTGATCTATTTGCAATAGTTTTAACCAGTACTTAATAGTTCTTGTACATGAATTGACATAAAGTGGATATCTACCTAAATCTCCGTATACCATCTTATTGGGTGTTCTTACAGGTACTCCTAAAAATCTTTTACATGCCATCAAATGAATTTTCTCGATGTGTTCTAGTCTGTTTGTGCCCCATATTTCTGATGAATACAATAAAATATGGCTGAATCTTAGTATCGAAAATCTTGAAGAAGGTACTAGCATTCATCTCTTTATACCTGTGAAATACTTTATTTAACTGAACCACTGCCTTCCTTCCCTTCGTAACTAAATGCTCTGTACCTAATTTTACAGCTAACCTTTGTTGTAAAACTGAACCCTAAATAGCAATACTGATTTACAACTTCTAACCTAATACTATTGTAATACCATTGCTCCTGTTTTGACAGAAATCCACCTTTTCTAAAGACCATCACCTTCGTTTTATTAATGTTAACACTTAACTGTAAATCATTACAACAGTCTTTCATAGTGTAGTAGAAAAAATAGTTTGGAAAGATGATAAGAAAGAAGAATTTATTGAATCACTTAACAGCCCTAGTTTGCAGAATAAAATTATAAGGGCCTTAAATCTACTTGACAATGATATAGATGATGCTCTGAAGTTGTTTACACAATGTCTGAATGAGGCTAGTAGTTGTATGCTTACTAGATGTCATAACTCTCAGAATAAACGGTCAAAATGGTTTGATGATGAATGTTATCAGGTTAAGAGAGAGACAAGAAGAGCCTTGAATTTATTCAGAAAAACGAAAGATGAAAACAACAGACAAATTTATGTTACAGCACGAAAAAGTATAGACAGTTATTAAAGTCCAAGCGCCAATCATTCAGAAAACAAAAGGTAGAGTCTCTAGCAAGCAATAGTTCAAATTCAGCACTGTTTTGGAAAGAGCTTCGAAGTATGGGATGTGCTAACAGAAATAGAGTTACCAACAATATAAATTCTACAGAGTGGGTTAATTATTTCAAAGAGGTATTCCAAAGCAATAAAGTATATTTAGTAACTGTTTACGTACAGAAGTAGATTTGTTAGAAGGAAATGAACATGAACTAAACAAAGAAATTACAAAAGAGGAAATAAATACAGCTATACACAAATTGAAGTCTGGTAAGGCATGTGGGATTGATGAAATTACTGCGGAAATGCTAAAAAATGGAACTAGCGAAGCTAAACAGTTCATATTCAAGCTTTTTAATACTAATTCAATAAAGGCATATATCCAAGATTTGGTCTAAAACATTATTATTCCAATTTATAAAAAAGGGGGCCAGAGTTAGTAATAATTATGAGGAGTATCATTACTGGGGTAT
>CM060318.1:61007718-61011096 GCA_030674155.1 Stramonita haemastoma | reverse complement strand
CTCTCTCTCTCTCTCCTCTCTCCTCCTTCCCCTCTCTCTTCTCTCTTCTTTTTCCCCTCTCTCTCCCTCTCTCTCTTCTCTCTCTCTCTCTCTTTCTCTTCCCTCTCTCTCTGTGTAAGGGAAAATTGCCATTAACTTTTTTGTACTTTGGTAAATCAAACTCAGTCGAGACCTACCCTGCCACTGACGATGATCCTAAATATTAGCCTTCAAGGACCCTGTGTGCTTGGTAAGAAGAAAAAACGGGAAAAAGAAAAGAAAAAACGACAAAAATAAAGGAAATAAAGACAGAAATTAACAAGAACGTAAAAACAGATAAGATTTTTTTTTAAACCCGCAGAAAGAAAGAAAGAAAGAAAGAAAGAAAGAAAGAAAAGAAAGAAAAGAAAGAAAGAAAGAAAGAAAGAAAGAAAAGAGAAAAAAAAGAAATAAAAGGAAAAACAGAAAAAAAGAATGTAAAAGAAACCTTTAAAAAAGGAAAGTGGAAATAAAAAAAAAAGACAAAAAGAAAGACAAACAAACAGACAAAAGGAGAGGAAAAGGGAGAACAGAGAGAGAGACAGAGACGAGAGAGACAGTAGGACGATAGAGACAGAGAGAGAGATTTAAACTTTCATGTGCTTTTTTTACATCCATTCCCATGTGTAACATTTTGTAAATCTTGCCATCTTTTTCCCACCGGGCACAATGGCTTACACCTAGAATAGCGTAACAGGATTTAATGTGTGCGCAAGATGTTCTGCATGCGTTGCACAGGGGCCTTGGTTTTTGTCTCTCCAAGGGACCGGGGGAAAAGTAGAGTCGCCCTTGTTAACTCCAGGGGAAAAATCGCATGAAGGGAATCAAACCCCGGCGTCAACTTGCGAGGGAAATGTTCTGACCATAGGGTATCCCTCCTCGAAGAGAGAGAGAGAGAGAAGAGGAGAAGAGAGAGAGAGGGGGAAAGGGGAGAGAGAGAAGAGGAGAGAAGAGAGAGAGAGAAGAGAGAGAGAGAGGACAGACAGACAGGGCAGACAGACAGCAGACAGACAGACAGACAACAGCAACAGACAGACAGACAGAAAAAGAAAGAGAGGGGCATGAGGGAAAGAAGGAAGGAAAAAAAGAAAAGAAAATAGAAAGGAAAAAAGAAAAAGAAAGAGAGAAAAAAGAAGAAAGAAAAAAAGAAAAGAAAAGAAAGAAAAGAAGAAAGAAAAGAAAAAAGAAAGAAAAAGAAAGAAAGAAAGGAAAGAAAGAAAGGAAAGAAAAAATGAAAGAAGAAAGAAAAAAACAAAATACAGACAGAAGACAGACAGACAGAAGACAGACAGAAAAAGAAAGAAAGAAAAGAAAGAAAAAAAGAAAGAAAGAAAGAAGAAAGAAAGAAAAAAAAAAAAAGAAAGAAAGAAAAAATAACCACAAAAAAGGGGAAAAGGGAAAAAAAAATAAAGTTAAAAGAAAAGAAACAAACAAATTTTTTTTAAGAGCAAAACAGACAAAGAAAATTGACTCAATCGGGGAATCTAGCTTTGGGGGATAATTTCAAACTACCACAACCCCACACACACACACACACACACCCCACAAACCCCCAACAACACACACACACCCCACAACACAAATACATCATACACACACAGACATAGATAGAAGATAGATAGATAGATAGATAGATAGATAATAGATAGATAGATGATAGATAATAGATAGAAGATAGACAGACAGACAGACAGACAGACAGACAGACAGACAGATAGATAGATAGTAATAGATAGATAGATAATAATAGATAGATAGATGATAGATAGATAGATGATAGATAGATAGATAGATAGATGATAGATAGAAAGGATAATAGAAGATAGTAGGAAAGTATTTCAAACATACTACTCAACTAATACATATATACATAATACATAATAATTAAGTAACATAATACATACAACATACAACTACATAATAATACATACATACTACTACAACTAATCATAATACATACCCATCATCTACATCATACATACATCCTACATACATACATAACATGTAAAAATCTTTAAAATAATACATAATACATCAAATACTACATACATACATACATACTCATACATAATACATACATACATCATACTACATACACACATACAAATACTACATACATACATACATTTCATACATATTACTACTTAATACTTACATAATACATCATACATACTACATAATACATAATACAAACATACAATAATAAATACATACATACATAATCATACATAAACATACATACATCTACATACTAATACATGCTGCATGCATGCGTAAGTACATATACTTCCTGTGTGCACTCTTATGCAACATTACACACAGGGTAATAAAGACCGAGCTTAATTGATTAATTAATTAATTTGTTAATCTATTTATTTCTCTATTTATCTTTTTATTTATTTATTTATTTATCTATCTATTACAACTTTACGTCACAGCAGATTTCTCTGCACGAAATTCGGGCTGCTGTCCCCGGGGAGAGCGCATTGCTACAATGCAGCGCCACCCATTATTTTTTTTTCTTGTCTGCAATAGACAGACAGACAGACAGACAGACAGACAGACAGCCAGACAAACCAACAAACCGACAAACAGACAAACAAAAACAGAGAAAGCAGACCATTCATGTGTTCTGTTCACCGCTATCAGGGAAATTGTACACAGGTGTATGAATGAAAGAATATGGGCGTATACGCTTTGTGGAATCGATCGTCTTTTTCCTCTTAATTTTTTTGTTGTCCTTATCTTATCTGCCATGGTGCTCAAGTCTTGGTTTCTTTCTTTCAATTCATTGTTGTTTGGAGCGTCATGTGATTCTACCTATTTATATCGATCATATCCAAGCGTTGGTTTCTAGTCATTGTTTTTTCATTCTCTCGTTCTTTTTTGTTTTTTTTATAGCTTTTTTGTTTTCTCTTTGGGTCTATCAGGCTGAGAAGGAGTCTTTTGGTTTATGTAATGTACATGTATATCTTTCAGTGTTGTAGCCTCCACGTGGTCACATGTTTGTGTGCGTGCGTGTGCGTGTATGTTTGTGTATGTGTGTGTGTGTGCGGGCGTGCGCGCGCGCGCGCGCGTGTGTGTGTGTGTGTGTGTGTGTGTGTGTGTGTGTGTGTGTGTGGTGTGTGTGTGTGTGCGTGCGTGTGTGTGTTTTGTGTGTGTGTCTTAGTGTGTAAATGTTAGTGTGTCTGTTAGTGTGTGTTATTAACTCTTAGTGGTATTGAACGGGCATAATTATGTGTGTATGTAATGTATGTATGTATGTATTGTATGTATGTATGTATGTATATGTATGTATGTATGTATGTATATGTATGTATGTAGTGTTATGTGTGTTTGTTGTATGTATGTATGTATGTA
>CM060318.1:61002718-61005218 GCA_030674155.1 Stramonita haemastoma | reverse complement strand
GCGTCTTGGCGTGTCCACATTATACTGTGAGTCTGGGTATCTCGGTCCTACTTTGTTTAGGGTTACCACTTTCTTTTATTCAACCATATATGAGTTACTCAGCTTTGGGTTAGGGGTATGATCTGTGCTATCTGTCGTCTCACCATGAATCTGACTTGTTTTAAAACCTGGTATACACGTCATTTCTAATAGCAGAGAAGCACGCAATTTCAAAAATGAGTAGATTAAAAAATATTCCAATTAAAAGACAGGTTCATCTCTCCTCTCTCTCTCTCTCTCTCTCTCTCTCTCTCTCTCTCTCTCTCTCTCTCTCTCTCTCTCTCTCTCTCTCTCTCTCTCTCTCTCTCTCTCTCTCTCTCTCTCTTCTCTCTCTCTCTCTCTCTCTCTCTCTTCTCTCTCTCTCTCTCTCTCTGTAGCACAACAGGGGCATACAATAAGGCAATCAGGGGCAATACACTGCACAGCAAGATATTGGACTGGATTTGACTGGAAACATTCGAGCTAGTGGGCCTGGGTAACTAAACACATAGAATGAAACGAACACCTTGTCATGGACTCAAGCGTTTGTCACCATGTAAAAGGTAAAAGTAAAGGTGTCCCATAACCTGTGAGGTCGTAGGGGAGAGAGGCCTCAGAGACCTCAGCTTTCTCTAGGAGCCAGTATGTTGAGGGCGGTGCCCATCTCCTCTCCGTCGCTGCTTTATCTTCCCTGACCCTAAAGAAGGAAGGCAACCATTTACAGCTGGGTGAACTAGGGGACTGTACAGAAGCCAAGGCGCGCAAACGGTCACCTATCCAACTGGTAACCATGCTCGATGCTGCTTAACATTGGCTGGGGGGAAGCGAGTGCTCTGATCACTGAGCTATCCTGACACCATGTAATGATGTAAAATCCAGTTTCCTCCATTTGGTTTAACCAAAATGTTACCAGTTCAGAACAACAGCGACAATGCTCGAAAGCTTCATGCAATGATTTCTCTGAATCTGAATCTAAATCTCAAAACCGTAATGTGGAATCCATGCCAATGACAATTTTGGGGGGCTGTAGTTCAATTTCCCCCTTTGTTTCAGAAGATGTTGTGTGCCCAGTCTCCTTCACACTGCTGTCTTGTGAATTGGGCTTTAAATCTGACCACAGTCAACTTTTTCTTATAATCATTGTCATTGTCTTAGCACTACAGAGATGACTGTTTGTTTACTGAACACATCATGTAAGCATGCACTGGAGATTGAGGTACACTTTGTGTTGCGTTTTTCAACATTAGAGAATGTTGGGCAAAAATAGATACCAGTATGATAAAGTACACCACAACATTTATGTAGGCTATGTTTATTTTTAGTAGCTAATTATCCTGAGAATATGTGCAGTCTTTGCTATAGATGTGTGTAAAGCTTTAGAAATAAGAGAAATCTTGTTGTCTTACTTGTACAGGCGTGGGGGGCTGGTTGATAAAAAGAGATGTAAGAAGCGCTGAAAGAGAAAGAAAAAAAAGATAAGTATGCTGACCTATGATTTGCTTGCAACTAAGGCAAAAAGGAAAGACTTAATGATATAGAAGCTTTAGGCAACAACAAAAAACTTTAGGCAAGCATCCATGAAGGTTTAACCACACCGAAAATCAGCATTCACATTTCAATGGCATCAGGATGGGCAGTATGTCTCTTCAACCCCGAACATGACCATTCAAGGAAAGAATGTTACTTTTACTACTACTGCTGCTACTACTGCTTCTACCACCACCACAACAACAATAATAACTACAACTACTACTAATATTACTACTGGTGCTGCTGCTGTTACTACTACCACTTCTGCTGCTGTTGCCTGCTGCTGCTGCTGCTGCTGCTGCTGCTGCTGCTGCTGCTGCTGCTGCTACTACTACTACTTACTACTACTACATTTTCATAAGAGAAGAGGCCACCTAAAGCCAGCTTCCTGTAGAAATGAACGTACCAAGCATGCAACCTGTGACTAGGATGGAATGGGCTCCGCCATCATCCTGCCCCAGACACAGCCTGCTGCTTATGCTGCTGCTGGACAGTTTTCAGTGCAGTGCTCAGGGAGTCCACAAACAAGTCAAATGACTGGCTATATTATAAATCTGAATACAGATGATTGGCTATATTGTAAATCTGAATACAGATGATTGGCTATATTGTAAATCTGAATACAGATGATTGGCTATACTGTAAATCTGAATACAGATGATTGGCTATATTGTAAATCTGAATACAGATGATTGGCTATATTGTAAATCTGAATACAGATGATTGGCTATATTGTAAATCTGAATACAGATGATTGGCTATACTGTAAATCTGAATACAGATGATTGGCTATATTGTAAATCTGAATACAGATGATTGGCTATACTGTAAATCTGAATACAGATGATTGGCTATATTGTAAATCTGAATACAGATGATTGGCTATATTGTAAATCTGAATACAGATGATTGGCTATATTGTAAATCTGAATACAGATGATTGGCTATATTG
>CM060318.1:60992718-60995218 GCA_030674155.1 Stramonita haemastoma | reverse complement strand
AAAACGGTCGATTACGCATTAGGAAACCTTGAAGCTGTAGCCGAGAAACAACAACAACAACAACAACAAAAAAGAGATAATAGGATGGCGTGGGATAGACTCAGGATTTCTTTTCTGTAAACTACATAGTTAAATATTGACAACAAGGGTGAACACAACATCACAAACGGTCAAGGACGAGTGGGGGTCAGGTTACCCAGGTCACACGCCGAGTCAGTGTGGAGGTGGGCGAGCGACTTGATGTAAAGGTGGCCAGAATAAGTAATCAGTCTGAAGGTATTTACATCAATGTGTCAGTCTGAAGGAGACGCACCCTTGCTTCTCGCAGTGTTCTATGAGGAAGGTTAGTGACCAGACATCCCAGCCAGACACAGCTCTCAGACAGTCCATCAGGCTGCGTTACGTACCAGCCTCCTGTTTCACCTCCCTTGGGTACCATTGTTGTCGTTGGTGGTGGTGGTGGTGGTGGTGGTGGTGTTGGGCGTTCCTTATCCTAGCCCCCTTCGACCACCCAGAAATTTTATTTATTTATCTATTTATTTATTTACTTATTCATTCATTTTATACCTTATGTCACAGCAGATTACTCTGCGTGAAATTCGGGCTGCTCTCCCCGGGGAGAGCGCTTCTCCACAAGTGCAGCGCCACTCTTTTTTTTTTCTTTTTCCTGTCTGCAAATGTATTTGTTTCCCAATCAGAGTGGCTTTTTTCTACAGAATTTTGCCAGGGACAACCCTTTTGTTGCTATGGGTCTTTTGTTTACGTGCGCTAGATAAAGATGTGTAACATACGGGACCTCAGTTTATCGTCTCATCCGGAAGACTAGCATCCAGACCCCACTCATGGGGGAAAAATTTTGGGTCCAAACAATATTCGAACCACTGCACACTCCGACCAGGACTTTTCGCTTTCTAGACAGGCGCGTTACCTCTAGACCATCGATTCAAGTCTGTCTCTCTCGTGGCGATAAGGATTGACTGTGAGAAATACACTCTGGTTGAGAAGTCATGTATGGCTGTTTTCAAGAACTTCGTTAGGTGGGTAGCTTTACTCCGACATCAGGTGATGCTTTCTCCTTTCATAGAGAGCATGGTCTGTTAAGCTAAGAGTCTATCGTGAAGACAATCTCAACTTAATATTTCAAAGCGTAACGCTTTGCTTACATCAATAAGCTTGGACATGGTCCAGGCACAGATAGGATGTACTGAGTAAGGATATGGATAGGCTACAACGCTCTCCATCACATGAAAAAAGTTCATATCTATTCCATGAGGGGGCGGGATAGCCTTGTGGTTAGAACACCGCGCTTGTGATATGATGGCCTTGGTTTGAGACATCACCACGGCACCCGTTTGATGGAATTTTCCCACCTGGAGTTAACATCAGTACCGACTTCACTCCCTCAAAAGTCCTTCGGATGAGAATAGGAACTGTACTGAGGCTCCGAGTGCAAACACACGCAGAGCATTTTGAGCAACGGTTAAAAGCAGTTCCGGCTTTGGGAAAAGTAGGCCATTCCGTGTCAGAACGAATGGATGACAAAATTCAAATTAAAAACAACAACATACTCACTGATGTCATGTTCAGACACCATCCCCAAAGTTGGAATGCGGCTACCTTAATGGTGGTAAAAAACTGTCGCACACACAAACGAAAATAAAAGATATTCCATAGAACTTGGATACCATCTTACTCAGTTGCCTCCCTCAAAATTAACTTGAGTATCCCATTTAGGACAGAACTTGAGGGGGAGAGGGAAGGGGGGGAAAGTGGGTATATCATTCTTATGAGGTTTATCTTATGAATGAAATTCTGGAGCAAAGCAAAGTACAATTTGACACCCACTGATATGATTGATTATCGCTGGAAAAGCAGCTTCTTTGGTTGTTGTTTTTTTCTGTTTCAACTCCAATTAAATTGAAAAAGGGTTTGATTGGGGTTTTTTTGTAATCAGAGCAGAATGAGTTGTCCATTTGCGTGTCTGCATGCGTGCCTCTGTGTGTGTGTGTGTGGTGTGTGTGTGTGTGTGTGTGTGTGTGTGTGTGGTGTGTGTGTGTGTGTGTGTGTGTGTGTGTGGTGTGGGTGTGGGTGTGTGTGTGTGAGTGGGTGTGTGTGAGTGGTGTGTGTGAGTGTGTGTGTGAGTGTGTGTGTGAGTGTGTGTTGTGTGCGTGCGTGTGTGCGTGAGTGTGAGTGGGGGGTATAATGTGTATGCGTGCAGCGCATGCAGGCTTTTATCTTGGACTCTGAAGTCTGGCTAATGGCACTTTGTCAAATTCCTCCAACTTCAAGAATTCACAACAGTGCCAGCTAAATGGGTTTGGTGGTGCTGTTTTGTCATGATAAAGCAACTTTGTGTGTGTGTGTGTGTGTGTGTGTGTGTGTGTGTGTGTGTGTGTGTGTGTGTGTGTGTGTGTGTGTGTGTGTTGTGTGTTGTGTTGTTTCTGTGTGTGTCTGTGTCTGTGTCTGTGTTTGTGTCTGTGTCTGTGTCTGTGTATGTGTC
>CM060318.1:60975218-60977718 GCA_030674155.1 Stramonita haemastoma | reverse complement strand
TGTTTACAGACAATTTTGAATGTGAAACTAATCTGGTCATAGTATTTTTGTACAAAACCGTAATGAGGGGGTTAGTGTGTATGTATGTGTGAGAGAGAGAGAGAGAGAGAGAGAGAGAGAGAGAGAGAGAGAGAGAGAGAGAGAGAGAGAGAGAGAGAGACACACACACACACACAGAGAGAGAGAGAGAGGGACAGAGAGACAGACTGACAGAGAGAGAGAGAGAGAGAGAGGAGAGAGAGAGAGAGAGAGAGAGAGGAGAGAGAGAGAGGAGAGAGAGAGAGAGAGAGAGTATTGTGCTTTACTTCCATTAAAAAAAAAAAAGTCAGTCACCTATTTCGGAACTAAAACATAACCAAAAAAGACTTTTATAAAAAACAGCATAGTCTAAAAATAGTGTGTCTCTGAGGGAGAATTACACAAATCCTGACAGGTGACATAACGTAATGTACACAGGCACTAAAAGCTGAACACAGTTCAATGCATAAACATACACAGACACTGTCTGTCCAGCGACTGGTCAGCTAGCCAGTCCCCTGAGTGTCCGCTAAATGGCCGGTAAGGATCGATAAAAACGAATGGGCTGACTGACCGCTAGCAACGTCCAGTGCTGGAGTCCTCAATGCTAAGAAAGATCAGCCTACGAGTCTGTCGGTACCTGAATAATGACGTCATCGAGTTAACTGAATTATGACGTCATCAAGTTAACTGAAACTATGCGGTCCATCAAGTGACTGTCACTATACTGTCATCAAGTTTTCGGAACGTTGACATCAAGTTGTTCGAGCTTTGAAGTCGCTAAGTTACCTTCGCTTTATGTTCCTTGAGCTATGAAGACATCAAGGTACCTTACTTGTGACGTAAAGTTATCTGAACTATGACGTTAACAAGTTTACTTGAAGTATGATATCATCAACAGACTTGCCAGCGTTGATCGGTATGTCGTCATCCTTAACCCCCCCCCCCCTCCCTCTCCTCCCCCTTAACAGCCAGCCCCCACGTAATTAAACACTTGAGTTTTGTTACTTGCCTTGCTACTAGCTCTTCTCAAACCGGTTAACAGTTTGATATACGATAACTCCGTCACCATTTCTATGCTTTTTGTTATGGTTTATTGTTAGGCTGGAGAGAGAGAGAGAGAGAGAGAGAGAGAGAGAAGAGAAGAGAGAGAGAGAGAGAGAGAGAGAGAGAGAGAGAGGAGAGAGAGAGCTGATTCACTCTTAGTCAGACGTCGGTGACTGAATTATGTGCACGCTACGCTACTTAACCAAATATGAATGAGACCAACAAAAACACAACATCCCCCGTCCTCATAAAAAAAGACCGGACAAAAAGGATGAATAGAGCTACAGTGCACTTTGTCGAAAAATTGCTTTTGTTTTTGTTTTTGTTTCTTACGAATTTGTATGTGTCACACGGTAAAAGCTATTCTACGGCTTTTTTTGAAAAAAAAAAAAACATTTTTATGTTATTTTGTACAATGCTGGCCTTAGATGTCGACTGTAAATGATTGTTCATGTGAGATTGTTGAAACTGTGGCTGTAGACGTGAAAGTTGGTCATTTAGAGTGCGTTAAATGCACATATGATCCAGACTTGTGAGACAGATAGACTCAACAACAATAGTAACGTGATAAACTGGTATTTTTTTTTTCTTTTCTTTTCTTTGTTTGATCATTTTTGTCTATTTTTGTCAACTGTGATGCTGCTTTGCATGTAAAAAAAATTCTGGAGCTTCGGAAATATCGAAATGCCTTTTAGGGTGTTTTTTTTTAAATTAAGACTGTTGATGCTAATTGTTTCTGGTGATATTTATTTTATTGTACGGCCATGGAAAGTTGAGATTCTACTCTTAAAAATTGTTTGTTTGTTTTGTGTTTATCATGTCAATAATTTTGAGAGTATTCATTGATTGGTTTGGACTTTTGTGGGTGTGTGTGTGTGTGTGTGTGTGTGTGGTGTGTGTGTGTGTGTGTGTGGGTGTGTGTGTGTGTGGTGTGTGTGTTGTGTGTGTGTGTGTTGTTAGAAGAGAGGAGAAAGAAAGAGTGTGAGTACTAACACACCTGTTATGAAGCTTTGTAGGCTTGTACATACTCTGTGCACTTGTTATCAGTTACATGATTCATTTAACAATATGATTGTACAGTGTATGTAAAAACAAAAAATTGCGGACGATATTTTATACCGAGAGAAAGATCATTAAATACATTTTCCAAGATTTGATGTCTGTTCTCTGAGAAATGCATGGTGTGTGTGTGTGTGTGTGTGTGTGTGTGTGTGTGTGTGTGTTGTGTGTGTGTGTGTGTGTGTGTGTGGTGTGTTTCTTTCCGTCTGTTTTTCGTCACTTCATTCTGTCAGTCCATCTGTATGTCTATCTCTAACTCTTTCTATATGTCTGTCTCTGTCAGTCTGTTTGTCCGTCCATCTGTCTCTGTCTCTGTCTCTGTCTCTGTCTGTCTCTGTCTCTGTCTCTGCTCTGTCTCTGTCTCTTCTCTCTCCTC
>CM060318.1:60972981-60975118 GCA_030674155.1 Stramonita haemastoma | reverse complement strand
AAATAAAAGTTACTCCATAGAACTTGGATAACATCTCACTCAGAATTTTCCTCCCGCAAAATTAAATGTGACGCTCCGCCACGAAATGAGTCGCTTAGCACATTACCCAATTTTGCTCTAGGAGCCATTAAAGGCAGGTGGGGGTCAAGTTGTCAATTTTGAGATTTTGATTAATTATTAAACTATATCCGTTTATCTACCTTATAATGAAATATCAAGGCATAATTTTTATCCCTTTTGCTTTTAAATGTGTTTTGAAATACCTAAGCCCTCATTCTGACAACGTGTTACGAAAATAAACTTGTCCGTTTCTCATTTTGCCACTTCCTGTAGTCTATCATTTCAACCTGTAATAACTTTGCACAGAATTGTCCGATTTTCAATCTGTTTTATGTATTTGATAGCCACTTTATTGCACATTAATAGCATGTCAATAACTAAAATTTGACCTCATGTGCACTCCGTCTCATTATGTGGTGGAGCGTCACAAATTGAGTATCCTATTAAGGACAGAGCATGAGGGGGTAGGGGGCAAAAAGTTAGTATATCATTCTTATAAGGTTTATCTTATGAATGAAATTCTGAAGCAAAGCAAAGTACAATTTGACACCCACTGATATGATTGATTATCGCTGGAAAAGCAGCTTCTTTGGTTGTTGTTTTTTCTGTTTCAACTCCAATTAAATTGAAAAAGGGTTTGATTGGGGTTTTTTTGTAATCAGAGCAGAATGAGTTGTCCATTTGCGTGTCTGCATGCGTGCCTCTGTGTGTGTGTGTGTGTGTGTGTGTGTGTGTGTGTGTGTGTGTGTGTGTGTGTGTGGTGTGGTGTTGGGGTGTGGGTGTGGGTGTGTGTGAGTGGGTGTGTGTGAGTGTGTGAGTGTGTGTGTGTGAGTGTGTGTGCGTGCGTGTGTGCGTGAGTGTGAGTGGGGGGTATAATGTGTATGCGTGCAGCGCATGTAGGCTTTTATCTTGGACTCTGAAGTCTGGCTAATGGCACTTTGTCAAATTCCTCCAACTTCAAGAATTCACAACAGTGCCAGCTAAATGGGTTTGGTGGTGCTGTTTTGTCATGATAAAGCAACTTTGTGTGTGTGTGTGTATGTGTGTGTATGTGTGTGTGTGTGTGTTTTGTGTGTGTGTGTGTGTGTGTGTGTGTGTCTGTGTCTGTGTCTGTGTGTGTGTCTGTGTATGTGTCTGTGTGTGTGTCTGTGTCTGTGTTTATGTGGTTGCATGCGTGCATGCCTGTGTTCGAGCGTGTGTGTACCTGCGTGTGCGCGCGCGGTGTGTGTGTGAATAAATTCGTAATCTAATAACAAATTTGACTGGCGGAACTCAATTTGATTTTCATTTCCCACTGGACGTAACCAGTAAAGAACCACAGCAAGGGAGACAACTTTGCCCTGAGGGAGAGAACTCATCAGACGAACGCTTAGATCTGACAGTAAGATATGCAGTTCAACGGCTAAGGAAGAACTTCCCACACTCCAGAGACACTGCTCTTGTCATCAGAATTTCAACTGAAATTCAGAGTGAGTACCAACTTGAAAGTAGACCCCCTCCCAAAGAAAAAAGACCTACGCAAATAATTCTTTTAAGTTAAGAAAATGTTCTTATTCTGCCTTCCGGGTTTGTTTTGGGTATTTTTACTTTGTTTTGGGGTTGTTTTTGTTTGAGGGGAAAGGAGGTTGTTTGGGGTGGGTTTTATTTTTTTAGGGGGTGGAGGGGGGGTTGTTTTATGTGGGGTTTTTTCGTTGGCTGGTTTTATGTGATTTCGGGTTTATGTTTTGTTTTGCTTTTGGAGTTTTATTTTGTTTTGCTGCCCTTTAGGGTTTTATTTTGATTTTTCTTTTTAGGGGGTGTTTTATAGTTAAATTTTTGGTTGGGGTTTGGGGATTATCTAACATTTAGTAATGTTAGCAATGTTTTGATGGGGGGTTGTTTTAGATCTTTTTGTGTAAAACAAGACTTCAGAAAGAACAATCGTTCCTGATGAAATCTTTCAACAAAACAGTTCAACTTCCTCCTTGTAAATATCATTGAGTGCATTCTATCCAGTGTCCTGGCTCAGACCAGAAACGCCCTGTCAGTAATTGACGTCTGCTGAATGCCAAGCCTTCAGTAAAATGGTATTCTTCTT
>CM060318.1:60960481-60965481 GCA_030674155.1 Stramonita haemastoma | reverse complement strand
GCTTGCGGAAGTCAGATGGACTGGCTTCGGAGAAACAACCACGCAAGACGGCCACAAAATATGGTACAGTGGAGATGAGAAACTACACCAACACGGAGTAGGCTTCATTGTCAGGAAAGAGATTGTGTCAAGCATCATCAACTGCACACCAATATTCAGCAGACTCATCTCAATCAGAGTCTCTGCAAAACCCCAGAATCTCACCATCATCCAAGTGTATGCTCCAACATCTGACTACGATGACAATCAGATAGAAGAATTCTATGAAGAACTTGAAAACGTCATCTCCAAAACGCCCAAAAAAGACATCCTTATTGTGGAAGGCGATTGGAATGCTAAGGTGGGACCTGATGCCTATGACACCTGGGCAGGAACCACAGGACGCTTTGGACTGGGAGAAACAAATGACAGAGGACAGCGGCTGCTGGAATTCGCAAAGAAGCACAAACTAACTCTGGCTAACACACTCCACCCTCACAAGCCATCTAGAACATCAACCTGGCACTCACCAAATGGTCTGATTCATAATCAAATTGACTACATTCTGTCACCCCAAAGATTCAAATCCAGCATAAACAAGGCAAATACAAGAACATTCCCAGGAGCTGACATTGGCAGTGACCACGACCTTGTACTTACCACCATCAGGCTGAAACTGAAAGCAAAACAACAGCCAAAAAGCCCACGCATAAGATTCGACCTGGAAAAACTCAAAGACCCAACAGTGGTTGAGATCTTCCAAGCCAACATTGGAGGAAAGTTCGCCGCACTCACAGCCATTGACAATGATGTGAACACATTAGCCAACAACATCAAAGAAGTGCTAACGACAGCAGCAGAAGAAACATTAGGCAGAAGCAGAACAAAGAAACAACCCTGGGTGACAAATGAGGTTCTTGACCTCTGCGACAAAAGAAGAGAACTTAAGAAGCAAAAGTTCACAAGTCAAGAAGCCAACAACAAGTACATGGATAGCCACAGAGAAGTGAGGAAAAAGATGAGAGAAGCCAAAGAAGCGTGGATAGAAGAACAATGCAACAACATCGAAGATGGAATGGCCAAGGGAAACAGCAAAACAGCTTACAACACTCTGAAAGCACTAACGAAAACCACACAGCCTAAAGCCTCTGTTATTGAAGACAAAGAAGGAAATCTTTTAACGGAAAACAATGCCATCCTCCAGCGCTGGACAGAATACTGTGAGGGATTGTATAACTACCCACTACGCCCAGATACCAACATAGTTTCCAACAAACCCCCTGAACACCAAGATAAAGACCCACCAATACTAAGGTGTGAAGTAGACACAGCTATTAAGCAATTGAAGAAGGGGAAGTCCCCTGGAATCGATAACATCCCAGCTGAACTCATAAAAAATGGAGAGAATGAAACAGCAAGGCGATTCACAGACCTTTGTCAGAAGATCCACGACACCAAAGAATGGCCAAAAGAATGGACACAGTCTCTTGTAATACCCCTGCCAAAGAAAGGAAACCTCAAGCAATGCCAGAACTACAGAACCATCAGTCTCATAAGCCATCCTAGCAAGATCATGCTGCAGGTAGTCCTCAACAGACTGAAAAACCAAGCAGAAAAACTCCTGGCAGAAGAACAAGCGGGCTTTAGACCAAAACGCAGCACAATGGAACAAATTTTCAACCTGAGAATTCTGATAGAGAAGCATCTCCAACACCAAAAAGACTTGTACCACAATTTTATAGACTTCAAAAAGGCCTTTGACAGGGTATGGCATGACGGCCTCTGGCAAGTACTCAGGCACTTCAACATTGACAACTGCCTAATTGAAGTCATCAAGGCTCTGTACGAGAATGCAAGAAGTGCAGTTTTCATGAACAACCACGTGGGCGAGTTCTTCAAGACCACGGTTGGAGTCCGCCAGGGCTGCCTTCTCTCACCTGTACTCTTCAACCTCTTCCTCGAAAACATCATGACAGAGACACTGCAAAACCACCACACTTCCATCTCCATTGGTGGAAGACCCCTTTGCAACCTCAGATTTGCAGATGACATTGACCTCATGGGCAGCAGCAAACAAGAACTGCAAATCCTCACAGACAGTCTAACAGACCGAGCGAGCGCATACGGCATGGAGGTCAGTACAGAGAAATCGAAGATCATGGTCAACAGCGCGAGTAATGACAGCACGAAAATAAAGATGAATGGAGAAATATTGGAAGAGGTGAGCCAATTCAAATACTTAGGCTCCATCCTAACAAAAGATGGCACATCAAACAATGAGGTGAAAGCTCGCATTGCAACAGCAACATCTGCTCTAGTCAGACTCCAGAGGATCATCAGAAGCAACAACATCAGCTTCTGCACCAAATACCACCTCTACAAATCCCTCGTAATATCTATCCTCCTATATGGCTGTGAATCATGGACTCTGACAGCAGAGTTAGAGAGAAGAATCCAAGCATTCGAGAACAAGTGCCACAGAAGACTCCTCAAAATATCATACAAAGAACACAAGACCAATAACTATGTGAAAGAGGAAATCAAAAAGCGTGTGGGCCCCCAAGAGCCTTTGCTCTCCACCATAAAGAGGAGAAAGCTGATGTGGTTTGGTCACACCACAAGACACAACACCCTAGCAAAAACCATCTTGCAAGGAACAGTCGAGGGCAAAAGAAGAAGAGGCCGCCAAAAGAAATCATGGGTTGACAACATCAAAGACTGGACTGCCCAACCCCTGCAACGCCTCCTACTAGCCACACAGGATCGTGAAGCATGGAAAAAGATCTCCGTTGCGTCTTCTCTCATGTCCCCCCTACGTCCTTTGGGACATGGGACTGAGTGAGTGAGTGAGTGAGTGATCCAAATTTTGTTGTTGTTTTTCTTTTTTCTTACCAGTGTGTGTGTGTGTGTGTGTGTGTGTGTGTGTGTGTGTGTGTGTGTGTGTGTGTGTGTGTGTGTGTGTGTGTGTGTGTGTGTGTTGTGTGTGTGTGTTGGGTGAGTGTGTGTTGGGTGAGTGTGTGTGTGTGTGTATCTGTGTGTGTGTTTATGTGTCGTGTGTGTGTGTGTGTGTGTTGGGTGTTGGTGTGTTTGTGTGTGTGTGTGTGTGTGCGTGTGTATGTGGTGTATATTTTATGGTTTTGTGTGTGTGTGTGTGTGTGTTTGTGTGTGTGTGTGTGTGTGTGTGTGTGTGTGTGTGTGTGTGTGTGTGTGCGTGTGTGTGTTTGTGTGTGTACGTTTTATGTTGTGTGTGTGTGTGCGCGCGCGGGCGCGCGGTTGTGTGTGTGTGGTTAATTTGGCTTTGAAATTGTCCTGGAATGGGGAACAATACTGATATCAATCCAGTGAAAGGGTTGCCAGTGCGTTGGGTGCAACGTTACGTGTGTTCGACATTTCCGCGCATGCCAATGTACGTCAGCAGGCCTCAGCAAAATAATTGGGAAAACTCCAGTTTCCAAATTAGGCCTAAGCCAAAAAAGTTTTGTCAGCAGTTGTATTTCATCTTGTTTTATTTCCAGGATAATTGAATAATCTCCCGTGTGCGTTTTTTTTTAATTACATCCATTCCCCGTGTGCATGTAAGTGTTGTCAACTGTTCCCCAACGGTATACATGAATTACGCTTCCGAAAGGATGAATTGGTTTTAGCGTGTGCGCAAGCTTGCAAGGTTTTCCGCGTGTGTTTACACACGGGACTTGATTTTGTAGTCTCATCCGATATTTTTATGAGTAAAAATGCCCAGACCTTACATTAGAATGCAGTCATGCTTCGATTTGTTAAGATTGTTCTTGTCCAGGACAAATTTCTGAAAGAGAAAATTGTATCCGCCATTCTACAGAGGAAAAAAGTCCTCTAGAATAGGGGTTTAGGGTTTCTATAAATTATATTGAGGTATCTAAAAGCACCCACACAGCAGGCACACTTCTCATCGTGTGTTGTAGTTTACAGTCATACTGTCCTGTGATTCCCAGGTGTAAAGGGATAGACACAGTGCTTATTTTGGGGGATCTTCAGGGTCGACGACAACAGCAACAATTGCGACGACGACGACAACAGCAACGACAGCATCAACGATAACAACGACAATATCGACTGCGACGACAAAAATAGCAACGACAACAACAACAATACCAACAATATCGACTGCGACAACAACAACAGCAACAACAATAACAACAACAACAACAATAGCGACGACGATAACAACACCAACGACAACAACAACAGCAAGTTTACAAACATTTTTTTACCAACTGATTGCTGCCGCAAAGACACTGCTGCCAAACATCAGAATTCGTTCATGCTAGAGTTATTGTGCTTTGCTGTGAAATTGTTGTTGTTGTTGTTGTCGCTTTTTGTTTGTTTGTTTGGGTTTGTTTGGGGGGAGTGGGCGTTCTTTGCATAAGCCCCGTGGTTCAAAACTGGTGAGATTTTGCGCGCGCATGCGACCGTTTTTACCCACCAATATGGTAGCCGCGTTTCGACTTCAGAGATTTCGCGAGTTCAAATTACATCTAAAGGCGAATTTAAAAAACAAGACCCCGAAAGAAAGAAATATACTGTGGCTTATTGTGTAGTTCCTATCTTTTCAGTATATTCTTTTTGCAGTCGTCAAGTTATAATGGTTTTGATGGTAGTTGCTGATGTTGGAGTTGTGCTGTTGATAATTTGATTCTGTTGACGGCTGTTGCTGTTGTTGTTGTTGTGATCTGTTGTTGTGATCTGTTGTTACTGTTAATGTAGCTCTCAGTCTTGGTGGTGATGATTGATGTGGGCAGTGTGCTGTTTCCTACAGCTCAGAGCTTCACCGATGGTGAAATGTTTATTTTAGTTTATTTTATTTTATTTTATACCACTTTATGTCACAGCAGATTTCTCTGCGTGAAATTCGGGCTGCTCTCTCCCTGAGGAGAGCGCGTCGCCACAAGTGCAGCGCCTACCCATTATTTCTTTTTCTTTTTCCTGTCTGCAACTGTATTTGTTTCCCTATCAGAGTGGCTTTTTTTCTACAGAATTTTGCCAAG
>CM060318.1:60950481-60955481 GCA_030674155.1 Stramonita haemastoma | reverse complement strand
GAGACAGACTGACAGAGAGAGAGAGAGAGAGAGAGAGAGAGAGGAGAGAGGAGAGAGAGAGAGAGAGAGAGAGAGAGAGAGAGAGTATTGTGCTTTACTTCCATTAAAAAAAAAAAGTCAGTCACCTATTTCGGAACTAAAACATAACCAAAAAAGACTTTTATAAAAACAGCATAGTCTAAAAATAGTGTGTCTCTGAGGGAGAATTACACAAATCCTGACAGGTGACATAACGTAATGTACACAGGCACTAAAAGCTGACACAGTTCATGCATGACATACACAGACACTGTCTGTCCAGCGACTGGTCAGCTAGCCAGTCCCCTGAGTGTCCGCTAAATGGCCGGTAAGGATCGATAAAAACGAATGGGCTGACTGACCGCTAGCAACGTCCAGTGCTGGAGTCCTCAATGCTAAGAAAGATCAGCCTACGAGTCTGTCGGTACCTGAATAATGACGTCATCGAGTTAACTGAATTATGACGTCATCAAGTTAACTGAAACTATGCGGTCCATCAAGTGACTGTCACTATACTGTCATCAAGTTTTCGGAACGTTGACATCAAGTTGTTCGAGCTTTGAAGTCGCTAAGTTACCTTCGCTTTATGTTCCTTGAGCTATGAAGACATCAAGGTACCTTACTTGTGACGTAAAGTTATCTGAACTATGACGTTAACAAGTTTACTTGTATGATATCATCAACAGACTTGCCAGCGTTGATCGGTATGTCGTCATCCTTACCCCCCCCCCCCCCTCCTCTCCCCCTTAACAGCCAGCCCCCACGTAATTAAACACTTGAGTTTTGTTACTTGCCTTGCTACTAGCTCTTCTCAAACCGGTTAACAGTTTGTATACGATAACTCCGTCACCATTTCTATGCTTTTTGTTATGGTTTATTGTTAGGCTGGAGAGAGAGAAGAGAGAGAGAGAGAGAGAGAGAGAGAGAGAGAGAGAGAGAGAGAGAGAGAGAGAGAGAGAGAGAGAGCTGATTCACTCTTAGTCAGACGTCGGTGACTGAATTATGTGCACGCTACGCTACTTAACCAAATATGAATGAGACCAACAAAACACAACATCCCCCGTCTCATAAAAAAAGACCGGACAAAAGGATGAATAGAGCTACAGTGCACTTTGTCGAAAAATTGCTTTTTGTTTTTGTTTTTGTTTCTTACGAATTTGTATGTGTCACACGGTAAAAGCTATTCTACGGCTTTTTTATGAAAAAAAAACATTTTTATGTTATTTTGTACAATGCTGGCCTTAGATGTCGACTGTAAATGATTGTTCATGTGAGATTGTTGAAACTGTGGCTGTAGACGTGAAAGTTGGTCATTTAGAGTGCGTTAAATGCACATATGATCCAGACTTGTGAGACAGATAGACTCAACAACAATAGTACGTGATAAACTGGTATTTTTGTTTTTCTTTTCTTTTCTTTGTTGATCATTTTTGTCTATTTTTGTCAACTGTGATGCTGCTTTGCATGTAAAAAAAATTCTGGAGCTTCGGAAATATCGAATGCCTTTTAGGTGTTTTTTTTAAATTAAGACTGTTGATGCTAATTGTTTCTGGTGATATTTATTTTTATTGTACGGCCAGTGGAAAGTTGAGATTCTACTCTTAAAAATTGTTTGTTTGTTTTGTGTTTATCATGTCAATAATTTTGAGAGTATTCATTGATTGGTTTGGACTTTTGTGGTGTGTGTGTGTGTGTGTGTGTGTGTGTGTGTGTGTGTGTGTGTGTGTGTGTGTGTGTGTGTGTGTGTGTGTGTGTGTGTGTGTGTGTGTGTGTTAGAAGAGAGGAGAGAAAGAAAGAGTGTGAGTACTAACACACCTGTTATGAAGCTTTGTAGGCTTGTACATACTCGTGCACTTGTTATCAGTTACATGATTCATTTAACAATATGATTGTACAGTGTATGTAAAAACAAAAAATTGCGGACGATATTTTATACCGAGAGAAAGATCATTAAATACATTTTCCAAGATTTGATGTCTGTTCTCTGAGAAATGCATGGTGTGTGTGTGTGTGTGTGTGTGTGTGTGTGTGTGTGTGTGTGTGTGTGTGTGTGTGTGTGTGTGTGTGTGTGTTTCTTTCCGTCTGTTTTTCGTCACTTCATCTGTCAGTCCATCTGTATGTCTATCTCTAACTCTTTCTATATGTCTGTCTCTGTCAGTCTGTTTGTCCGTCCATCTGTCTCTGTCTCTGTCTCTGTCTCTGTCTGTCTCTGTCTCTCTCTCTCTCTCTCTCTCTCTCTCTCTCTCTCTCTCTCTCTCTCTCTCTCTCTCTCTCTCTCTCTCTCTCTCTCGTTAAATATTACAAGTAATGTTGCATATATGCAACACACACGCACGCATGCACACACACACACATACACACACTTATACACACACTTACAAACACACACACACATACATACATACACACACACACACATACACACACCACACACACACACACACACACACACACACACACACACACACACACACACCACACACACACACACACACACACACACACACACACTTTACCATGACGCCAAAGAGACTGCTGAGTGTCTCGCTGTCTCCGCCTGGAGTGAAGGGGGCTTCTGCCTTCATTCAGTGCAGCATCCCTGCTCTGCTGGAACTACAAGACTCTTAGAGCCGCTCTGAGAGAACAAGTCCTGCACCCAACTCTTTTCATTTATTCATGTATTTTATTCTATTTATTTATTTTATTCTATTTATTTATTTTATTCTATTTATTTATCTATCTATTTATTCATTCTTTTATATCGAGGATAATGGAATAAGCACTCATGTGCTTTTTTTTTACATCCAGTCCTCGTGTGTATGCAGTTTTGTAAATCTTGTCATCTATTCCCACTGGTACACAATAGCCTACTCTTACGAAAAGCGGAACAGGATTTAACGTGTGCGCAAGATGTTCTGCGTGCGTTCACACACGGGGCCTCGGTTTATAGTCTCATCCGAAGGACTTTTGGGCCCATGTTTACACAGATGGATCTGCTGAGGATGCAGTTGAAAACAGATGGGCAGATATCTTTTTTTTTTTTTGCTGTAGTTGTCGGGCGTTCCCCAGGTTTACCACCCTTGGAGTCACCCTGAATGTCTCACTCATCGCTCCTGTGAATAACGAGACGCTATAGCCGAGTGGTTAAGACTGTTCGACTAGAATCCTTCGGGTCAATGAAGTCGTGGGGTTGAATGTCCATGGCGTCTGGTGAATTAAGAGTGGGGGGGTTACGATCTTCCAGGTAACCTTCAAGTGCAGACATGCCAGTGCCTTAATTCCCTTCTTGTATATAACTCATGTACAAGATCGGACATGCATGTAAAAGATCCCGTACTTCATGTCAGCTTTCGGTGGGTTACAGAAACACAAACATATCCCGAAGTCGGAATGCGGCTACCTTTGTGATGGGAAAAAAACGATCGATACGCAAAATCTCACTCTTGGGAAACCACGGAGCTCTAGGTGAGGAATGAAAAAAACAACAACACTGCCATGGAATCAGAGTAAGGCGGTGAATACACTCTGGATAAAGTCTGCCTGTACGGCAAGATGCTGGTGGCTAGAGAAGCTGAGGCCTCTGACATGACACCTTACTCCCAACGTCTACATGTATAGGTTATGGGGACACCTTCACCTCTACCTTTACTATACACAGAGAGTGCAGCTTTGTTCCTGTCAAACGTGAGAATGAGAGCATAAAGATCAAGTTGTAAGCCTACTTTACACAAGAGGCATCTTAGCTTCCACATAAAGCTTGTTCAACACATTCAGAAACGTTAACAGCAACACTCTTCCTTTGTGTGCCTATAAATCTAAATTTATCGGGGATGGTATCATTCAAATGCACACAGAAATTGTCCGGAAGATTTTTTCTCTCTGCGTTGCTTGAGAGCTGCAATCTGACTGGTAGAGTTTGTGTTAAGGTTTGAATAGATTGGTATTCGAATATTGTCACAATACAAGAACTTTTTTTTTCAAATTTGATGGGACTAAAAAACGATCATGTTTAAGTCCTGACCTGCCCTGTTTAGATATGCACAAACAAGCTGTGACGAACGTCTCAACATTAGTTGACGGCATGAAAGGACAAGACAACAAACCACTTTAGGGATCAAAGCAGAAGTATGATTAGTCCACAAGGTCATGTTCATTGGAAAAACCAGAACAAAACAAGCAGAGCTAAGCAAGTAGATCGATTAATCATTGATCTTCCTATAAACCAGAAATCTGATTGAAATTTGGGAACACTGAAAATGTAAACGAAAGACACTGGATAAAACTGTTATAACAGAAGAACAGTAAAAAAATAGTAAATAATATTCTTATTCCCAGCGGACGTTGGAGAGCAGGCTGTCAGAAATCTCAGCTTCTCCAGGGGCCATCATATTGAGAGCGGCGCCTCTCTACTCTCCCTCGCTGCTTTACCTTCCCTGACCCAAAAGAGGGCAGGTACCGATTCAAACCTGGGTGAACTAGGGGACTATACTGAAGCCAAGGCGCACTAACAGTCACCCATCCAAGAGGAAACCACGCTCAACGCTACTTAACCTTAAGATAAGGCAAAGCGAGTGTTCTGACCACTGAGCTATCCCGTTACAAAGAGCAGTCAGGGTGGGTATAAAAAGGAATGTACCTGGAAAACATGTCCTGTTGTGAAATGACTGATACCAGTACTACAGGTAGTGGTCTTTTATTCTGATTGAGTTCCTCCAGCCTTACATTTGTTGAGCTCGTGACAAAGGAAGAAGTGACAGAAGAAAAGAAAACTGTCAGTTCCTTCCTCTGGTAGGGGAACTGATCCTTCCCTTCTGTTCAGTTAGGGCTGCATGGTCTAATGGATGGGGGAAAGGTTTGGGGCCCAAACGGGATTCGAATCATTGCACACTCCGACCCAGACTTTAAGGCGCGTTACCGCCAGACCGCCGATCCACTCAAATGAAAACTGTCATCGAAAGAAGAAGAAGAAGAAGAAGAAGAAG
>CM060318.1:60942981-60945481 GCA_030674155.1 Stramonita haemastoma | reverse complement strand
GTGGGGACAATAGCACTGCTGGGTTTTGTTTTATTTGGATGCTTTTTTTTCTCTTGCAAAGAGCAGAGAAACTTTGCTCTGATCTGAAGCAGAAAATGCTTCTTTTTCATGAAGTCAAGAGACTTCAGTTTGATTGACATGTCAGTCATAGTTGAAGATGTCCCGAGGTTTCATGTTTCAGTTTGACAGACTGTGCTTGGGTTTTTTTTTGCGTTGTAAGTTTTGAGAGTAAATTTTAAACTTAACAGTCAATGTGTTTATTTAGACATACTACTTTGCTGTGTGCTTTTTATGGTTGTTTTGTTTTTTCTTTTTCTCCTTTTTTTGGGAGGAAGGGGGGAGAAGCGTGTCTTCTCTGAGTATGCAAGAGTTGTACAAGAAATGCAGTGACGTTCACTAGTGCAGATACGCTTTTCTTGCATCAGGGCATCTGAACTATTATAAAAGTAAATAAACGGTAAGGTAAAGGTGTCCCATAACCTAGGCGGTGGTAGGGGAGCGAGGCATCAGAGACCTCAGCTTCTCTCGGGGCCAGCATATTGAGGGCGGCGTCCATCCGCTCTCCCTCGCTGCTTTACCTTCTCTGACCCTAAAGATGGCATGTACCTATTTACAGCTGGGTGAACTGGGGGGGTACTGTACTGAAGCCAAGGCGCGCAAACGGTCACCCATCCAACTGGTAACCACGCTCGACGCTGCTTAACTTGACTGGGGGAAAGCGAGCGCTCTGACCACTGAGCTATCCCACCCCCATAAAAAGTAAATATAAACTAAAAAATATGAAAGAAGAAAAGGAATGACAGGTTATAAAGAAAAAGAGATTCAGAGGCAGAGGTGGAAAAAGAAAATACAGAAAAATGGTGTAGCCAAAAAGAGCAGCTTATCTTTAAAATAAAAAAGAAAGAACAAGAAAAAAACGAAAGAAAACGAAAAACGAAGAAAAGGGGCAGTTAAAGGACAAAAAGAGATACATAGATGGAAAGAGAAAATGATATAAACAGATTAGATGAGCGGAAAGAGCAGCTGGACTAAACAACGAAAAGAAAAAAGAGTTGAGAGAAAAAGAAATACAGAGACAGAGGTCGAAAGAGAATAAAAGTAAAACAAACACGAAAGTGATTAGATTAGCGGAAAGAGCAGCTGCACTTCAAAAAAGTAAAAAGAACGGAAATGACGGTCGATTGAGAAAGATGAGACAGAGAGAGAAGAGAAGAAAATGAGCACGAGAGAGAGACAGAGAGAGAGAGAGAGAGACAGAGACAGAGAGAGAGAGACAGAGAGAGAGACAGAGAGAGAGAAAAAGAGAAAGAGAAAGAGACTGATTGCTTGCTTGCTTGCTTGCTTGCTTGCTTGATTGATTGATTGATTGATTGATTGATTGATTGATTGACTGACTGGTTGGTTGGTTGGTTGATTGATTCTTTTATATCGAGGATAATGGAATAAGCACTCTTGTGCTTTTTTTTATCCAGTCCCCGTGTGTATGAAGTTTTGTAAATGTCATCTGTTCCAACCGGCACGCGATGGCCTACTCTTACGAAAAGCGGAACAGGATTTAACGTGTGCACAAGATGTTCTGAGAGAGAGACAGACAGACAGACAGAGAGACAGAGGCAGAGACTTACTGAAGAAAAAACCCCAAATTTAAAACAGGTCCAACCAATCTAAACCAGTCGTGCTGTTTATAGCCCTGCCGACCACAGAGACTCATAGCAGGGCTTACACTTTGTAAAATCAAAATATAAGAATAAGACAATTGAGAGAATAGAATACATACAGAAGCAAAGGTGGAAAGAACAAATACAAGGAATATATGAGGTAAAGGGAAAGAGCAGCTGAACTAAAAACAAAACAAAACAATAACAAAACAAAACAATAATAATAACAACAACAAAACAAAACAAAAAAATTACAACAACAAAACAATTTTAAAGTAGATACACATACACACAGACATTGATTGACTGATTGATTGATTGATTGATTGATTGATTGATTGATTGATTGATTGATTGATTGATTGGTTGATTGATTGATTGATTGATTGATTGATTGATTGATTGATTGATTGATTGATTGATTGATTGACAGAGACAGAGACAGAGATGGAAAGAGAAAAAAAAAGACCAACACGGAAGTCGGATGTGCCAGGCCTAACTTACCAGGCACCTAACGGCACCACAACGCAGTTTTTCGCTCACATGACAGACAACAATAGTTGCTGTCTGAGCATTCGATGAACAAGAAAAAAAGAAAGAGAACAACAAACAAAAAAAGGTAGAAAAGAAGTGAAGTGAGATGAGGGGGAAAGTGGCATGACCGGGACTAAAAGCCTGCAATTAACGGGTGGGTCTCTACTGCCTCTGGCCGGGCTATTGGGGTCAGCACTCACTCAGACTGTGCGGTAAATCCCACACACACACACACAATCCAGTCCACACACCGCACTGGTACATGGTATGGACAGGGCAGGTGGGCGTTGTCAGCAGGCTTTCCCTCC
>CM060318.1:60927981-60937981 GCA_030674155.1 Stramonita haemastoma | reverse complement strand
ATTATTTAGCACACATACAAGAACCCACGGCAACAAGAGAGTTGTCCCTGGCAAAATTCTGTAGAAAAAAGCCACTCTGATAGGAAAACGTACAGTTGCAGACAGGAAAAAGAAAAATAATGCGTGGCGCTGCACTTGTGGCTCCGCGCTCTCCCCCCCCCCCCCTTCCCCAGGAGAGCAACCCGAATTTTACGCGATGTCTGCTGTGACATTAAGTGGTATAAAATATTTAAAATATAGTCTGGCATCTAAAGCCTGGATTGCTGTACATCATTTTTTATGAGGTAGAAACTGGACTGGGAGATTTGAGTCATACTCTGTAGTTCCTGTCAGTATTGGTAGCCAAAGTCAGTGCTGCGCCATTGATTCCTTCACGATAATTATAAAGATATCTGCCTGCATTGCTGCAAAACTATTATAGACAGAAAGCGGGCGGAGCTGTCATTTTGCTTTTTGCATTCTTGGGCTAGAGCTCCGAGGTTCACCAAAAGTGAGATTTTGAGTATTCAACCGTTTGGCCATCATTAAGGTAGCCGCATTTTAACATAGGAAATGTCTACGAATTCGATTACAAAACTCTTTAATGTTTCAAAAGGGTGCGAAATCACTGCGGGTTACAAGCAAGCATAGCTAAAACAGCCAACGAGTATACAGAAAATACCACAAATCAAAATCCCAGACCCAGGCAACTATTTCCTACACTTTAATATTTTTCATCCGCGTATGGACACATGCATAAAAACACAAAATCAAAATCCTGGGCCCATGCCCCCCCCCCCCTCCGCGCCCGTGCACACACATACGCACACGCACACACACGCGCGCGCGCGCACCTGAGTTATAACATTTCATATATTTACAACATAATACAGAAACATTTCTTTAAAGTTTAAAAAGAAAGAAAGGGTGCTGGCTCTTCTCTTCTATGCCTGATCAAATCAATCTCTCTCTCTCTCTCTCTCTCTCTCTCCTCTCTCTCTCTCCTCTCTCTCTCTCTCTCTCTCTCTCTCTCTCTCTCTCTCTCTCTCTCTCTCTCTCTCTCCTCTCCACACACACACACACACACACACACACACACACAGACACACACACAAACAAACACGCACAGCACGCACACACACACCCCACACACACACACACACACACACACACACACACACACACACACACACAACACACACAACACACACACACACACAACATTTTGTCACAATGCTATAGAAACAGAACTACATTCTCTTTTATTGTAATGTTCTATGTAACTTACGAGTAAAATTTATCCCAGGAAAATATAGTATGTATCCATCGCTAACTTCATTTCAAAGATTAATGCAAGACGGTACTTGTGTCCATGATATTGGCAGATATATTTATCATGCCAACAAACGTCGCTAAAGTCAGTATGAAACCTTTTCCTGTTTCCTTTGAGAAATTGATGTTGCTTTCAAATTGTGCTTTTGTATTAGAAGAATGTTGCATTCAAAGCATTTAGTTATACACGATTACTAATGGATTTGTAACGGGTTGAATGGCCTATACAATTAAATTCTGGAGTTCTCTCTCTCTCTCTCTCTCCCCTCTCTCTCTCTCTCCCTCTCTCTCTCTCTCTCCTCTCTCTCTCTCTCTCTCTCTCTCTCTCTCTCTCTCTCTCTCTCTCTCTCTCTCTCTCTCTCTCTCTCTCTCTGTGGGGTCTGCTCAGTCCTGGTTTGTTGTAATTATGAAATCTTTGTTCAATTTTAGAATAGAGGTGGGGATAAAGCTTGTTTTTACTTTGGAGGGTTTTGTGTTTGTGTACTCTAGTGCTTTTGAGACAGAAGAACTTCAAAATATTTAGCAAGCACATGCGTACCATCACTCACATTGCTTTTGCTCTGTCTTTCACACCACATTCATACAAATCGTTTAGCTTCATTTGTGCACAACCCGAAGCCACGCTTGCAGGGACCAAACACAGTCTTCCATTACAACGCTTCAATAGAATTCGGCAATACGCCATCCCTCTATCCACTGCTGTCAAGTATCTAGGGGTCGTTATCCACAACACACTCCATGCAAAAATTCATCACCCAAACCTGCCAGCCGTGCTTCTATCAACTGCGACGTACTAGTGCAATTCGAAAGTACCTGTCCACTGATGCAGCATCCAGACTTGTCACTTGTCTTATTTTCACGCCTGGACTATTGCAATTGTTTTGGCTGGTCTGCCAGCATCATCTATCCACCCCCCCCCCCCCCCCCCCTTTCAACGTACCACTGGTCCTCAGAAAGAAAACAATCTTAGCACATTACCCCTATTGCTGTCTCTCCACTTTTTCAACATGTCCTGAAGTCGTAGGGTCCTCTTCTATGACTATACTAAAGTAGTGTAACTAGCACCAGGTCTTTGAATATACTAGTGTGCTGTATGTTTTTCTGGCACAGTGGTTGATTGGTGATGTGCTCTTTTTTCTGTTTTTTTTAGATTTACAGTTTGCCTGCGCCAGAGATATCAACACCAAGGCTGACCCCCCTAGCCACCCCCCACTCCAAAAAGTGACCAGGGACAAAACGAAAAGAAAAAGCAACAAAAAAAATACGGTACAAAGACTGTCAAAGCCAAACCTCCTCCAGTGCACCGTGGAACTGATGAAATGTAGAAGAGCATGCTGTAACCTGATTGTGCTGGCGAGCCATATTCCACCGGGCCTCTGCCGACTTTGAAGACACCCAGCGCCAAAGATTCGTCATTGCAAGAGAACACCACCACAAGCCATCTCGGACACTTAGCACTACAAAAAAAGAACAACGCCGCAAACCAACTCTAACTGTAGTCACAACCAACATCCCTAGTGCCCCCACTGCTCCAGACACTGTGACCTAAGGTCGAGGGGCCACCTCCGAGGACACAGATGAATTTGTGATCAAGGTCAACTTTAAACTGGAAGTGAAAACCAATGAAGCTGTTTGACACAGAGCCCCCAGACCCAAGCCTGCCATCCTGATGCCCTGAGGGAGGACAGCCACACCTGGCGATCTCTGGCAGTTCAACCTGGCCATCATCATGGTTCTCTTCCCACGTCGTCAGAAAATGGTGAGTGATTTTTTTTTTGATAGAGTACATGTAACTTCATTATATTTTCTTTAGGAGGTTGGCAGGGGGAGGGGGGGAAACAACGCTTAATGGTTAGAGTGTTGGGCTGACGATCTGAATACCCGGGTTCAAGTCGCCACTGAGGCACTTGTCTGAGAGGAATTTTTTCACTGAATTTAACATCAGGACCAACTCTACTCCCCCCAAAATCCTTTGGATGAGAATGTAACGCATGCTGAACATCTTGCACATACGTCCACCTTTAAGAAAAATACACCATTGCGTATCGGTGAGAACCATGATAATATTAATTTGATAAACGCATGCACAATGCGGTCGTGTTCAGACATCCACCAAGTCGAAATCCACCTTCCTTAATCAATGATGGTAAAAAGTGGTTGTACAAGCAAACATTCTTGCGATATAATGAACCTTGGAGCTTTAGCCCCGAAACGAAAATAAATTTAAGGGTGAAATAACTCTTTGGCAAGGGTTTTTAACTCGCTGTGAAGCATCGAGATGGCACAAGTTGGTGTCGTCATCAGTTGTCTTGTGTGACGGGATTATTTTCAGCAAAGTTTTTTTTCAGCAAAATTGACACCCTTCCCACACAACTCTTAAACATGTCCTGTGGGGGAGATTTAACACGAAGATCTAAGTGTATGAGTGGACGCATATCTTGTGCACATGTTGAAAAATCTTTGGGGGGGGGGGAGGGGAGCAATAGCGGGCCAGCTATGATGACTGACGGTATCAATGACACAAGCATACCCAGCATGCAGTCTGCGACTTGGAGAGGGTTGCACTCTGCCCTGTTCACCTTGTTCACGGCATTAACATCCTTCGGATAAGACTGTAAACCCAGGCCCCGTGTGCGAACGCATGCAGAACATCTTGCGCACACGTTAAATCCTGTTCCGCTTTTCGTAAAAGTAGGCCATCGTGTGCCGATGGGAACGGATGACAGAATTTACAAAGCTGCATACACACGGGGACTGGATGTGGAAAAGCGCATGAGTGCTTATTCCATTATCCTCGAATTAAAAGAATAAATAAATAAATAAATAAATAAATAAATAAATAAATAAACATCTTCAGCGCAGTGTCCCCATGGCTAGGGAAGATAATATTGGTAAAGGGAAGTAAAAGGAAAGGGGGGGGGGGGAATCTTACAAAGGGTGGTGTCCGTGATGAGATGTGAGCGCACGTAGAACATCTTGCGTACAGGTTAAAACCTGTTCCGCCTTTTAGAGGAGTAGGTCATTGCGTGTCGGTCGGAGTGGATGACAAATTAAGAGAAAAAAAAAGCTGCGTGCACACTTGTGTCGTGTTTAGACACCACCTAAAGTGGGAATGCGGCTGCTGTCATGGTATGCAAACGGTCGCCTCCTATTTTTTTTTTTTTACTGTGTTTTGATATAAACTATGTGCCTGCTTGTGGTTGTTGTCTCCAGATCTTCTTCACTCCTCCCCGACCTTCTGGCTGCAGGCTCTGGAGACGTCAGCACCACGATGATGCCGGAGCACAAGGCCACTGAACTGGTCCTTACCCACATGACTTGACTTGACTTATGTTAGGGATTTATAAGGATGGAAGGGCGGAGAACGGAAGATGATTTCGGAGAACTTTGAAGGGCAATCCTTCAAATCTGTGGTGGCTAAAACCCTGAAAGACAAAACCCTGAAGGGTAAAGTCCTGTAGGGAAAACTTACAGTCTGAAGGGTAAAGTCCTGTAAGGCAAACCCACTAGCCCCTGAAGGGCAAACACGCACAACCTGAAGGGCAAACCCACATGCCCCTGAAGGGCAAACCCACTAGCCCCTGAAGGGCAAACCCACTAGCCCCTGAAGGGCAAACCCACAAGCCCCTGAAGGGCAAACCCACATGCCCCTGAAGGGCAAACCCACATGCCCCTGAAGGGCAAACCCACATGCCCCTGAAGGGCAAACCCACTAGCCCCTGAAGGGCAAACCAACAAGCCCCTGAAGGGCAAACCCACAAGCCCCTGAAGGGCAAACACGCACAACCTGAAGGGCAAACCCACTAGCCCCTGAAGGGCAAACCCACTAGCCCCTGAAGGGCAAAATCCCGGAAATCAGTATCCTACAGGGCAAGGTCGGTACAAAACCTGGCATGGATGCCCTAGCAATCAACGAAATGGAAAGCCATTTTCCGACTCCACTGCATAAACCTGGCATTTCTTCCCAAGCATTTGCCACATGGAAATCTGTTTTCCTATTCCACTGCATGAACCTGGCATTTCTTCCCAGGCATTTGCTACAAGGAAATCCACTTTCCAAATCCACCACGTTGAACAGCAAAGTTGAGAGGAGTCTGGAGGGTTTTCATATCAGAGCGGTGTCTATATAATTATGACCTACGATCTCTGAAAGCCTTCAGTGAGCAAGTGCGATGAGAGCTGTGAGGACTGTGGTCTTCGTGGTCATCTGCTGTCTGACATGCAGCAGAAAGTAGGAAGTGGTAGTGAGGCAGTGCCTCCAGCCAGGCAGTCCCTACCCTGCACACTCCACAGGTAAGTTTGTACAGCGGACTACCTGTCAAACGCGTGTGTGCGCAACCGTCACGAAAGTACCTCAGTCAATTCAAGCTCGAATCAAACTTTGTTCCTGAGGTTACGGTTGGGTCCTCATGATCACAGATTCCATGACATCGTCAGGAGAATTTGAGCCTTCTCTGGTGATCCTAAGGGGAGCCAATCTTCGCGTTGGGACATTTATTTTGGTGTCCTGGAATGGCACAGAAATGTGAGTGTCCTAAAATGGCACGGCCTCAACCCCTGGCACACACACAGTGCTCCTAAGGGGAAGGTGTCCTAAAATGGCACGGCCTCAACCCCTGGCACACACACAGTGCTCCTAAGGGGAAGGTGTCCTAAAATGGCACGGCCTCAACCCCTGGCACACACACAGTGCTCCTAAGGGGAAGGTGTCCTAAAAAGGCACAGCCTAAACCCCCCGGCACACAGTGTTCCTAAGGGGAAAGGGACACATATCACCACCAGACTCATTCTTCAAGCATCAACTTTCCGGGTCTCCTCTTTCTTGCCCTGACCGATTCCTTTAAAGTCTTGACGTAGAAAGTCGGCAGTCATGTGGGTCATCTTAGTTCTTTGGTACTGTCTCCGAGTTGTGGCTGTTACGTGACTCCAGACCTCACAGAGGTAAGTACAGGTCCTTGGGTGGGTTGGTTTTTGTTTTCGTAATCTGCTGACCCGGGTTAGAAACCGGTTCAAGGGGATTTTTCTCCTGGAGTTAACACCAGCGCGGATTCCACCCCCTCCCTCCCCTCCTCCAAAAACAAGTCTTTGGATGAGACACCAAACCGTGGACATGGATGCGAACGCACGCATAACATCTTGCGCGCACATTAAAAACTATTCTCTCTCTCTCTCTCTCTCTCTCTCTCTCTCTCTCTCTCTCTCTCTCTCCTCTCTCTCTCTCTCTCTCTCTCTCTCTCTCTCTCTCTCCCCTCCCCCTCCCTCCCTCCCCCTCCCTCCCTCTCTCCATCTCTCTCTCTCCATCTCTCTCTCTCTCTCTCTCTCTCTCTCTCTCTCTCTCTCTCTCTCTCTCTCTCTCCTCTCTCTCTCTCTCTCTCTCTCTCTCTCTGCCTCTCTCTCCTCTCTCTCTGCCTCTCTCTCACTCTGTCTCTGTCTGTCTGTCTCTCTCTCTCATGCTTCCCCCCCCTCTCTCTCTCTCTCCCTCCCTCCCTCCTTCACTCTCTCTCTCTCCTTCCCTCCCTCCTTCCCTCTCTCTCTCTCTCCCTCGCTCCCTCTCTGTCTGTCTTTCTGTCTATCTGTCTGTGTCTCTGGTAAGTTTTCTCACTGTGGCAATAGGATATTTGACACTCACGTTCATTCCATTAAAATTTGTTATAATTTCATTCATTTCAATAAAAGACTGATTCTTAATCTAATCGCTTCCTTTTCAGGCCCCAATGGTGCCATGAGAGACCACCAATCCAGTCACCGATTCCACAGGAAACGCCATACAGTCACCATTCCTCAGGTGTCAAGTCACAATCGGATTTCTGCCACATCCTTACAGGTAAATAAATGAATACATAACTCTATTAAATCACTTTTTCTGTCCATTCATCTCGTGCTGCAATGTATTGTATTGCATTGTATTAAGTTGTATTCTATTGGGTTGGATTGGTTTTCTCTTTTTCTCTCTGTGTGGTGTGTGTGTGTGTGTGTGTGTGTGTGTGTGTGTGTGTGTGTGTGTGTGTGTGTACATACTCGCAGGCATTTAATTTAAAAACGTCTTGATTGTTTTGTGCAGAATCATTCTGTCATCATTGGGAACTGCTCCCGTCCTAGGTACTTCAATGCCTGAGGACGTGGCATGAGCAAGCGGAAGCAAACAACCAAGGTACGAGTATATCATTGGTGGTTGTCGTTGGGCGTTCTCCAGCTTATCCATCAAAGATTTTTCATGATCAAGAATATGCACTCTATTCTCACGCATCATACTTTGGAATCAGTGTGTGCCCATGGAAATGGGGTTGCTATGCCATGGACAATAAAATTATAAAATTTACAATCTCTCTCTGTCTCTCTCTTTCTCTCTGTCTGTTTCTGTCTCTTCTCTCTCTCTCTCTCTCTCTCTCTCTCTCTCTCTCCTCTCTCTCTCTCTCTCTCTCTCTCTCTCTCTCTCTCTCTCTCCTCTCTCTCTCTCTCTCTCTCTCTGTATCTGTCTGTCTCTGTCTATGTCTCTCCTCTCTCTATCTCTTATCTCCCCCCTCTCTTCCTCTCTCTCTCTCTCTCTCTGGTAAGTTGTTTCTCACTATGGCAATAGGATATTTGACACTTCCGTTCATTCCATTAAAATTTGTTATAATTTAATTCAATTCACGAAAAGACTGATTTTTAATCTAATCTCTTCTTTTTCAGGCCCATTGGTGCCATGAGAGACCATCAATCCAGTCACCGATTCCACAGGAAACACCATCATCCAGTCATCGATTCCACAGGAAACACCATCCAGTCACCCATTCCACAAGAAACACCATTCAGTCACCGATTCCACAGGAAACATCAAGTCACCAATGCCACAGGAAACACCACCTAGTCACCGATTCCACAGGAAACACTATTAAGTCACTGATTCCACAGGAAACACCACCCAGTCACCGATTCCACAGGAAACACTATTAAGTCACCGATGCCACAGGAAACACCACCCAGTCACCAATTCCACAGGTGTCAAGCCACAATGTGATTTCTTCTACATCCTTACAGGTAAATAAATGAATACATAACTGTATTACAAAACTTTTTCTGTTTTTTGTGCTGCAATGTATTGTATTGTATTGTATTAAGTTGTACTCCCTTGGGTTGGATTGGTTTTCTTTTTCTCTGTGTGTGTTTGTGTGTGTGGGGGGGGGGGGTGTGGGTGTGTGTGCACATACTCGCAGGCATATTTAATTTTAAAACGTCTCAAATTTTTGTGGCAGAATCATTGTCATCGTTGGAAACTGTTCCCGTCCTAGGTACTTCAATGCCTGAGGACGTGGCATGAGCAAGCGGAAGCAAACAACCAAGGTACGAGTCTGTCATTGGTGGCTGTCGTTGGGCGTTCTCCAGCTTATCCTTCAAAGATTCTTCAAGAATATGCGCTCTAGTCTCACGCACCATACTTTGGAATCACTGTGTGTGTCCATGGAAACGGGGTTGTTATGCCATGAACAATAAAATTATTTTCAAAATTTACAATCTCTCTCTTTCTGTCTCTGTCTGTCTGTCTGTCTGTCTGTCTGTCTGTCTGTCTCTCTCTCTGCCTGTCTTTCTCTCTCTGCCTGTCTTTCTCTCTCTGTATCTCTCCGTCTCTGTCTATCTGTCTGTCTGTCTGTCTGTCTGTCTGTCTGTCTGTCTGTCTGTCTGTCTGTCTGTCTGTCTCTCTCTCTCTCTCTCTCTCTCTCTCTCTCTCTCTCTCTCTCTCTCTCTCTCTCTCTCTCTCTCTCTCTCTTTCCTTCCTTCCTTCCTTCCTTCTTTATTTCTCTCTTTGCGTCCCTCCCTCTCCCTCCCTCCCTCCCTCTCTCCCTCCCTCTCTCCCCCACTCTCTCCCCCACTCTCCCTCTCCCTCTCTCCCCCACTCCTCCCTCTCTCCCCTCCACCCTCTCTCCTCTATCTTTGGTAAGTTGTCTCTCACTGAGATAATAGTGTAATTGACACTTTACTTCACGCCATTAAAATTTATGATTGTTGTTTTAATTTAATTCAATACAATTCTATTCTTACTCGAATCTTTTCCTTTTCAGGCCCCACAAGTCAAGTCGCCGATTCCACATGAGACATCAAGTCACCGATTCCACATGAGACATCAAGTCACCGATTCCACATGAGACATCGTCACCGATTCCACATGAGACATCAAGTCACCGATTCCACATGAGACATCAAGTCACCGATTCCACATGAGACATCATGTCACCGATTCCACATGAGACATCATGTCACCGATTCCACATGAGACATCAAGTCACCCATTCCACATGAGACATCAAGTCACCCATTCCACATGAGACATCAAATCACCGATTCCACATGAGACATCAAGTCACCGATTCCACATGAGACATCAAGTCACCGATTCCACATGAGGCAAAACCCTAAAGTCACCGATTCACCAGGAAACACTACTCAAGTCGCAAATTGTTCAGAAGACAACACTGCTCAACTCGCAAATTCCACAGAAAACACCAAGTCACTGATCCCACAGCAGACAGTTCTACAGTCGCAAATTCCACCGGAGAAAACGCCATCAAGTAACGAATCACAACGGGCACCATCCAGTCACGATTCCACAGGTGTCAAATCACAATAGGATTTCTGCCACATCCTTGCAGGTAAACATATCAATACAAAACTATTACGTCACTTTTTCTGTCTTGCATTCAGATTGTGTTGC
>CM060318.1:60915481-60925481 GCA_030674155.1 Stramonita haemastoma | reverse complement strand
TCTCCCTCTCTCTCTCTCTCTCTCTCTCTCTCTCTCTCCTCTCTCTCTCTCTCTCTCTCTCTCTCTCTCTCTCTCTCTCTCTCTCTCTCTCTCTTCTCTCTCTCTCTCTTTCTCTTTCTCTCTTTCTCTCTCGTGTACTCTGTGTCTCACTGAGACGATAGTTTAATTTATTCATTGTTTCATATCATTACGATTAAATTCAGTTCAATTAAATAATGATTTTTTATCTGATCTCTCCCTTTTCAGGCCCCATTGGTGCCATGAATGACCACCAAACAAGTCACCGATTCCACAGGAAACACCATCAAGTCACCGATTCCACAGGAAACACCATCAAGTCACCGATTCCACAGGAAACACCATCCAGTCACCGATTCCACAGGAAACACCATCAAGTCACCGATTCCACAGGAAACACCATCAAGTCACCGATTCCACAGGAAACACCAAGTCACCGATTTCACAAGAAGCATCGTCATGTCACCGATTCTACAAGAGAATACCATCAAGTCACCAATTTCAGAGTAGACAGCTATCAAGCTACTGATTCGACGAGAGACAAAACCATCAAGTCACCAATTCTACTGTAAACACCTTTAAGTACATCATTAAGTACCAATTCCACAGAAGACAAAACCAAGTCACCTTCCATCAAGTCACAGATTCAACAGGAGACACCACTACTGATGTCGCAAATTCTATAGAAAACACCATTAAGAACCACTTCCACAACAGACAAAACCAAGTCACTGACTCCACAGGAGACAAGAAGTCATCAATTCCACAGGAGACAAGAAGTCATCAATTCCACAGGAGACAAGAAGTCATCAATTCCACAGGAGACAAGAAGTCATCAATTCCACAGGAGACAAGAAGTCATCAATTCCACAGGAGACAAGAAGTCATTAATTCCACAGGAGACAAGAAGTCATTAATTCCACAGGAGACAACACCATCAAGTCACCGATTCAACAGGAAACACCACTACTGGTATCACAAATTCCACATAAAAAATCACGTCGCCCATTCCACTGGAGACAATACTACCTACGGTCGCAAATTCCAAAGAAAACACCACGTCGCCGATTCCACAGGTGTCAAGTCACAATGGCATTTCTGCCACATCCTTACAGGTAAACATAACAATGCATAGCTCTTGTTAGTTCACATATTCATACTGAGTTGCAACGTAGGGTGTTGTATTATATTGTGTTGAGTTGTATTCTTTTGGATCGGATTGGCTTCTTCTTTTTTCTGTGTGCGTGTGTGTGCGTGTGTGTGTGTGTGTGTGTGTGTGTGTGTGTGTGTGTGTGTGTGTGTGTGTGTGTGTGTGTGTGTGAATGTGTGTGTGTGAATGTGTGTGTGTGTTGTGTGTGTGTGTGTGTTGTGTGTTGTGTGTTGTGTGTGTAGGCCACAGGCATCCTTGAATAAATCCATTGAGTTATATGAGCATAAAAAATAGTTTTCAAATCGGAGTCTACGTACGAATAACGTGTTTGAAGACATCAATCCACGGATAGACAGATTTGTTATTACGATACATTTGCACACACACACACACCGACACATACACGCGCGCGCGCGCATGTATGTGTCTGTGTGTGTGTTTTTCTGTGTGTGTGTGCGCGCGCGCGCGTGCGCGTGTGTGTGTGTGTGTGTGTGTGTGTGTGTGTGTGTGTGTGTGTGTGTGTGTGTGTTGGAGAGAGAGAGAGAGAGCAGGCATTTAACTCTAAATTGTTTCACTTTGTTTTGTGCAGGATCATTCCGTCATCGAGGTTGTTCCCTTCCTAGGTACTTCAATGCCTGAGGACGCGGCACGAGCAAGTGGAAGCAGAGAACAAGGTACTAAAAGCATTTCATTGAAGCTTGTCGTAGGCGTTCCCCAGCTTAGACATTCTAGGTGTTCTCAAAAATATTTACTCTGCATATATGGCTGTGCGGATTTCTAACAAGTATGTTGTTAAACAGGCAGCTACAGTCAGGTTTCAGAGGATTTTCTCCCCGTTCATTGGGAGTGCAGCTCATGCTGAGAGTTTGTCCTGGATGAAGACAAATCTGAACACATATTAAAGCATAACTGATTTTTTTTTTTTTTTTGGGGGGGTGGTTCCTTGGCTGAGCTCTAAGGTTCACCGATGGTGAGATTTTGCATATACAACCGTTGCCCACCATTAAGGTAGTTGCATTCTAACTTCGGGGAGGGTATCTCAACAAACCAGTGTGTCTGCATTTTTGATAATAAAATTGTCATCCCTTTTCACCTGCACTAAAGTGGCCTACTTTTCCGAGAGGTGGAACGGGTTTTAACGTGTACCAGAGATGTTCTGCGTGCATTAGCGCACTGGATACCGGTTTATTGTCTAATCTGAAGAATTTTTAGGGGTGTGGAGTTGGTAATGATGCTCACTTCAGGGGAATAATCCTCTGGAACAGGCGTTTCGGTGATGGGTAAAACCTGACCCTGGGGATTTTTGTTTTTTGTTGGTCGGGGTTTTTTTTCGTTCCTCGGCTAGAGCTCGAGGTTCACCAATGGTGAGATTTTTGCATGTGTGACCATCATTTAGGTAGCTGCATTCTGACTTTGGGGATGTCCCCGTTTAATGTTTTAGGTAATCAGAGCCAGTGAAGTTGGGCATACACTGAACGTTGGGTTATAATGTTGTTTTTTAAGTAAACCTAAACGAGATGACAGTCCACATAATCATGGCCTCTCTAGTCAGCGAGGCTATACTCGACATGGAGTTACGCTTCTTTGTTCGGATTTTAAGCAAGGGAGTGATGGTTCGTGTTTGTTACAGTATATCACGGGATCTTTTGTTGTTGAAGTTTTTGCTTTTGTTCAGACTTATATAAACATTTATTATTAATCCTCTCTTTCAAGCTTTCTCAAAAATTAAATGATAATTGTTTTCGGATGTTCTTTGTCGACCAATTATTGACTGGTTCGTTTTGTGTGGTTTTCTTGTTACAGAAAAGGCCTCCACACTGTCACCATGGAAAATATGTTCGAAACTCCCATGTGGAAAAAGCTTTATAGAACCTCTACGTGGAAAAACTTCATAACCTCTGCGTGGAAAAGAACTAGATGTATGCTTTTTGGGGGGTTGTGTGGTGTGGGGGGGGGGGTTGTGTGTGTGTGTGTGTGTGTGTGTGTGTGTGTGTGTGTGTGTGTGTGTCTGTGTGTGTGTGTGTGTGTCTGTGTGTGTCTGTGTGTGTCTGTGTGTGTGTGTATGTATGTATGTATGTATGTATGTATGTATGTATGTATGTATGTATGTATGTATGTTTGTTTGTTTGTATGTATGTTTGTATGTATGTTTGTATGTATGCTTTTGTGTGTGTCTGTGTCTGTGTCTTGTGTGTGCGTCTGTGTGTCTGTATGCCTGTGTAAAGGATCTTCAAAACCAGAACATGGAAAATTTATAAAATTACAAGTAAATGTCATGTTTTTTGTGCAAACGAAACTTGGAAAACCATTGTAAAGCCCTCAAATCCTTCAGCCCTGCAAGTTTTTCCCAGCTTTTTAGCACATCATGCTCAGTTTTAAGGGTTAAGAATATGTAGCAAGATCACAAAATTTTGTAAACAGTTTAACTCATGGAGTTGCTGTCAGATGTGTCTCATTCTTTCCTAGATATATACTATCAAGGAAATTATCAAAGCGTAAAGTACACATTCACCAAATTCAATATCGGGATATAAAGCTGGTGCCAGTGAACTTCGGAATGTAAAGCTGGTGTCTAGGTTAACATAAGAATACAAAGCTGGTGTCTAGGTTAACATAAGAATACAAAGCTGGTGTTAAAGTTAACATAAGAATATAAAGCTGGTTTTAAAGTTAACATAAGAATATGAAGCTGGTGTTAAAGTTAACATAAGAATGTAAAGCTGGTGTTAAAGTTAACATAAGAATATGAAGCTGGTGTTAAAGTTAACATAAGAATGTGAAGCTGGCGTTAAAGTTAGCATAAGAATGTAAAGCTGGTGTCTAGGTTTAACATAAGAATGTAAAGCTGGTGTCTAGGTTTAACATAAGAATGTGAAGCTGGTGTCTAGGTTTAACATAAGAATGTGAAGCTGGTGTCTAGGTTAACATAAGAATGTGAAGCTGGTGTCTAGGTTTAACATAAGAATGTGAAGCTGGTGTCTAGGTTTAACATAAGAATGTGAAGCTGGTGTCTAGGTTTAACATAAGAATGTGAAGCTGGTGTCTAGGTTTAACATAAGAATGTGAAGCTGGTGTCTAGGTTAACATAAGAATATGAAGCTGGTGTTAAAGTTAACATAAAAATATAAAGCTGGTTTTAAAGTTAACTTAAGAATATAAATCTGGTGTTAAAGTTAACATAAGAATATGAAGCTGGTGTCAGTATTAACATGAAACATCAGAACATCAGCCTGGTGTCTAAAGCTAACCCTTAAAAATAAACATGGTGTTAAAGTATGATATATATATATATATATATATATATATATATATATATATATATATATATATATATATATATTATTCCCTAAATATAGAACTAGCTGGGGTTAAAAAAGTCTGTCTTTTATACTGATTTATGTAATGCATAATAAGAAAAGGCTTATTTCCGCAATATTGATTTAGCTGGTATCTCTATAAAAAGGTTTTTCCCCTCAAACTTAGCTAGCTTGTAGTCAAGGCATAAAGTTACATCCTTTATTGTGAGTGAATCTGTATCGAAGTATAAAGTTTTCCTTTTTTGTGAGTGGTTCTGTATCGAAGTATAAAGTTTTCCTTTATTGTGAGTGATTCTGTATCGAAGTATGAAGTTCTTTCCTTTATAGTGAGTGGTTCTGTATCGAAGTATAAAGTTCTTTTCTGTATTGTGAGTGGTTCTGTATCGAAGTATAAAGTTTTCCTTCATAGTGAGTGATTCTGTATCGAAGTATGAAGGTGTTTTTTTTCCTTCATAGTGAGTTATTGCTTATCGAAGTATAAAGGGTTTTTTTCCTTCATAGTGAGTTATTGTTTATCGAAGTATAAATGTCTTTAATACTGAGCTGGTATGTATCATGGTGTAAAGCTCTTTTTATCGTTTTGAGATTAATGATACAAAAGTATAGTGGTCTTTCCTTCACAGTTGCTTAGTTGGTATCACTGTGTAAAGATCTTTCCTTATATTGAATGAGTTGCTATCATGGAACAAAGTTCGTTCTGTCGTATCGTGTTCAACTTCACCTATCCCCTAGCTGAGTACAGTAGACCTTTGGAGCACCACTAAAGATTTTGCAACCAGCTTGCTTCATTCCTCACGGTTCTCAGCTTTTTGTAGAATGTCGATCCACTTTAAAAAGAAAAAAAAAGCCAGTCCTCTCCCGATCTCGTCCCATCGTTTTCTCTGTCTGCTTCTTCGTCTCCCTCTGTGTAGTTTCCTCTAGGACAGTCTTAGCCAGTCAGTATGTTTGTGTGACATGCCCATACCACTTCCCTTTGCTTTTTTTTTCATGGAAGTCAGGAGCTCTTTACATGGCCTGATGGTGTTTACAATTCTGGTTTTAACTTCTTCGTTAGTTACGTGATCGCTGTTTGAGATAATGCATGATCCACGTTTCACAGGCATACAAAAATATGGACATGACCAAGGAATGCATCAGTTTGATCTTCAGTAAAATACTATGGCACTCAGATACAAGATTTGACAGGACAATGGTTCCAAACCACAATTGGAGTACGCAAAGGATGTCTGCTCTCCCCCACCTTCTTCAACATTATCTTAGAATAATAATGGCTGATGCACTTGAAAAGCAATAGAGAAAAGATGGCTTAGGTGGCAGGACAATTACTTAAGCTTTTCCGACGACATCGACGTCCGAGCTGGAAAAAAAAGAGTTGGATAACTTGGTAAACTCCCTTGATGAAGTCTTTTAGGCATAATTATGGCATGCAGATCAGCGCAAAGGAAACCCAGTTGATGACCGATAGTGCCAATGGCATCAGCAATGACATTGCAAGAAGAAAATTGAGACGTATCGCGTTATTTGGCGTCAAATGTTTAAAAGTTTCTTTTCACGTGTAGGTTCGCGATTATGTGCAGAAAAATTCCATAACTTTTCGTATGTTATGAGATACAGTAAGTGCCCTGTCGTGAACACGCCAAACAGATCAAAGGACTGCTGTAATTGCGTGCTTTTAAAATAGAAATGGTCCAACAGTGCTATTACTGGCTTTCAACACTAGCATGGTATGGTATCTACAGGCAGAAAAATTCTAAGTCTCGAGTTCCCGATCAGAAATACTTGTACAAAACAGACAAGTAATGAAACCTCCTGACTGGAAAAGTAAAAAGATCTGAAGTTTCTGATGTTTCAAATCTTTTTCAAAATAATTAGCAGTATACCATTGCTTACTTCACGGCAGTAGATCGGTATTTTTCCTTAACCTTACTCCAGTTAAAGAAAAATGTTCGGCTCAAAATGGGTGTTGGATGTTTTAAGAAAGAGCTTTACTTTTTGTGATGACTACTCTTTCCCCTGAAGTGCTGTTCCCTTGTGCTGCTGTTAACACTTAACTCTAACCCTAGTTCTGGCCCCATACCGCCAACCCTAACACGTGACCCTGTTGGTTCTAACCTTAACACTGACCTGACTGACTCCGTTCTGCGGTATGGGGACACCGTTGTGTAAGGGAACAGCAGCAGCAAAGGGAAGGAGTGGTTTTAGAATATTTCATCGTTTATCACCGCCATAGGCTATGCGACACAAATGACGCGCAGAAAAACGCTAGATGGCTGTAGCTTATTACCGGAAAACAGCGGTAGTGTAAACAATCCGCTGTACCTTTCTATGCAACTACAAAATTGCGCAACAATGTTGAAAAACTTCTCGTTGTTGAATTTGAATACACTGGTCGACCTCTAGTATGACCTTTTAGAAATGACACCACCTACCGTGCGAAAAAAGCCAGTAATAGAACTTGTTCTTCATGGAACGTTCAGACAACTGTTGTCTGTCATATGAGTCAAAATTCATTGTGTGTTACCGTTAAGCGCCTGACAAGTCGGGCCCAGCACATCCAACTTCGGCTATTTTTCAGGTCCAAGGGAAGAGGGGGGGAAAATGGGCCAAGGAGAAAGAAAATAGACAAGACGGAAGTGAAAGGAAGAAAAAGAACACGGCAAAAACAAAGGGATAGAAAAGAAGGAATTGCTAGCACAACATTTTCAGAGGGTGGTGATAACATCTATACTGAAAGCTCCCCCTCCCCCCCCCCCCCCCCCATTCCCACAGGGGAATAGGGTTATCAGCACTTTAGAACCTAGGCATTGTCTATCTACTGCAGAAAGGAGCTCTCCTTAGCAGTTTCCCATTGGCCCCCTGTCCTGTGACTCTCAGGGCCATGTCAGGCCCATGTGTTCTTAGATATCATACAGGTTATTTTACTCTCTGCCAAGGGTTCTGTAGTCACATCTTGGCTGTCGTTCTATACTCCTTTTTGTACAACTGTTGACTAGTCTTGCAGTGTGACCTGCATTTTTCCATTTCTATTTAAGCGGGAACTTGAGGACATGTGTAAGTCCCGTTCTTTTGCCCGATTTTTTGACATGGTGTTCTGTCTTGTACCTTTTAATTTTTTTTTTAGCTCTTTTAGGACTATTAGGGAGCAAATTTTCTTTATACTCCATGCAACGCTTGGACATGAAACGGGATTGTTTTTGGTGCATACTTTAAAAAGGTTTGGGCTATGGTTTATCAGGAAAAGAAAGGATAGAAAGGGAAAGTGTGTGTGTTAAGTAAGCTTCTTTTAAAGTTTTTTGTACTGGGTCTGAGTTGTTAAAATGATAGCTGTTCTCATGAAGATCAGTCGTATAAAGGTAGAATTTCTTTTTAAAAGTTCAAGCTTTCTTTAACAGATTAAATAACCATCTGTCAGAAATGTTAATCAAATGGTCTGTTGAAGGGTATACTGGTGCCAAGAGATGGTTTTGTTACGTTTGTTCGCTTCGATTTGCGCCTTAGTTTTATTCTGGCATTTTAAAAGAAAACTATGTAAAATTCTCTAATGGCATTTGATATCAGCTGGGCTAGATGCTATTTGAGGGCTTATTTCCCCATTTTCCGATTTGAAGTGATCCTGGAATGTTGAAAGTACTCATAGTGTTTTGGGTGTTATTTGTATTTGTAAACGTAGCGATGTTATTAGTGTTTACATATTAATTTATAGTCCCAATATAAACCCTGATCTGTTTTAACATGATGAAATTTGCTTTAGTCTTGTGATGACGATTGAAAAGATTGAGGAGATGAAAAAGTCACCTTTACACAGAGTACCACTCTGCAATACAGAAATCGCGAATATTTAGTGCCAAAGGTTACAAGTATAAAGGTACAATGTTTTTTGTTTTTTTTAATTCAATGGAAACATTAAGTGCAGAAAAGGGAAGCAGGAAAAGTCAAAAATCATTTACGGCAGGAAAGTAGAGTGGGGGCGAGAACAAATACAAAAGAATGAAAATGTAACACTACCACACCCACACTACAGCACAAAAAAAAACCCAGACAGATAGACATCCATTTCACACGTATAGATGCACGCGAACGGCACACACTAGAGCAACAAAAAACCCAGTCGAATGTTCACTGCAGCTGAATATTGTTAGAAGGCAGGCAGCAATTCACACTGGGGCATTTTTTGCTCCGGACGTTAGGTAAGATAGGGGAGAGAGAGGCTGGTTCAGGTCAATCGGGAAAAAAGAAATAGAGAAAAAAATCATTTTCTGGCCAATGAAGAGAGACGTGTGAAGCATCCACCAAGAATGTTTTTTTTTTTTTAAAGAAAAAAAAGATGGTGCTCCACGATCTGCATGCAACTGAGGCCACAAAAAATTAAATAAAATATGTTTTATGTTAGCTAGGTCTTGGCATTTGCATTGATTATCGTTAATCCCTTCTGTAGGAGTGTGATGGTTTAGTTTTTACTTTAAACACATGCGCAGTTGTCGCTATGTAGAAAACGCTATTCAAACTGATAGTGCTGTATTGGTCTGACTCCAGTGTTCTACGATATGCATACAACTGAGGCCTAATATAATATATTTTTTTTATATATATAATGCCTCACGAGTGCTTATTCCATTATTCTCGATATAAAGAATATATATGTTTCGAATCGTGCGGCTTCTTATGACTAGTCTGTGACGACACACGTTAGCTTCTTTGGGTTGTAAATGTTGTTTTTATTGCTTCTCTTTTTCATAAACTAGTAAAACTTTAGTAATTAGGATAATAAAGGACTTAACGATAACAACCGGGACTGGATGAAGAGAGAGAGAGGAGAGAGAGAGAGAGAGGAGAGGAGAGAGAGAGAGAGAAGAGAGAGAGAGAGAGAGAGAGAGAGAGAGAGAGAGAGAGAGAGAGAGAGAGAGAGAGAGAACACGTTGGAAACAAAAACATGCACTTTTTATATTGCCAAATGTTCATACATTATAATAAATTGTGTGGTTTTTATCGTCTTACACGTTATAATGTTGGGATTATTTTTGACATTTGAAGCGTAGGAGCTTTGAGTTAATTATTTGTCTTATTAATTTGCTTTATCATACATTATATAACGATTTGGCTTGTCAATGCGCGTGCACACGCGCGAGAGGGTGTGTGTGTGTGTGTGTGTGTGTGTGTGTGTGTGTGTGCGTGCGTGCGTGTGTGCGCGCGCGTATGTGCATGTGCCCACTGTATGTGTGTTTTTGTGTGTAGTGCAGTGATTTTTACATTAGCAAGTGTGACTGACTTAGGTATTGCTGATGTTTGCTTTTTTTTTTATTATTATTATTGTGATGTGTGCATGCTGATGTATGGATACTGTGTTGTGGTGTTTTCTGTGTACTGTTTTCCTGTTTGCTGTTTTTATATAAGGCATGTAGCCTACGTGAGTTTCTCTATTTGTGAGATAATAAAAGTTTTTGAATTGAATTGAACAATGTTACTTTCATTCATTAAGTGCATGTGAATATCTTTCAATTTCAAACAACACTGTTTT
>CM060318.1:60903988-60915381 GCA_030674155.1 Stramonita haemastoma | reverse complement strand
CGAGTACATCGAGACCGTGGAGGAGCTGCACCAGGGAGAATACGAGCTGAACGGGGGTGAGGCTGACCTGGACATCCTTGACACGGCGGGGGGCCTACTCCTTCCGGCCATGCGGCAGCTGGCCATCACACCAGCGACCCCTTCGTCCTCGTCTACTCGTGGATGACGAATCCTCCTTCGAGGCGGTGACGGAGCTCCGGGAAAGATCATCCAGGAGAAGGGCACTGATGACGTTCCCATAGTCATCGTGGGCAACAAAGGTGGATGTGGGCGACGACAAGCGAACTCTAGGCCGCCGTGACGGCAGAATCCATCGGGTGTGTGTGACTGGGGCAACGGCTACGTGGAGGCTTCGGCAAGGGACAATGTCAACATCGTGGGCATCTTCAAGGAGATCCTGCGGCAGTGTAAGATCCAGTACGCACTCAGCCCCGCTGTCAGGCGGAGACGGCAGTCTACACCCTCTGCTCTGATTCCGCAGAAAAAGAAGTCGGCCAACCAGACCCGCGCTGAGAGGTCCAGCTGTTCTTAGAGACTTGGGGCTTTGTTAGGGTCTGGGTTTGTGTGTGTTGATGTTTTGGGGGTTTGTGATGTGGAGGGAGAGAGAGAGACAGAGACAGAGAGAGAGAGAGAGAGAGAGTGTGGTGTGTTGGTGTGTGTGTGTGTGTGTGTGTGTGTGTGTGTGTGTGTGTGTGTGTGTGTGTGTGTGTGTGTGTGTGTGTGTGTGTTTACAGACAATTTTGAATGTGAAAACTAATCTGGTCATAGTATTTTTGTACAAAACCGTAATGAGGGGGTTAGTGTGTATGTATGTGTGAGAGAGAGAAGAGAGAGAGAGAGAGAGAGAGGAGAGAGAGAGAAGAGAGAGAGAGAGAGAGAGAGAGAGAGACAACACACAACACACAGAGAGAGAGAGAGAGGGACAGAGAAAACAGACTGACAGAGAGAGAGAGAGAGGAGAGAGAGAGAGAGAGAGAGAGAGAGAGAGAGAAAAGAGAGAGAGGAAGAGAGAGAGAGAGAGAGAGTATTGTGCTTTACTTCCATTAAAAAAAAAAAGTCAGTCACCTATTTCGGAACTAAAACATAACCAAAAAAGACTTTTATAAAAACAGCATAGTCTAAAAATAGTGTGTCTCTGAGGGAGAATTACACAAATCCTGACAGGTGACATAACGTAATGTACACAGGCACTAAAAGCTGACACAGTTCATCATAACATACACAGACACTTCTGTCCAGCGACTGGTCAGCTAGCCAGTCCCTGAGTGTCCGCTAAATGGCCGGTAAGGATCGATAAAAACGAATGGGCTGACTGACCGCTAGCAACGTCCAGTGCTGGAGTCCTCAATGCTAAGAAAGATCAGCCTACGAGTCTGTCGGTACCTGAATAATGACGTCATCGAGTTAACTGAATTATGACGTCATCAAGTTAACTGAAACTATGCGGTCCATCAAGTGACTGTCACTATACTGTCATCAAGTTTTCGGAACGTTGACATCAAGTTGTTCGAGCTTGAAGTCGCTAAGTTACCTTCGCTTTATGTTCCTTGAGCTATGAAGACATCAAGGTACCTTACTTGTGACGTAAAGTTATCTGAACTATGACGTTAAACAAGTTTACTTGAAGTATGATATCATCAACAGACTTGCCAGCGTTGATCGGTATGTCGTCATCCTTACCCCCCCCCCCCCCTCCTCCCCCTTAACAGCCAGCCCCCACGTAATTAAACACTTGAGTTTTGTTACTTGCCTTGCTACTAGCTCTTCTCAAACCGGTTAACAGTTTGTATACGATAACTCCGTCACCATTTCTATGCTTTTTTGTTATGGTTTATTGTTAGGCTGGAGAGAGAGAGAGAAGAGAGGAGAGAGAGAGAGGAGAGAGAGAGAGAGAGAGAGAGAGAGAGAGAGAGAGAAGAGAGAGGAGCTGATTCACTCTTAGTCAGACGTCGGTGACTGAATTATGTGCACGCTACGCTACTTAACCAAATATGAATGAGACCAACAAAACACAACATCCCCCGTCTCATAAAAAAGACCGGACAAAAGGATGAATAGAGCTACAGTGCACTTTGTCGAAAAAATTGCTTTTTGTTTTTGTTTTTGTTTCTTACGAATTTGTATGTGTCACACGGTAAAAGCTATTCTACGGCTTTTTTATGAAAAAAAAAACATTTTTATGTTATTTTGTACAATGCTGGCCTTAGATGTCGACTGTAAATGATTGTTCATGTGAGATTGTTGAAACTGTGGCTGTAGACGTGAAAGTGGTCATTTAGAGTGCGTTAAATGCACATATGATCCAGACTTGTGAGACAGATAGACTCAACAACAATAGTACGTGATAAACTGGTATTTTTGTTTTTCTTTTCTTTTCTTTGTTGATCATTTTTGTCTATTTTTTGTCAACTGTGATGCTGCTTTGCATGTAAAAAAAATTCTGGAGCTTCGGAAATATCGAATGCCTTTTAGGTGTTTTTTTTTAAATTAAGACTGTTGATGCTAATTGTTTCTGGTGATATTTATTTTATTGTACGGCCAGTGGAAAGTTGAGATTCTACTCTTAAAAAATTGTTTGTTTGTTTTGTGTTTATCATGTCAATAATTTTGAGAGTATTCATTTGTTTGGTTTTGGGATTTGTGTGTGTGTGTGTGTGTGTGTGTGTGTGTGTGTGTGTTTTGTGTGTGTGTGTGTGTGTGTGTGTGTGTGTGTGGTGTGTGTGTGTGTGTGTGTGTGTTTAGAAGAGAGGAGGAGAAGAAAGAGTGTGAGTACTAACACACCTGTTATGAAGCTTTGTAGGCTTGTACATACTCGTGCACTTGTTATCAGTTACATGATTCATTTAACAATATGATTGTACAGTGTATGTAAAAACAAAAAATTGCGGACGATATTTTATACCGAGAGAAAGATCATTAAATACATTTTCCAAGATTTGATGTCTGTTCTCTGAGAAATGCATGGTGTGTGTGTGTGTGTGTGTGTGTGTGTGTGTGTGTGTGTGTGGTGTGTGTGTGTGTGTGTGTGTGTGTGTGTTTTTCTTTCCGTCTGTTTTTCGTCACTTCATCTGTCAGTCCATCTGTATGTCTATCTCTAACTCTTTCTATATGTCTGTCTCTGTCAGTCTGTTTGTCCGTCCATCTGTCTCTGTCTCTGTCTCTGTCTCTGTCTGTCTCTGTCTCTGTCTCTGTCTCTGTCTCTGTCCTCTCTCTCATCTCTCTCTCTCCTCTCTCTCTCTCCTCTCTCTCTCTCCTCTCTCTCTCTCTCTTCTCTCTCTCGTTAAATATTACAAGTAATGTTGCATATATGCAACACACACGCACGCATGCACACACACACACATACACACACTTATACACACACTTACAAACACACACACACATACATACATACACACACACACACATACACACACCACACACACACACACACACACACACACACACACACACACCACACACACACACACACACACACACACACACACACACACACACTTTACCATGACGCCAAAGAGACTGCTGAGTGTCTCGCTGTCTCCGCCTGGAGTGAAGGGGGCTTCTGCCTTCATTCAGTGCAGCATCCCTGCTCTGCTGGAACTACAAGACTCTTAGAGCCGCTCTGAGAGAAAAAAGTCCTGCACCCAACTCTTTTCATTTATTCATGTATTTTATTCTATTTATTTATTTTATTCTATTTATTTATTTTATTCTATTTATTTATCTATCTATTTATTCATTCTTTTATATCGAGGATAATGGAATAAGCACTCATGTGCTTTTTTTTTTACATCCAGTCCTCGTGTGTATGCAGTTTTGTAAATCTTGTCATCTATTCCCACTGGTACACAATAGCCTACTCTTACGAAAAGCGGAACAGGATTTAACGTGTGCGCAAGATGTTCTGCGTGCGTTCACACACGGGGCCTCGGTTTATAGTCTCATCCGAAGGACTTTTGGGCCCATGTTTACACAGATGGATCTGCTGAGGATGCAGTTGAAAACAGATGGGCAGAGATCTTTTTTTTTTTTTGCTGTAGTTGTCGGGCGTTCCCCAGGTTTACCACCCTTGGAGTCACCCTGAATGTCTCACTCATCGCTCCTGTGAATAACGAGACGCTATAGCCGAGTGGTTAAGACCGTTCGACTAGAATCCTTCGGGTCAATGAAGTCGTGGGGTTGAATGTCCATGGCGTCTGGTGAATTAAGAGTGGGGGGGTTACGATCTTCCAGGTAACCTTCAAGTGCAGACATGCCAGTGCCTTAATTCCCTTCTTGTATATAACTCATGTACAAGATCGGACATGCATGTAAAAGATCCCGTACTTCATGTCAGCTTTCGGTGGGTTACAGAAACACAAACATATCCCGAAGTCGGAATGCGGCTACCTTTGTGATGGGCAAAAACGGTCACATACGCAAAATTTCACACTTGTTGAACATCGGAGGTCTATGTGAGAAACGAAAAAACACTGCCATGGAACCACCGTGAGGCGGTAAATACACTCTGGATAAAGTTTGCCTGTACGGCAAGATGCTGGTGGCTAGAGAAGCTGAGGCCTCTGACATGACACCTAATTTCCCAAAGTCCCCGTGTGTATAGGTTATAGGGACACCTTCACCTTTGTCTTTACTGTATACAGAGAGTGCAGCTTTGCTCCTGTCAAACGTTGGAATGAGCGCCAAAAGATCGAGTTGTAAGCCTACTTTACACAAGAGGCATCTTAGCTGGCACATAAAGCTTGTTCAACACAGTCAGAAACATAACAACAACACTCCTCCTTTGTGTGCCTATAATTCTAAATTTAACGGTGACGGTAGCATTCGAATGCATACAGAAATTGTCCGGAGGATTTTTTTTCTCTGTGCATTGCGTGAGAGCTATAATCTGACTGGTAGAGTTTGTGTTAAGGTTTGAATAGATTGTTGTCGACTATTGTCATAATACAAGCACATTTTTTTCAAATTTGATGGGACTAAAAAGTTATCTTGCTAAAATTCTGTTCCGCCCTGTTTATATATGCACAGACAAGCTGTGACGAAAGTCTCAACACTAGTTGACAGCATGAAAGGACAAGACAACAAATCACTTTAGGGATCAAAGCAGGAAAGTATGATTAGTCCACAAGGTCATGTTCATAGGAAAAACCAGAACAAAACAAGCAGAGCTAAGCAAGTAGATCGATTAATCATTGATCTTCCTATAAACCAGAAAACTGATGTTAAATAGGGAACACTGATAACGTAAACGAAAGAAACGGGATAAGACTGTTACAACTGAAGAGCAGTTAATAAAAAAAATTTAGTAAAGATGGTCTTATTCCCAGCGGACGTTGGAGAACAGGCTGTCAACTTTGTCATCTGTTCCTATCGGCACATAATGGCCAACTTTTCCTAAAACCAGAAATGGTTTTAACGTGTGCGCAAAATTTTTGTGCGAGTTCGTACATAGGACGTCGGTTTATAGTCTCATCTGAAGGACAATGGGGGCGAGGGGGGGGGGGGGGAGAGGGAGTGGAGTCCGCACTGATGTTAACTCCAGAAGGAAAATCCTCTTGAACGAGATTCAAACCCGGTTCAGCAGATCACAAGCGCATCACTCTGAATTGTGTGTGTGTGTGTGTGTGTGTGTGTGTGTGTGTGTGTGTGTGTGTGTGTGTGTGTGTGTGTGTGTGTGTGTGTGTGTGTGTGTGTGTGTGTTTTAAGATATTCTTTTACATCGAGGATAATGGAATAAGCACTCATGTGCTTTTTTACATCCAGTCCCTGTGTGAATGCAGTTTTTGTAAATCGTGTCATCTGTTCCTACCGGCATACGATGGCCTACTCTTACGAAAAGCGGAACAGGATTTAACGTTGTGCGCAAGATGTTCTGCGTGCGTTCGCACATGGGGCCTCGGTTTATAGTCTCATCCGAAGGACTTTAGGGGGAGTTGAGTCAGCACTGATGTTTACAAAGGAAAAATCCCCTCGACCGGGAATCGAACCCGGGTCGCAATTTTGTGTGTGAGTATGTGTGCGTGAGTGTGTGTGTGTGTGTGTGTGTGGTGTGTGTGTGTGTGTGTGTGTGTGTGTGTGTGTGCGTGCGTGCGTGTGTGTGTGTGTGTGTGTGTGTGTGTGTGTGTGTGTGTGTGTGGTGTGTGTGACAGACAGACAGACAGACAGACAGACAGACAGACAGACAGACAGACAGACAAACAAATAGACAGACAGAGTTGATCCTTCTCAGAACACACTAACTTAATAACACTAGATTGAGACATGCCACAAAAACGATGTGAAATGGCTGCTATCAAACCGTCGCCGATGTAGCTCCAAATGCAGCGGTGTGTCAGCCTTTCTCCTCTGGAACCACATCTGCCCCACATTGGAAGAAATCTCTCTCTCTCTCTCTCTCTCTCTCTCTCTCTCTCTCTTCTCTCTTCTCTCATCTCTCTCTCTCTCTTCTCTCTCTCTCTCATCTCTCTCCTCTCTCTCTCTCTGTCTGACTGTCTGTCTCTCCGTCTGTCTCTGTCTGTCTGTCTGTCGTGTCTGTCGTCTGTCGGTCTGTCTCGGTCTGTCTGTCTCTGTTTCTGTCTCTGTTTCTGTTTCGTCTCTGTCTCTGTTTCTCTCTCTTCTCTCTCTCTCTCTCTCTCTCTCTCTCTCTCTCTCTCTCTCTCTCTCCTCTCTTCTCTCTCTCCTCTTCCCTCTCTCTCTCTCTCTCTCTCTCTCTCTCCTCCTCTTCTCTCTCTCATTTCATGTCAACAGACAGACAGATGTGAAGAATTGGGAGGATGTGCAGTGTCTGGTTTTCCTTCTCCTGTGCTTGTAACTCTACAGGAAATCTGCCTGCTGATCTCAGCCGACTCAGGGCAAATCAGTTGTTTGTTTTTTTACAGTATGTATGCTGGGTATGTTTATGTTTCCTTATCCCCACCCAATGCCGACATGAATTACGGGATCTTTATCATACATAAAGGGAATTGAGGCACTGGCTGGTCTAAGATGGTCTGGGAGAGTGTGAAAAAATCTCACCGTTATATTTGCAGCTGTTGGGATTCAATCCACTACTTCATGGATATACGGGATTGAAGTCAAACAGTCTTGGCCAGTCGGTTATATCATCTGTCACGCCCCCCCCCCCCTCTTTTACGAAAATTAATATCGTCTGTGGGATTCTGGAAAAAAAAACTAGTTGATAGAAGATAGCAGAGGACAGATGAGTGATGAAATGAACTGAGTGATGCAATCATAAACTATTGTCACACGCTTTTAAGAATCAACTAAGTGCTTTGAAAAGAAAAGGGGATAGAACATCAGCTGATCTTTTTTTCTCTGGTCATTCTTCCTTCTATTTTTGTATACTGTATTATTTGTTCTTTTTTGTTGTCTTGTTTTAGTTTAAAAATCTCTCGTTATTTTTATTCTTATTCTTACGGGTTTCTTTACTTTTAAACTAAGCCTCAATACAGTTGTGGAAAGAAAACTGTATCAGCTAAAAAGTGCCACTGCAGTATGATCCGCCTCATACGCATGTAAAATCTGGAGATGCTATTTCTGCGAAGCCACACCTTTATCCTTTTTGATACATGTGAACTGAAAATGGTTGATCTCCCTAAGACCCTTGTTGTTCCAGGCTTACAAGTGCATTTTCAAATCCTTATGAAGTCGGGTTAATGTACTCTACGTTTCCACAGTAGTTGTACTTAGTCACGTTTTTTTTCCCCCGACAACCTGGGGGATGGGGGTGGGGGCTGTGAGGGGAGTGGGGAGAGTGAGGGGAGTGAGGGGGAGTGGGTATTGCAAGTGATGTCGTGCGTGCGTCACACTAATCCGACTTCAGAAGGATTGAACATACTGTTTTTGGAAAATACCCTTACTGTCAAAGGGATTAGAGGGACTGTTGTCTACTGATGACGTGCCTGCCTAAAAAGCAAAATCAGTGAGTTCCATCCCCGTTTGAACCCGAACTTGTCCCCCATCTACTAGACCTTGAGTGGTGGTCTGGGTGCTAGTCTTTCGGTTGACACGAGAAACTGAGGTCTCATGTGCAACACACATTTAGCGAACATAAAAGAACCCATCGCAACAAGAGTTTTCCCTGGTCAGATTTTTTGGAAAACAATATCATAACAAGATATTACAACTCTTATAAGGAAACCTACACTTACAAGAATTTTGCTTTGGGGGGGTCAAAAATGGGTGGCACTGCACTTATGGCGATGTGCTCTCCCAGGGGATAGTAGCCCGAATTTCAGGTAGAGAAATCTGCCGTGGGGACAATGGCACTGCTGGATTTTTTTTTTTTTTTGGTTTTGGATACTTTTTTCTCTTGCAAAGAGCAGAGAAGCTTTGGTGTGATCTGAAGCAGAAAATGCTTCTTTTTCATGAAGTAAAGGGACGTCAGGTTGATTGACATGTCAGTCATAGTTGAAGGTGTCCCAACTTTTCATGTTTCAGTTTGACAGACTGCGTTTTTTGCGTTGTCAGTTGTGAGTGTAAATTTTAAACATAACAGTCAAGGTGTTTATTTAGACATACTACTTTGCTGTGTGCTTTTTATGCTTGTTTTGTTTCGTTCTTTTCTTCTTCTTTTTTTTTTGGGGGGGAGGCTTGTCTTCTCTGAGTATGCAAGAGTTGTACAAGAAATGCAGTGACGTTCACTAGTGCAGATACGCTTTTTCTTGCATCAGGGCATCTGAACTATTATAAAAGTAAATAAACGGTAAGGTAAAGGTGTCCCATAACCTAGGCGGTGGTAGGGGAGCGAGGCATCAGAGACCTCAGCTTCACTAGGGGCCAGCATATTGAGGTCGGCGCCCATCTCCTCTCCCTCTCTGCTTTACCTTCCCTGACCCTAAAGAGAACAGGTACCCACTTACAGCTGGGTGAACTTGAGGGACTGTACTGAAGCCAAGGCGCGCAAACGGTCACCCATCCAACTGGTAACCACGCTGGACCCTGCTTAACTTGACAGGGGAAAGCGAGCGCTCTGACCACTGAGCTATCCCACCCTCATAAAAAGTAAATATAAAAACTAAAAAAAATATGAAAGAAGAAAAGTAATGACAAGTTATAAAGAAAAAGAGATTCAGAGGCAGAGATGAAAAAAGAAAATACAGAAAAATGGTGTAGCCAAAAAGAGCAGCTTATCTTTAAAATAAAAAAGAAAGAACAAGAAAAAAACGAAAGAAAACGAAACACGAAGAAAAGGGGCAGTTAAAGGAGAAAAAGAGATACATTGATGGAAAGAGAAAATGATATAAACAGATTCGATGAGCGGAAAGAGCAGCTGGACTAAACAACGAAAAGAAAAAAGAGTTGAGAGAAAAAGAAATACAGAGACAGAGGTCGAAAGAGAATAAAAGTAAAACAAACTCGAAAGTGATTAGATTAGCGGAAAGAGCAGCTGGACTTCCAAAAAGTAAAAAGAACGGAAATGACGGTCGATTGAGAAAGATGAGACAGAGCGAGAAGAGAAGAAAATGAACACGAGAGAGAGAGACAGGCAAGGCAAGGCAAGGCAAGGCAAGGCAAGGCAAAGTATTTTATTCGAGGATAATAGATAAGCACTCGTGTGCTTTTTTACATCCAGTCCCCGCCCTTTTCAGGGATACATCAAATTGAGAAGATACTAAACAATAAAACTTTACGCAATACCAAACAACACCCAAGAATAAGGACACTATATATGATAAGGTAATAAAAAAAATGCACTCGTTCAGAAAACAAAAATCTGAAGTCACAATTAAAGATTTGATTATGGAAGAGAAGAAAGCGTTAATAGATAAAGAGCAAACAAGAGAACAAAATGAAATAAACAACTCAAAAAAGCATCAATCCACCACCATCTATCAAAAATTATACATGTGTATAAATCATACATTTGGATAAAAGGGGAAATTTTAAAAACTAATATCCTTATTTGAGGGGGGGGGAGACATACTACCAATAAAAATATAATTAAAATAAATCAAAATTATTATTATTATTATTTGTTTACATAGAACATCCTAAGTGTTTCAAAATAGGCAAAACATTTTTATCAATCGGATAATGTTTTACATACATTCACACACACTCACACACAGACACACACACACAGACACACACACAGACACACACACACATACACACACACACACACACGTCCACACACACACACACACACACACACACACACACACACACACACACTCACACACACACACACACACACACACACACACACACACACACATTCTCACACACACATATACACAGAAGAGAGAGAGAGAGAGAGAGAGAGAGGAGAGAGAGAGAGAGAGAGAGAGAGAGAGAGAGAGAGAGAGAAGAGAGAGAGAGAGAGAGAGAGAGAGAGAGAGAGAGAGAGAGAGGAGAGGAGAGAGAGAGAGAGAGCCTGACTGAAAAAAACAACTCATTAATATAAAAACAGGTCCAACCAATCTAAACCAGTCGTGCTGTTTATAGCGCTGCCGACCACAGAGACTCGTAGCAGGGCTTACACTTTGTAAAATAAAAAATATATCAGGTTAAGACAATTGAGAGAATGAAATAGATACAGAAGCAGAGGCGGAAAGAAAAAAATACTAGGAAAATATGAGGTGAAGGGAAAGAGCAGCTGAACCAAAAACAAAACAATAACAAAACAAAACAATAATTATAACAAAACAAAACAACAAAAAGTACAACAAATAATTTTTAAGTAGATACACACAGACATTGATTGATTGATTGATTGATTGATTGATTGATTGATTGATTGATTGATTGATTGATTGATTGATTGATTGATTGATTGATAGATACAGAGACAGAGATGGAAAGAGAAAAGAAAAAGACCAACACGGAAGTCAGATGTGCCGGGCCTAACCTACCAGGCACCTAACGGCACCACAACGCAGTTTTTTTCGCTCACATGACAGACAACAATAGTTGCTGTCTGAGCATTCGATGAACAAGAAAAAAAAGAAAGAGAACAACAAACAAAAAAAAGGTAGAAAAGAAGTGAAGTGAGATGAGGGGGAAAGTGGCATGACTGGGACTAAAAGCCTGCAATTAACGGGTGGGTCTCTGCTGCCTCTGGCCGGGCTATTGGGGTCAGCACTCACTCAGACTGTGCGGTAAATCCCACACACACACACAGTCCAGTCCACACACCGCACTGGTACATGGTATGGACAGGGCAGGTGGGCGTTGTCGGCAGGCTTTCCCTCCAATGACCACTCCATCTGCACGTGCACTCACCTAATTTGCACTAACCGGGAGGGAGTGGGCGAGGCGCGCAGTATCTGTTGTTTTTTTTCCTCCTGTGGATAATCGATAGCGGTCAAGCTGTGATGTAACGTGCCGGTTGTTAGTGTCCAGCTAAATAGCCCGAAGGAAGTATCAGTATGGAAAAAAGGCCTGGTCTG
>CM060318.1:60886488-60898988 GCA_030674155.1 Stramonita haemastoma | reverse complement strand
AACAGACATGACAGTCACACTGACAGATGAACGGAAACAAAAACTGCTGTGTGCATGCATTCTATTATTCAGTCAGGAAAGTACAACTGTAAGATCTCTGGCATCTTGTATTGGACTAATGGTTTCTTGTTTTCTTGCTGTGCCATTGGGTCCTTTGTACTACAGAGCACTTGAACAAGATAAGTGTTCCGCACTTAAACTAAGCAAGGGGAACTGGGAAAAGCCTGCTGTGTTATCAGCTGAAGGGAAGACAGAGCTAGAATGGTGGATTAATAACATAGACAAGCAAAAGGCTCCCATTCAGAGATCAGACCCCACCATTACTATGAAGACAGACAGTTCACGTACAGGATGGGGTGCTTGGGTTGTTGATACCAAATCACAAACACAAGGCATGTGGAGTGAGAAAGACAAAGAAGGACACATAAATGCTTTGGAGCTATTAGCTGTCTTTTTTGGTCTCAAGTCTTTGTTGCATGACCAACGTAATGTTCACATAAGAATTATGACTGATAACACAAGCACTGTTGGTTGTATTAACAACATGGGTTCGAACAGATCTAAACATCTGAATGATGTATCTCAGCAAATCTGGCATTGGTGTGAAAGCAGAAACATATGGCTCAGTGCTGCTCACATTCCTGGTGTTGAGAATGTTGAAGCTGACAGTCTGTCTAGACAGATCCACATTGACACAGAATGGAAACTGGATTCAATGCTACTTTCTGAGGCTATGAATATTCTTGATATAAAACCTGTCATTGACTTGTTTGCCTCTAGATTAAATTTTCAGTTTTCCAGATATGTGTCTTTCTTGCCTGACCCAGGAGCATGTGCTATTGATGCATTTAGCATGTATTGGGGAAATGAGACTGTTTATTGTTTTCCACCTTTCAGCATTATACCCCGGGTCCTGGCAAAGATAAAGAAAGACAAAGCAAGAGGGGTTATAGTAGCGCCAACCTGGAAAAATCAGCCCTTTTGGCCAGCACTGATGAAAATTCTCACAGCCAGACCTGTCCTCTTGTCAGCCAGAAACACTCTTCTGACACAACCAAGTCAAAAGGAGACAAAACACCCACTGAGGAAAAGCCTGACGCTGCTAGTCTGCAAAGTGTCAGGGATAGATTCAGAACACAAGGCTTTTCTGAGGAGACTACCAGTATTCTCATGTCCTCATGGCGACCCGCAACAAAACAGATGTATGATGTGTACATACGAAAGTGGGAGAGGTACGCGTGTGAGCAACAAGTGGATTCAGTTTCACCGCCTCTAGCCACAGCTGTAAATTTTCTGGCATCGCTGTTGAAAGAAGGATATTCTTATAGCGCTGTGGGCACCGCTCGTTCTGCGCTAAGTTGTTTTCTCTGCAACTATGAAGGGGCAACGTTTGGTCAACACGAACTTGTAAAAAGATTTATGAAGGGTGTGTTCGAAAGAAAACCACCACTACCAAAGTATCACCACACTTGGGATGTAAACATTGTGCTAAAAATGTTAGAAACGTGGGTTCCAGTGCAAAACCTAACGTTCAAGGAACTGACAATGAAACTTGTGATGTTAATTGCCCTTCTGTCGGGTCAGAGGTGTCAAACTATTGCTGCTTTGGACATCGACAATATGCTACTTTCAAGGGAAAAGTGTGTTTTTTATGTAAATAGATTATTAAAACAGTCAAGAAGAGGAGCCCATCAATCACCTATTGAACTCATGGCTTTTGTGGAAAAAGAGGCTTTGTGTGTAGTTCACACTTTGAAAGAATACCTGAGACGGAGCAAAGAACTGAGGGCTCAGAATGCTACCCGACATTTGTTTATCACTCTCCAAGCACCGCACCGAGGGGCCACTAGCGATACCATCGCGCGCTGGCTGAAGTGGACGATGGAGAGGGCAGGCATAGACATTACACGCTTCACGGCACATAGTACGAGGTCAGCCAGTACTTCCGCTGCTAAACTTGCAGACGCTCCAATAAACATCATCATGAAAGCAGCTGGATGGACAAATGTTTCCACGTTTGCTAAGTTTTATAATAAGAAGACGGGGCCAACACTGACCATGGGCCAATCCATCATGGAGCGTTTCCTACAACATAAATAAGGTAGGACAGTTTCTTGTTTACATGTGGTGGATGTGTTTGTCTCGAGAACACTGTGGCTCTAAAATCTCATGTGCATATAGTGGAGGGATGCAGGAAATGAGCAAGAATTAAATACAACAAAGCGAGACTTACCTAGTAAGGTGAAGCTGGTTGTAAATTCTTGCGAATTTATTGTAGACCGGAACGGAGTGCACATGCCCACCCCTAAAATGGTCTGCATGCATACCATGCAAGTAAAATGAAATGCATACCATGCAAATGAAACAAATACCACTTTGTGGAACTTTGATCTAGAACTGACAACAGTGTTCTGCACACCGTGCATCAGTAAGACATCCCACCCTTTCAAAATGATAATAATGATAACAATGTTTATAAAATATTTAGTGTTCCTGTTATAGTATGACACAGTGTTCTCTCGAGGCTCTAAAAACTGACAGTAGGGGCTGCGCGCGGTTCTCATGTGCACTCCGTTCCGGTCTACAATAAATTCGCAAGAATTTACAACCAGCTTCACCTTACTAGGTAAGTCTCGCTTTGTTGTATTTAATTATGTTGTAAGTTTCTGCAAATGATTATGATGACTATCATTAATGTCATTGTAGTTATCCTTAATTCATATAAACGTTTAATGCATGTACATGTGGAGAAAATATTGAAAACATGTTACAAAATTAAATAAAACTTCTCGAGTAGTAACTCTCTTCAAAAGACTTCAAAATCTACCATTGCCTGTCATCAGCAATCTATTTTCTTTCAAGTCTGTTGACTCCCGACCCTGACTAAAGTCTAAGTAAGCAGGGTTGAGTCTCTCTCTTTGGTCAGAGCAGAAGGGGGGGGGGGGGGGGGGGATCGCCCCCTCTCTCCCTGGAAATACACTGGTTTCTGACCCCTATTCCTCCCAGACTTTCATTCTACCCTCAACTAACACCGGTTTTCGAACCCATTCTGTCACAAGTCTCCCGGATGAGGTTAGCTATAAATCGAAGTCCCCTGTGCTGAATCACAGGACATCTTGCAAGTCACGTCAGAAACTCATCTTTCTTCTGCAGAGGAAGAACTTAAGGGTCAGTTGTGGCCAGTTACAGGCAGCGGTGCGGATGACAGGAGTACGTCCAACATGCAATCTTGTCATTAAGTCTACATGACCGCTCTGAGAGCTTAGGCAGCAATAGGGCCTATATATGTTACAACCCCATTCGGACAGAGGACTAGTTTTTCTTTTATTTAAATCTTTATTTTGAAATAATATGAATAAGCGTTTATATGTGCTTTTTTTTAGACCAAGTTCTCTTGTCTATGCAGTTGTTGTTTAGATTTTATCAATCCTTCTAATCAGCACACAATGGCCTACTCTTCCGAAGGAACGGGTTTTAACATGTGGGCAAGATGATCTGGGTGCCTTTGCACACAGGGCCTCGGTTTATAGTTTGCACACAAGGCCTTATATTCTGTGTGTATGAAATCCATCCACATTTCAATGCTGTCAATGTTTCCATCATAGAGTCCTGCTTGGGGTTTGCTGTGCTATATTTTTTTATAGAGGGCAGCAACATCTTTTAGATATGAGCTGATAGCTTAGGATTCAGCAAACTTGCGACCTTGTGTGTGTGTGTGTGTGTGTGTGTGTGTGTGTGTGTGCGTTAAAGCCTGTTCCACATTCTGATATAGCATGGCATTGTGTACAGTGGGAAACAAATGACGATTTTTTTGGGGGGTGGGGGGTGGGAAACTGCATGGGCAAGAGGACTTGATATTTAAAAATGCATACAAATGCTTATTTCATTATCATTGAGATCAAAGAATTAAAAGGAATAAAATAAAGATAGTAAAACCAAATCTCTCTCTCTCACACACACACACACACACACACACACACACACACACACACACACACACACACACACACGGCAGAACATGAGGTGACTGACCAAGCTAGGCTACACCTGCAATCTAACACGTGAACACTGTTGCTTCACACGGGCAGATCGTGTCTGAGTTGAAGTAGACAGGCTCTCGCTGACTGAGTTTCTTCTTTTTCTTTGTTACCATTCAAACGGCCTGTGACCTGCTTACAGAGAGGACCATGTTGACTGCTGAACAAGAGAAACCCAAAGGACTTAACCCTCAACACCGCATTTTCTGAAGACTTCGAAAAAAATGCAGAACTTGTGAGTAGTTGGATCCTGACTTATGTATATAATGGTTAAGTTTTTACGTTTTGGTTGATGTTTTGAAGTAAAGAATAGCCATCTGTAAAATCTGTTGTACAACCACTACCAAGAAATGGTGAAGGTGAGCGAAAGGTGTGACGTCGTGTACTCACAAACAGGACACCATTTTAGTTTCTTCACGGTTTCAGTGGAGTTGCGTCAACAGTAAGCTGCTTTGATTGCTGAACTCTATATCTATATGGGCCTTATCAGTTTTTTTATGGAAAATGTGGATTTGACGTAATATATAGATAAATAGACCCTTACATGAATCTGTAAAGAGACGAAAAGAAAGTGATACTGGGGAAAAAACACCATGCTTAACAAAAATTATCCTGTTTGGGCCCAAAACTTTTCCTCCATCCATAAAAGACCATGCGTGATGGTGTGGGTGGTAGTCTTTCGGATGAGACAATAAACCGAGATCCCATGAGTTACTCTTCATTATTTAGCACACATAAAAGAACCCACGGCAACAAAAAAATTAATAAGTTGTCCCTGGCAAAACTCTGTAGTATAAAGCCACTCTGATAGAGAAACAAATAGTTGCAGACAGGAAAGAGAAAAATAATGGGTAGGCGCTGCACTTGTGGCTCCGCGCTCCCAACCCCCACCCCCACCCCCCGCCCCCAGGAGAGCAGCGCAAATTTTACGCGGAGATGTCTGCTGTGACATTAAGTGGTATAAAATATTTTAAAATAATTATAGTCTGGCATCTAAAGCCTGGATTGCTGTACATCATTTTTATGAGGTAGAAACTGGACTGGGAGATTTGAGTCTTACACTGTAGTCCCTGTCAGTATTGGCAGAGAAGTCAGTGCCACGCCATTGATTCCTTTACAACTATAAACATATCTGCCTGCATTGCTGCAAAACTATTTTAGACAGAAAGCGGGCGAAGCTGTCTTCGTTTTGTTTTTCCATTCTTGGGCTAGAGCTCCGAGGTTCACCAAAAGTGAGATTTTGAGTATTCGACCGTTTGGCCATCATTAAGGTAGCCGCATTTTGATATCGGAAATTATATCTACGAATTCGAATACAAACTCTTTGATGTCTCAACAGGATGAGAAATTTATGTGAGTTACAAGCTAAAAGCTTACAAGCTACAAGCTATAGCTAAAACAGTCAGCGAGTATACAGAAAATAGCACAAATCAAAATCCCAGACCCCGGCAACTATTTCCCATACTTTAACATTTTTTCATCCGCAGATGGACACATGAATAAAAACACACAATCAATTTCATGGGCCCATGCCCCCCCTCCCCCGGCGTCCGTGCACACACATACGCGCGCGCCCGCGCGCGCACGCACGCACGCACGCACGCACGCACGCACACACACACAAACACACACATAAACACACATACACACACCTCTTAGTTATGATATTTCTTATAATCAGACTTACAACATGATACATAAACATTTTTTAAGTTTAAAAAGAAAGGAATGGTGCTGACTCTTCTCTTCTATGCCTGATCAAATATCTCTCTCTCTCTCTCTCTCTCTCTCTCTCTCTCTCTCTCTCTCTCTCTCTCTCTCTCTCTCTCTCTCTCTCTCCTCTCTCTCTCTCTCTCTCTCTCTCTCTCTCTCTCTCTCTCTCTCTCTCTCTCTCTCTCTCTCTCTCTCTCCCCCTCCCTCTCTCCCTCTCTCTCTCTCTCTGGGGTCCACTCAGTCCTGGTTTGTTGTAATTATGAAATCTTTGTTCAGTTTTAGAATAGAGGTGGGGATAAAGCTGTTTTTACTTTGGAGGGTTTTGCGTTTGTGTACTCTAGCGCTTTTGAGACAGAAGAACTTCAAAATTTATCAAGCACATGCGTACCATCACTCACGATTTCTTTTGCTCTGTCTTTCACATCACATTCATACAAATCGTTTAGCTTCATTTGTGCACAACCCGAAGCCATGCTTGCAGGGACCAAACACAGTCTTCCATCACAACAGCTTCAATCGAATTCGCCAACACGCCAGTCCCTCTATCCACTGCTGTCAAGCATCTAGGGGTCGTTATCGACAACATACTGTCCATGTAAAAAAATCATCACCCAGACCTGCCAGTCGTGCTACCAACAACTACGATGTATTAGTTCAATTCGAAAGTACCTGTCCACTGATGCAGCATCCAAACTCGTCATTTCTCATTCTTTCATGTCTGGACTATTGCAGTTCTCTTTTTGGCTGGTCTGCCAGCATCATTTATCCACCCCCCCCCCCCCCTACCCCCCCTTCAACGTATACAAAACTCTGCAACTTGACTGGTCCTCAGAAAGAAAAAAATCTGAGCACATTACCCCTATTGCTGTCTCTCCACTTTTTCAACGTCCTGGAGTCATAGGGTCCTCTTCTATGACTATACTAAAGTAGTGTAACTAGTACGAGGTCTTTGAATTGACTAATGTGCTGTATGTTTTTTTCTGGCACAGTGGTTGATTGGTGATGTGCTCTTTTTTCTGTTTTTTCTAGATTTACAGTTTGCCTGTGCAAGAGATATCGACACCAAGGCTGACTCCCCTCAGCCACCCCCCACCTCAAAAAGCAGCCAGGAACAAAAACGAAAAGAAAAAGCAACAAAAAAATTGGTACAAAGACTGTCCAAAGCCAGACCTCCTCCAGTGCACCGTGAAACTGATAAAATGTAGAAAAGTATGCTGTAACCTGATTGTGCCGGCGAACTATATTCCATCGGGTCTCTGCCGACTTTGAAAACACCCAGCGCCGAAGATTCGTCATTGCAAGAGAACAACACTGAAAACCAACTCTAACACTCATCACTACAAAACAACACAGTAAACCAGCTCCGAACATTCATCGCTACAAGAAAACACCACCACAAACCAGCTCAGACACAGACTCACCCCTACAGGAGAACAACACGACAAACCAGCTCTGACACTCATCACTACAAGAGAACAACACAGCAAACAAGGTCTGACACTTACACTACAAGAAAACATCACTACAAACCAACTCTGACACTCATCACTACAAAAAAACAAACACCGCAAACCAACTCTGACTGTAGTCACAACCATCATCCAGTGCCCCCACTGCTCCAAACACTGTGACCTAAGGTCAAGGGATCACTTCCAAGGACACAGATGATTTTGTGATCAAAGTCGTCTTTAGACTGGAAGTGAAAACCAATGAAGCTGTTTGACACAGAGCCCCCAGACCCAAGCCTGCTACCCTGATGCCCTGAGGGAGGACAGCAGCCACACCTGGGGATCTGACAGGCCAATCTGCCCCTCGTCATGGTTCTCTTCCCACGTCATCAGAAAATGGTGAGTGATTTTTTTAATACAGTAGCCTACATGTAACTTCATTATATTTTCTTTAGGAGGTTGGCAGGGGGAGGGGGGGGGAAACAACGGCTTAATGGTTAGTGTTGGGCTGTCGATCTGAATACCAGGGTTCAAGTTGCCACTGAGGCACTTGTCCGAGAGGATTTTTTCCACTGAATTTAACATCAGGACCAACTCTACTCCCCCCCTCCACCCCCCAAAAAAAAATCCTTCCGATGAGACGCACGCTGAAATCTTACACATACGTTAAAACCCGTTCCACCTTTAAGAAAAATACACCATTGCGTATCGGTGAGAACCACGATAAAATTTGAAAAACGCATGCACACTGCAAAGTTTGTTTTTTTTTCAGCAAAGTTGACACCCTTCCCACACAACTCTTAAAACATGTCCTGTGGGGGAGATTAAACACGAAGATCTAAGTGTATGAGCGGACGCATATCTTGTGCACATGTTGAAAAATCTTTGTGTGAGGGGGGGGGGGGATAGCGGGCCAGCTATGATGACTGACAGTATCAATGACACAAGCATACCCTGCATGCAGTCTGCGACTTGGAGAGGGTTGCACTCTGCCCTGTTCACCTTGTTCACGGCATTAACATCCTTCGGATAAGACTGTAAACCCAGGCCCCGTGTGCGAACGCACGCAGAACATCTCGCGCACAAGTTAAATCCGGTTCCGCTTTTCGTAAAAGTAGGCCATCGTGTGCCGATGGGAACAGATGACAGAATTTACAAAGCTGCATACACACGGGGACTGGAGGTAAAAAAGCGCATGAGTGCTTATTCCATTATTTTCGAAATAAAAGAATAAATAAATAAACATCTTCAGCGCAGTATCCCCATGGCTAGGGAAGATAATATTGGTAAAGGGAAGTAAAAGGAAAGGGGGGGGGGGGGCATCTTACAAGGGGTGGTGTCCGTGATGAGATGTGAGCGCACGCAGAACATCTTGCGTACACGTTAAAACCTGTTCCGCCTTTTAGAGGAGTAGGTCATTGCGTGTCGGTCGGAGTGGATGACAAAGTAAGAGAAAAAAAAAAGCTGCATGCACACTTGTGTCGTGTTTAGACACCACCTAAAGTGGGAATGCGGCTGCTGTCATGGTATGCAAACGGTCGCCTCCTATTATTTGTTTGTTTGTTTTTTACTGTGTTTTGATATAAACCATGTGCCTGCTTGTGGTTGTTGTCTCCAGATCTTCTTCACTCCTCCCCGACCTTCTGGCAGCAGGCTCTGGAGACATCAGCACCACGATGCCGGAGCACAAGGCCACTGAACTGGTCCTTACCCACATGACTTGACTTGACTTGACTTACGTTAGGGATTTATAAGGATGGAAGGGCGGAGAACGGAAGATGATTTCGGAGAGCTTTGAAGGGCAATCCTTCAAATCCGTGGTGGCTAAAACCCTGAAAGACAAAACCCTGAAGGGTTAAGTCCTGTAGGGAAAACCTACAGTCTGAAGGGTAAAGTCCTGTAAGGAAAACCCACATGCCCCTGAAGGGCAAACATGCACAACCTGAAGGGCAAACCCACATGCCCCTGAAGGGCAAACATGCACAACCTGAAGGGCAAACCCACAAGCCCCTGAAGGGCAAACCCACAAGCCCCTGAAGGGCAAACCCACAAGCCCCTGAAGGGCAAACCCACAAGCCCCTGAAGGGCAAACCCACAAGCCCCTGAAGGGCAAACCCACAAGCCCCTGAAGGGCAAACCCACTAGCCCCTGAAGGGCAAACACGCACAACCTGAAGGCCAAACCCACTAGCCCCTGAAGGGCAAACCCACTAGCCCCTGAAGGGCAAAACCAACTAGCCCCTGAAGGGCAACCACGCACAACCTGAAGGCCAAACCCACTAGCCCCTGAAGGGCAAACCCACTAGCCCCTGAAGGGCAAACCCACAAGCCCCTGAAGGGCAAACATGCACAACCTGAAGGGCAAACCCACTAGCCCCTGAAGGGCAAACCCACTAGCCCCTGAAGGGCAAACCCACTAGCCCCTGAAGGGCAAACCCACAGCCCCTGAAGGGCAAACCCACTAGCCCCTGAAGGGCAAACCCACTAGCCCCTGAAGGGCAAACACGCACAACCTGAAGGGCAAACCCACTAGCCCCTGAAGGGCAAAATCCCGGAAATCAGTATCCCATAGGGCAAGGTCGGTACAAAACCTGGCATGGATGCCCTAGCAATCAACGAAATGGAAATCCATTTTCCGATTCCACTGCGTGAACCTGACATTTCTTCCCAGGCATTTGCTACATGGAAATCCATTTTCCAATGCCACCACGTTAAACAGCAAAGTTGAGAGGAGTCTGGAGGGTGTTCATATCAGAGTGGTGTCTATATGACCTCCCATCTCTGAAAACCTTCAGTGAACAAGTGCGATGAGAGCTGTTAGGGCTGTGGTCTTCGTGGACATCTGCTGTCTGACATGCAGCAGAATGAGTGAAGAGGTAGTGACACAATGCCTCCGGCCAGGCAATCCCTACCCTGCACACTTCACAGGTAAGTTTGTACAGCGGACTACCTGTCAAACGCGTGTGTGCGCAAGTCACGAAAGTACCTCAGTCAATTCAAGCTCGAATCAAAATTTGTTCCTGAAGTTACAGCTGGGTCCTAGTCACAGATTTCATGACGAAGGGGAATTTGAACCTTCATAAGTGATCGTAAGGGGGGCCAATCTTGGCATTGGGACATTTATTTTGGTGTCCTGGAATGGCACAGAAATGTGAGTGTCCTAAAATGGCAGAGCCTAAACCCCTGATACACAGTGCTCCTAAGGGGAAGGTGTCCTAAAATGGCACGGCCTAAACCCCTGGCACATACACAGTGCTCCTAAGGGGAAGGTGTCCTAAAAAGGCACAGCCTAAACCCCCCGGCACAGAGTGTTCCTAAGGGGAAAGGGACACATATCACCACCAGACTCATTCTTCAAGCATCAACTTTCCGGGTCTCCTCTTTCTTGCCCTGACCGATTCCTTTAAAGTCTTGACATAGAAAGTCGGCAGTCATGTGGGTCATCTTAGTTCTCTGGTACTGTCTCCGAGTTGTGGCTGTTACATCAATCTAGACCTCACAGAGGTAAGTACAGGTCCTTGGGTTAGTTGGTTTGTTTTGTTTTCGTAAACAGCTGACACGGGTTAGAAACCGGTTCAAGGGGATTTTTCTCCTGGAGTTAACACCAGCGCGGATTCCATCCCCTCCCTCCCCTCCTCCCAAAAAAAGTCTTTGAATGAGACTACAAACCGTGGACATGGATGCGAACGCGCGCATAACATCTTGCAACACATAAAGTATTCTCTCTCTCTGTCTCTCTCTGTCTCTCTTTGTGTCTCTTGTCTCTCTCTGCTCCTCTCTCTCTCTGTCTCTCTCTGTCTCTGTCTCTCTCTCTCTCATTCTCTCTCTCTCTCTCTCATCTCTCTCTCTCTCTCTTCTCTCTCTCTCTCTCTCTCTCTCTCTCTCTCTCTCTCTCTCTCTCTCTCTCTCTCTCTCTCTCTCTCTCTCTTCTCTCTCTCTCTCTCTTCTCTCTCTCCTCTCTCTCTCTCTCTCTCTCTCTCTCTCTAACATCACTTTTTCTGTCTTATATTCATCTTGTGCTGTAATGCATTGTATTGTATTAAGTTATATTCCCTTGGGTTGGATTGGTTTTCTTTCCTTTTCTCTGTATGTGTGGGGGTGGGGTGTGTGGGTGGGTGTGGGTGGGTGTGTGCACATACTCGCAGGCATTTAATTTTAAACGTCTCAATTTTTTTGTGTGCAGAATCATTCTGTCATCGTTGGGAACTGTTCCTGTCCTAGGTACTTCAATGCCTGAGGACGTGGCACGAGCAAGCGGAAGCAAACAACCAAGGTACGAGTATGTCATTGGTAGTTATCGTTGGGCGTTCTCCAGCTTATCCTTCAGAGACTCTTCAAGATTATGCACTCTAGTCTCACGCATCATACTTTGGAATCAGTGTGTGCCCATGGAAATGGGATTGTTATGCCATGAACAATAAAATTATAAAATTTACAATCTCTCTCTCCGTCTGTCTCGCTGTCTCTCTCTGTCTCTCTGTTTCTGTTTCTGTCTTTGTCTTTGTCTCTGTCTCTGTTCTCTCTCTCTCTCTCTCTCTCTCTCTCTCTCTCTCTCTCTCTCTCTCTCTCTCTCTCTCTCTCTCTCTCTCTCCCTCCCTCTCTCTCTCTCTCTGTCTCTGTCTCTGTCTCTGTCTGTCTGTGTCTGTCTCTCTGACTCTGTCTGTCTCTGTCTCTCTCTATCTCTATCTCCCCCTCTCTCTCTGTCTCTCTGTCTGTCTCGGTGTCTCTGTCTCTGTCTGTCTGTCTGTCTGTCTGTCTGTCTGTCTGTCTGTCTGTCTGTGTCTCTGGTAAGTTGTTTCTCACAATGGCAATAGGATATTTGACACTTCCATTCATTCCATCAAAATTTGTTATAATTTAATTCAATTCAACAAAAGACTGATTCTTAATCTAATCTTTTCCTTTTCAGGCCCATTGGTGCCATGAGAGACCATCAATCAAGTCACCGATTCCACAGGAAACACCACCCAGTCACCGATTCCACAGGAAACACCATCCAGTCACCGATTCCACAGGAAACACCATCAAGTCACCCATTCCACAGGTGTCAAGTCACAATGGGATTTCTTCTACATCCTTACAGGTAAATAAATGAATACATAGCTCTATTATATCACTTTTTCTGTCTTATATTTATCTTGTGCTGTAATACATTGTATTCTATTGTATTAAGTTTTATTCCCTTGGGTTGGATTGGTTTTCTTTCTTTTTCTGTGTGTGTGTGTGTGTGTGTGTGTGTGTGTGTGTGTGTGTGTGTGTGTGTGTGTGTGTGTGTGTGTGTGTGTGTCTGCGCGCACATACTC
>CM060318.1:60836488-60881488 GCA_030674155.1 Stramonita haemastoma | reverse complement strand
ATATCATCCAATTGGTTTACTGTCTGCCATAGGTTCTGTAGTCGTATCTTGGCTGTTATTCTGTACTCCTTTCTGTACAGCTATTGACTAGTCTTGCAGTGTGACCCGCATTTTTCCATTTCTTTTTAAGCGGGAACTTGAGGACATTTGTAAGCCCTGTTCTTTTTTTTGTTTTTTGACATTTTGACATGGTGTTCTGACTTGTACCTTAATTTGTTTTCTTTTTTTTTAGCTCTTTTAGGACTATTAGGAGCAAATTTTCTTTGTAATCCATTCAACACTAGGACATGAAACAGGACTGTTTTGGTTTGTACTTTAAAAAGGTTTGGGGTATGGTTTATCAGGAAAAGAAGGGCTACAAACGAAAATTTTGTGTGTGTTGATAAGTGAGCTTCTCTTAAAGTCTTTTTACTGGGTCTGAGTTGTTAAAAAAAATATAGTTGTTCTCATGAAGATCATTTGTATAAAGATAGAATTTCTTTTTTTTAAGTTCAAGTTTTCTTTGATAGAATAAATAATCAATTGTCAGAATTTTGTATCAAACGGTCTGTTGAAGGGTATTCTGGTCCCAAGAGAAAGTTTTGTTAGGTTTGTTCGCTTCGATTTGCGCCTTCTTAAAGTTTTATTCTGGCATTTTAAAAGAAAACTTATTTAAAATTCTCTAATGGCATTTGATATCAGCTGGACTAAATGTTATTTGAGGGCTTGTTTCCCCATTTTCTGATTTGAAGTGATCCTGGAATGTTGAAAGAACTGATAGTCTTTTTGGTGTTATTTGTCTTTGTATTTGTATCTATGTTCTTAGTGTTTACATATTAATTTATAGTCCCAATATAAACCCTGATCTGTTTTAACATGATGAAATTTGCTTTAGTCTTGTGATGACGATTGAAAAGATTGAGGTGATGAAAAAGTCACCTTTACACAAAGTACCACTCTGCAATACCCAAATCGCGAATTTTTAGTGCCAAAGGTTTCAAGTATAAAGGTACAATGGTTTGTTTGTTTTTATTCAATGGAAACCTTAAGTGCAGAAAAGGGTAGCAGGAAAAGGCAAAAATAATTTACGGCAGGAAAGTAGAGTGGGGCGAGAACAAATACGAAAGAATGAAAATGTAACACTACCACACCCACACTAGAGCAAAAATAAACCCAGACAGATAGACATCCATTTCACTCGTATAGATGCACGCGAACGGCACACACTAGAGCAACAAAAAACCCAGTCGAATGTTCACTGCAGCTGAATATTGTTAGAACGCAGGCAGCAATTCACACTAGGGCATTTTTTGCTCCGGACGTTAGGTAAGATAGGAGAGAGAGAGGCTGGTTCAGGTCAATAGGGAAAAAAGAAATAGAGAAAAGAGAAAGGGACCATTTTCGGGCCAATGAAGAGAGACGCGTGAAGCATCCACCAAGAAAATGTTTTTTAAAAAAAGATGGTGCTCCACGATCTGCATGCAACTGAGGCCACAAAAAATTAAATAAAATATGTTTTATGTTAGCTAGGTCTTGGCATTTGCATTGATTATCGTTAATCCCTTCTGTAGGAGTGTGATGGTTTAGTTTTTACTTTAAACACATGCGCAGTTGTCGCTATGTAGAAAACGCTATTCAAACTGATAGTGCTGTATTGGTCTGACTCCAATTCAAACTGATAGTGCTGTATTGGTCTGACTCCAGTGTTCCACGATATGCATGCAACTGAGGCCTATTATATGTATTTTTATATATATAATGCCTCACGAGTGCGTATTCCATTATTCTCGATATAAAGAATATATATGTTCCGAATCGTGCTTATTTTTTCAAAATCCGAAACAAATCTGTGAGCTTTCGGGGGGCTTCTTATGACTAGTCTGTGACGACACACGTTAGCTTCTTTGGGTTGTAAATGTTTGTTTTTATTGCTTCTCCTTTTCATAAACTAGTAAAACTTTAGTAATTAGGATAATAAAGGACTTAACGATAACAACCGGGACTGGATGAGAGACAGAGACAGAGACAGAGAGAGACGTTGGAAACAAAAACATGCACTTTTTATATTGCCAAATGTTCATACATTATAATAAATTGTGTGGTTTTATCGTATTACACGTTATAATGTTGGGATTATTTTTGACATTTGAAGCGTAGGAGCTTTGAGTTAATTATTTGTCTTATTAATTTGCTTTATCATACATTATATAACGATTTGGCTTGTCAATGCGCGTGCACACGCGCGAGAGGGTGTGTGTGTGTGTGTGTGTGTGTGTGTGTGTGTGTGTGTGTGTGTGTGTGTGTGTGTGTGCGCGTGCGCGCGCGTATGTGCATGTGCCCACTGTATGTGTTTTTTGTGTGAGTGCAGTGATTTTACATTAGCAAGTGTGACTGACTTAGGTATTGCTGATGTTTGCTTTTTTTATTATTATTCTTGTGATGTGTGCATGCTGATGTATGGATACTGTGTTGTGGTGTTTCTGTGTACTGTTTTCCTGTTTGCTGTTTTTATATAAGGCATGTAGCCTACGTGAGTTTCTCTATTTGTGAGATAATAAAGTTTTTGAATTGAATTGAAACAATGTCACTTTCATTCATTAAGTGCATGTGAATATCTTCCAATTTCAAACAACACTGTTTTCACTCTAGATACATCAGACAATGAAATGTATTCTTTGTCATTCAGGTTTAAAAGTAGGGGAAACAAAAACTGATATCACCATGTATAAGACCAGAGCAACGAAGCCACCCAATCAGAGACAATTATTTTTATGTATTTGAGATCAGTGGCGATGCAATGAAGATGATATGGCAGTGCACCAACTTTGAGGTTACTTGATAGGATTTGCTGTACACAATCATTTCTATCATACCCCGGTGTTAAACAGACCCGAGAGATACAGACACCTTCAGCGTTGGTCAGGTCATTTGAGCAAGTCTCAACATTGATAACGTAAAGTGGATGAATAGAAGCTCGACTGTGTTATCCCAGTCTCCCCAATGAGCCCGTAACAAACTCTGGATAGAAACCGTTCAGTCAAATTTTTTTTTAAATTCACGGGATTCAAACCCGCAACTTTCCCGCAAGGAAGTTGACGCACTGAGCCACTGTCATGGCAGCGAGTCTGTTATTCTTCTTGGTCTTTCTTTTTTTTATCGTATAAATAGTAGCCATTTGGAAACACTTTTGTCTCAGACTGGAGAATAAAATGCTCTGACTGCCCTTTTCACCCCTACCCCTCCCCCTCCCCCTCCCCGCGAGCTTTGAACAGAAAAAAAGGAAACAAATAAATTGTAATTCCATCCCCGGGGTTGAATCATTTTGCATTTCATTCATGTATTTAAATATTTTAGCATCCTGCTAATTTTTGTGAGAAAATTCTAGAAATTACATCCGGCTGGTTTGGCATGTCATTTTTTTTCTATTTTGAAGTGAGCAATATATTCAGCTGAATTTTAAAGTAATCAAATAACTTGTTCATTTTTTCAGCACAAAGACTTTTTATGCATCAAAAATAGCCTCTACACATGTACTTTGCTGTGTGGCAGACTTAAAATAGAAACGACAGAGACAAAAAGAGAGAGAAGACGTACATACAAACAAACATACAAGCATAGGTACCTACGTGTATAAATATGAAGTTGCATGCATATATTATATGCGAGCAAGACTATTATATGGGTCTAGGCGCATGCATACATGCATGCATATTCATGTGCACATACAGACACACAGGCAGGCAGGTAGGCAGACAGACAGACAGACATACACACATATACACATACATACATACTTATTTTTTTTAATGTTATTCTTTGATATTGAGGATAATGGATTAAGCATTTATATGATTTTTTTACATCCAGTACCCGTGTGTATGCAGTTTTGTAAATTTTGTATTCCCACCGGCACACAATGGCCTACTCTTACGAAAAGCGAACAGGATTCACATACATACATACATACATACATACATACATACATACATACATACATACATACATACATACATACATACATACATACATACATACATACATACAGTTGAACTTGCATACATGAATGCAGACGCACAGACAGACAAACAAACAAATCCGCATACACACACTTTCCGTATGGCCTTTGAAGAAAGATGGACTTTGTGAATGTCGCTCAGTGGTTGTCAACAGTTTATCAGAGGTCAGGGTCAACACAGATTTTTATTGGAGACAGAGAGATGTATCAATCTCTGGAATAGGAAATTACTACCAAGATACATGGTCATTGACACGACTGTCTGTCTCTAAAATCCCATTTACAGACATTCGCCGACTTCTGTACGTGCCTGGTGCTGCAGGCATACACATACGCACACGCGTGCGTGCGTACACACGCGTGTATATATATATATATATATATATATATTATGTGTGTGTGTCTAGATAGATAGATAGGTGACTGACCACATACAAAACACAGGACAGTGATCGCAGACGCCGCGACGCCTAACTAATACTTAACAATATTTCATTAATCATTCGATTGATAATAGTAACTGTAATAGCAATAGTGGTGATGATGACACTTACTATCATCATCGCCGTTATCTTCATCATGATAAACATACGTTTGGAAAACCATGAGGAACTTGAAAGCATCTCCTCTCTCTCTCTTCTCTCTCTCTCTCTCTCTCTCTCTCTCTCTCTCTCTCTCTCTCTCCCCTCTCTCTCTCTCTCTCTCTCTCTCTCTCTCTGCTTGTGTGTGTGTGTGTCAAAGTCAAGTCAAACTTTTATTTCCAGATGGTACATTGAGTAAGCAAGCCATCCATCTAAGAAAAAAAAGGAGAAAAAAAAAGAATAATCATATGTGTGTGTGTGTGTGTGTGTGTGTGTACGTACGTACGCACATGCGTCCACCCGTACGCGCGAGCTTGTGCATCTGTGTGTATATATTTCCCGGTACGCCTGTGTGCGTACGAGTGTGCGTGTGCGTGTAAATAAAACCGGAAAACTTGTAGTGAAGGGTAGATGGGGAAATGGCCTGGCTTTTCTCAGCAGACTACAACCCTCCTCCCCATTCCAGAAGATCAGTCATGTTCCCGGACATGTGATGATGGCCTTCACGTTGCATGCACACTGCACGTGCGACAGAAGCACATGTGTGCGTGTGTGTGTGTGGCGGGGGTGGGGGGGGGTCATTAAAGGCGGAACTGCATTAAGAGCAGCGCAGCATCATGCTTTTGTTTTAGTCGTAGTACTTGATGACAATCAAGGTCAATGTCATTGCCAGCAGAACTCGATCTTGAAAACTCAATTAGCTGTGAACAAGCCCACGCATGTGGCTTCTGACTTCCGCAGTGGCTTCTATTAATTTGTGCGTGCGTACTACGTGGGATTTTCTTTTTCTTTTGTGTGTGGGGCGGAAAGAAAGAGGGGAAGGGTTAGTTTGGGTTTATTTTGGTTTTTTTTGTTTGAGTTCGCCCACCGGACACGGCATAAATCCTTGCTAATTAAGGGAAATTGGGGTTGAACTTGTGGTGTGGTTGTGTGCTTCGTGTACTCTTCCCAGTCAGACGTTCCATCCTACACTTTGTCTGATTTTGTTGTTTTTTTTTTATTGTCGTTTTTTTCTTATCCTTTCTCGGGTAGAATGTTCACCATGGTGAGATTTTGTGTACGCTATTGTTTTAAACCTGCCATTAAGGTAGCCGCATTTTGACTTCGGAGATGGTGTCTAAAACAGTAGACTTGCGTTAGATGGAGATTCAGACGTTCTATGCTACGCTCTGTCTGAATTTGGTTTTGATCGAAGTATTTTGTTTTTTCGTTCCTTGGGCTAGAGCTCCGAGCTTTATCAAAGATGAAGAATTTGCGTATGATACCCATTTTGACCCCACCATTAGGGTAGCCACAAATTGATTTGGAAATGGTGTCTAAACACCACACCTGTGTGGGTGCAGATTTTATTTTAATTTGAAAAAAAAGATTGTGTCATTAGTTTCTACCGGCACGCAATGACTCATTCTTCCAAAAGGCGGAACGGTTTTACTTTTCCACACAGAAAACTCGGTTTATAGTCTCATCTAAAGAACTTCCGGGAGAGTGGAGTCGATACTGAAGTTTTACACCGGGGAGGAAAAATCCCCCAAGATTGGGCACCTGGGTGATTGCTTGATCCCCGGCCATCAGATCACGAGGGTAACACTTTAACCACTAGGCTATTTCTCCCCTCCCCCACACCAGCCCCTCCTCCCCACCCATCCCCCCCCCCCCCCCCCCCCCCCCCCCCCCCACCTCTGCACCGTTTTCATGTCGGTGTCCATAACCTTGGCCGTGAATCCATGGTGCCAAATGCAACGCTTTGTTCACAATCATATCGTCAGATGAAGTGAAACCAAACGCTGCAGCACCAACACCCCCCCACACACACCACATCCCGGTGGGGTCTGAATGGCATGGAACATAATATCACTGTTCGCCCCCTCCCCCCTCTTTCTGCCTCCAGTGCTGCAAGTGTCATGGGCAATATTTTGACCTAGTAGAAACTGGACTCTCATTTCAACAGGTTTGGGTTCTATGGTTCTATTTTCTACCACAGAAATCAGTGCAATTATTTCTTTCCATTTAAAAAAAAGTAATGAGCCAGTGTGACAATCTATGGGAATCGATATGCTCCACAACCGGACTCGACAAATAAACAACCCCCCTGGCTTTGATTGGGTAATAACTGGGGTTGGGGGGGGGGGGGGTGAGATTGATTTGTTGTATGTTCGCAGATTTTGTAATGCAGGAGGAGTGAACTATTTGTTTTTCAGCCAGATCCTCCACTCGAGATGCAGTTAGATAAGTCCAGTCTACCCCCTCCTGCTCCCTCACTAACCCCCCCTCCCCCGTAAAATATTGGTACACGTTTTTTTTTAAAAATCTTATCCCTTTTCCATCCCTGGTGACATTGTTCATTACGATTTGATGTTGGTCATTTGTTTTTCATTATCTCATTCCCCAATGTTTTATGAGCTAAATGCTGCCTGGTTTGTCCTCCTGTTCAGATTGTTTGTCATCTTTTATTATATCCTTCTACTTCATAATGGGTTAAAGGAAATAACTTTTTATCTAAATCTTGAACACGACAATGTAAGGATGATGATAGTGTCGATGATGGGAAAGGGAAGAGGATAGTTGTTCTGTCCTAATCTTCTGTGTCTGTTGTCTCTCTCCTGCAGCTGTCTCTGCCTCTTGTCTCTTTGTACTGTCTCTGTCTCTCTGTCTCTCTCTGTCTGTCTCTCTCTCTGTCTCTGTCCCTCTCTGTCTCTTCTATCTGTCTGTCTTCTGTCTTCTTCTGTCTCTGTCTCTCTCTCTCTCCTCTCTCTCTCTCTCTCTCTCCTCTCTCTCTCTCTCTCTCTCTCTCTCTCTCCTCCCTCCCTCCCTCTCTCTTCCCTAATCGGGCAAGGGCCGCGGTGAAAAAAGATGTAAATGCTTACTCTGTTACCCTTGAAAAATAAAGATTATTCATTCATTCGTTCATTCATTCGTCATTCATTCATTCATTCATTCATTCATTCATTCATTCATCTCTTCATGTCCTTTTTTGATTGTGTGTTAGCATGGTTTTAAAACGAGAGTCAGAAAAAGCGTGGCTGCGTCCATCTCCTCTGTCCTGTTGCACACTCCCCTGGCCTGTGTGCACACTAACCCCCTGGCCTGTGTGCACCCCCTGCCTTGAACCTTCTACCACGTTTCCCCACGTCCCCATAGCAACAAATTGCTTTTCGGGGGCTCCAAATTTATTATCCCCATCTTGGGAGTTATTTTCCAGCTTACTGTAGATTTTCCAAATTTGCCTCTTTTCCCTCCTCTCCATGTCTTTACGCTGGCAGGGAGGATAGTGAGAACTCTCTCTCTCTCTCTTCTCCATCTGTCTGTCTGTCTCGTCTGTCTCTGTCTGTCTGTCTTCTCTCTCTGTCTGTCTTCTTCTCTCTTCTCTCTCTCTCTCTCCTCTCTCTCTCTCTCTCTCTCTCTCTCTCTCTCTCTCTGTGCTTGCTTCGTGTCTTGTTGTCTTTGGTGTGCTGTGTGTGTGTGTGTGTGTGTGTGTGTGTTGTGTGTGTGTGTGTGGTGTGTGTGTGTGTGTGGTGTGTGTGTGTTTTGTGTGTAGGCGGCATGCAATTTTTCAAACCATGGGCAGGTTCAAACTAGTCGTATTGCCAGTGATTTAAGATCCATGGGAAAACAAAATGGATTTTTTTTTCGTTTAGAATTATGTTTTTTGTAACTTTTCATGGACTTGATTTTTTTTTAATCTAAAGTTAAGTTGAAACAATGATATTCCTTTTAGTCATCACTGAAAACTAGTGTTATCAGCATCTTCAATCTGATTGCATGCACAGCATGGTTGGTTGGCTGGTTAATTGATTGGTGTGTTGTTGGTTGGTTGGTTGGTTGGTTGGTTGGTTGGTTGTTGGTTGGTTGGTTGGTTGGTTGGTTGGTTCCTGTTGGTTGTTGGTTGGTTGGTTGACTGGTTGGTGGTTGGCTAGCATCTGCTTCCTTGTCTGTTTGTGTCTTTCTCTCTTTCTCCCTTTCTTTAAAGCTCGTTACAATAGTTACATAACAGAAACAGCCATGCTAAACGACCCAAGCAAGATTATGTTTGTACAGAGGTAAATCGGTGCCAAGACCACACACGCCTGCAGGCAAAGCAGTTTTTGCCTCGTCAGCAATTCAGGATCGTGGCTGGCCACCTCTTGGTCATGCATTCACCATCATTGTTCCCCTTTGATCCGGCTCCCTCTAACCACCCCTTTTTTCTTCTAAATCTATTCTTAGAAAGGTACTTGCTTGGCTGGTACGGTAGACATTTTGCTTGCTGTAAGAAAATGGCAGGCAAACATTTTGCATGCCATAAATACTTGGCGAGGAGACATTTGGCATGCCATAAATAATACTCAGCGAGGAACATTTTGCGTGCCATAAATACTTAGCGAGGAAACATTTTGCGTGCTATAAATACTTGGCGAGGAGACATTTTGCATGCAATAAATACTTGGCGAGGAGACATTTTGCATGCCATAAATACTTGGCAAGAAGACATTTTGCATGCCATAAATACTTGGCGAGGAGACATTTTGCAGGCTATAAATACTTGGCGAGGAGACATTTTGCATGCTATAATACTTGGCGAGGAACATTTTGCATGCCATAAATATCTGGCAAGGAGATATTTTGCATGCCATAAATACTTGGCAAGGAGACATTTTGCATGCCATAAATACTTGGCAAGAAGACATTTGCATGCATAAATACTTGGCGGAGACATTTTGCAGGCTATAAATACTTGGCGAGGAGACATTTTGCATGCTATAAATACTTGGCGAGAAACATTTTGCATGCCATAAATACTTGCAAGGAGATATTTGCATGCCATAAAATAATACTCAGCGAGGAGATATTTGGCATGCCATAAATACTGGGCGAGGAGACACACGGGACCTCGGTTTATCATCCCATCCGAAAGACTAGCGCCCAGACCACTACTCATGGTCTAATGGATGGGGGGAAAGTTTTGGGCCGCCAACCATAGTTGCTTGATTCTGTAGGAAAGATGGCTGAGTTGTTGACATGTTGTGCGTTTGGCTGCACGTGAGATCATTTTTAAAAGATATAGCCCCATCCAAAATTAAAAAAAAAAAGAGAAAAACATGTTAGAGACAGGAGTCTACACCGACAATAAGCAGTGTCAGTAAGCACCCAAAAAAATCTGATTAAGAGCATCTCCCAGGTAGGGTAAGATACTAGTATGAAATGATCAAAGAAAAGGGTTACCTGAAAAAAATGTGCACTTCTAATCATTGGATCCCCGAAGTTGGGGTGTGGCTACCATTAATGTTGGTAGGAGATGGGGGTGGGAAGGGGATGGTCCCATACGCAAAAATCTCACATTGGTGAACCTCGGAGCTCAACCCGAGGAATGAGAAAACTAATAACTAAATGAATTTATATATAAAAAAATAATACTAAAACTAAATGAATTAATATACGAATAAATAAATAGATAAATAAACAAACTCATTTGAACTCAGGAACACCACAATGTATGGCCCGACTGCTTTGAACCACTCGCTTCTTTATGTGTAATTTCAAGCGGCAGCATTATCTGAAACATACATCTTTTCTGCATAATCTGTTTGCAATTCTCAAGGGATACCTCCCCCCCCCCCCCTCTCTCTCTCTCTCTCTCCTCTCTCTCTCTCTCTCTCTCTCTCTCTCTCTCTCTCTCTCTCTCTCTCTCTCTCTCTCTCTCTCTCTCTCTCTCTCTCGTGTTTGGCCCCTGTGACAGAAATCAATAAATTTTCAGCGGGAGTTGATCGGATAACATAATTGCACTGCGTAATTTATGGCTTCCGCTTCTCGAAAATCAACTAATAAATTTGCAAGAACGAGATATGCCCTTTTTCCAGTTTTACCACGGGTTATCGGTTGCATGATTGATAGTTTTTCTCTCCAAATCTGGCTTTGAGGTAGAAGTGTTGCTTTAGGCCATCTACAGATTTCATCTGCTCATAAATTTTTCCGAGGTTCCCCAATGTTGTTAATTTTATATCTACGACCGTGTTTTGCCTACCATGAAGGTAGCCGCATTTCGATTTAGTGGATATCTGCACATTTGATTGCAAGTTCAGACAGTGTATTCTTGCCGAGAAGATTCCAATATGTTTGGACAAAATAATTGTTTGAATTTTAATGTAACAGGGCATTATTTTCCTTGTACACTAGACACAGTGCTGTGAAATCTACGAAGAAATCATATCCCTAGGATGCATCCTTATTGCAAACAAACTGTAGGCTACAAAACTGGCGTCTGAATGATTGGATAATGCCTGAAGTGGGCGAAATCACTGGAATAATTGCTGAAACTGGACAGTTACAATGTTAGAGTATCAGAGATGTGGAAAATTAGATGGACAGAGGATGACCAGTGTATCAACTGAAAGACCGATATTTCACTGAGGCCACAAGGACAATATTCCATCCTGAAGATCGCCAGGGCCACTGCTGCAACGTTTCAAGCGAAGAAGACAAATCATCAGTATCATTATATCATTGTACAGCAATGTTTTCCCAAGTCAAGCTCGCTTTCCCCAAGTCAAGGTAAGCAGCGTCGTGCGTGGTTACCAGTTGGATCGGTGACCGTTTACGGCCTTGGTTCAGTTGAGTCCCCTTCCCCCAGTTCACCCAGCTGTAAATGGGTACCTGCCCTCTTTAGGGTCAGGGAAGGTAAAGCAGCGAGGGAGAGGAGATGGACCCCGCCCTTAACATGCTGGCCCCTAGAGAAGCTGAGGTCTCTGATGACCTCGCTCCCCTACGACCACAAAGGTTATGTGCACACCTTTTTTTTTTTTACATCAACGCACAGACACAATGCGACAGGATTTTTACACGCTAACACACTACAAGCCCATTGACAGCGCGTCACCACAAGAACAGTGCCACCCAGAGAAAATCCTGCCTGTGGATGTATACGAATGTGTTTTAGGGTTTCTCTTGTTCTACAGATGTTTGCCTAGGACAGCTATGTTGGCAAATGCCACCCGAGTTCGTTATCTCGTCTGATAGACACACACACACAACATACACCATAGTCTGGCGAATGGGGCAAAATACACCAAATCAACTATGCCTATGCTGCATAGTAATCACAACTCTTATTCTGTATCAAACAAACGCTATAACGAGTGGTTAAGACCATTGACATCAATCCCCTGTGTCCATGAAGTTGTGGGTTCGATCTCAGCGGCGAGGGCCTGCTGAATAAAGGGTGGGTATATTAACAATGTTCCAGGTCATCAAGTGCATACCTACTATTGCCTTAATTCCCTTCGTGTACATACACATACAGAAGATCAAATATTTACGTTAAAGACCCCGTAATTCGTGTCAGGGTTCAGCCGGTGGCGAAAAAAAACGAACACACCCAGCTAGCATGCAGCCTGTGTTACAGAAAGAGCTGCTCTGTAAGTAGGAATGTGTGGGCTGAAGCCAGTGGGCAGACCTCCTGCAAAGTGACAAGCACTGGAGAAGACCAGGCACTATACACCCCACCCGGTAAAGGAAACGCAGAGAGAGAGAGAGAGAGAGAGAGAGAGAGAGAGAGAGAGAGAGAGAGAGAGAGAGAGAGAGAGAGAGTATCAATATTAGAGAGTATCAATATTTTCATGCCACTGTTCAATACGAACCCTTTGTTTCTACAGGAAGACTGCCTGGTTTGCAAGGTGAGAAATGCTTCACACCGGATTCGCTGTATCGTCTGATTGCCTAGACAAGCAACCACATTACCCCCATTTATGTTGCAGTGAAAGAGAAAACCCTGGCCTTTAATGGGTGTGGGAACACGCGCACACGCGCAGATTCCTCCGTTGTGTGTGTGTGTGTGTGTGTGTGTGTGTGTGTGTGTTGTGTGTGTGTGTGTGTGTGTGTGTGTGTGTGTGTGTGTGTGTGTGTGCTGTGGGTTTTGTGTGTGTGTGTGTGTGTGTGTGTGTGTGTTGTGTGTGTGTTTGTGTGTGCCTCTGTGCCTGTGTGTGTGTTTGTGTGTGCCTCTCTGTGTGTGTGCCTGTTGTGTGTGTGTGTGTGTGTGTGTGGTTTGTGCACGAACACGCACGCCTGCACGCGACAATTTTGAGTTTCAAAAGACCTATTTGTCAGTCTTGATGAATAATGGACAGCTAGAGGAGAGATGGGCTGAATAGAACTGTACCAGCTTTGATGTGGACATTAATCCCTGTTGAGGAGGCATGCACTGGGCTACATTGAAGTTTCCGTGCCAACATGCATTAAAGACAGTGACCCATAAGGACATAAAGACTTGATTAGCTTCCACTAACTTTGCTATTGGATCTCTCTCTCTCCTCTCTCTCTCTCCATTCTCTCTCTCTTCCTCTTCTCTTCTATCTCTTCTCTCTCTGGTCGATAAGAAAGTATAAGTTATCTGAACCGTAGGAATAAATCGTCATCATCAGTATCCTCCTCCTCCTCTCCTCTCTCTCTCTCTCTCTCTCTCTCTCTCTCTCTCTCTCTCTCTCTCACTCTCTCTCTCTTCTCTCTTCTCTTTCTCTGTCTCAAGTTGGGTGTCTATTTTCTTTTATCTGAACAGTCTATCACTGATAGAATAGAAATTTTTTTCTGTTCCTGTCTTGTGATTTATCATGATGATAAAGAAATCTGATGGTACAAATGTGTTGTGTCTAAAATGTCTGTAAGGTATAAAGGTAACAAATAAAACAAAAGGCTTTAGATAATTGATTATCCTTGTTTCAAAGAAACTGTTTTGTTGTGATGATCCGACACTTTTCCACTGCCAAATAATGATAATGATTGTTTTGTTTGATATTGGAGAGCACTATAGGCCTAATCTGTTTATCTGTTTGTGGCTCCTAATGCATTAAACTGAGTGCGAAATAAGCATTCTCTTCCTGGCAAACATGTGTTCTGGTCAGAACAGGCATGTGTGACATTTGCCTTATTAGTTTTTGTATTGCCATAAAATGTCACCCCCTTTGTGAAAAGGCTTTTTGTATTTGATTTTATTTCAAAGTGACAATAAACAGTTTCAGTGTTCAGTTCAGTGCGCTCTCTCTCTCCTCTCTCTCTCTCTCTCTCCCCTCTCTCTCTCTCTCTCTCTCCTCTCTCTCTCTCTCTCTCTCTCTCTCTCTCTCTCTCTCTCTCTCTCTGGGGGTGGGGGGGGGGGGGGGGCAGAGAACCGATAGCCTAGTGGTCAGAACATTGCGCTGGCAATTTGACGACCCGGTTCGAGTCCCGTCGAGGAGATTTTTTTCCTGGAGTTAACATCAGTGCAGACTCCAATCTCCCCAAAAGTCCTTCGGATGAGACTTTAAACCGAGGCCCCGTGTGCAAACGCACGCAGAACATCTTGCTCACACGTTAAATCCTGTTCCGCTTTTCGTAAGAGTAGGCCATCGTGTGCCGGTGGAACAGATGACATTTACAAAACTGCATACACACGGGGACTGGATGAAAAAAGCACAAGAGTGCTTATTCCATTATCCTCGATATAAAAGAATAAATCAAATCAAATCAAATCTCAATCTCTCTCTCTCTCATCATCTCTCTCTCTCTCTCTCTCTCTCTCTCTCTCTCTCTCTCTCTCTCCTCTCTCTCTTCTCTCTCTCTCTCTCTCTCTCTCTCTCTCTCTCTCTCTCTCTCTCTCTCTCTCTCTCTCCTCTCTCTCTCTCTGCAACTTCTCCATGTGGGTAGGGTATAGGAAAAGTCTTCTATTTATCATATATATATATATTTTATTCGTCGTCGTCGAACGCTCAGGCAGCAACCATAGCTGCCTGTCATATGAGCGAAAATGCGTTGTGCTGCCGCTAAGCGCCTGACAAGTCAGGCCCAGCGCATCAATATTGCTGTCATCACGGCGGTCATGATAAGTGTAGCAAGATTTAACCTCCTCACCTCTCCTCCTTCTCTTCTTCGTCATAACCACCATGATCGTCATCACTATTTCATCATCACCCTTTTTCTACCTTCTCCCCTTCCTCATCGTCAACAATATCAGTATCATCATCCTCATCTTATCATCACCACTCTATCATCATCGTCATCATCACCATCATTTTCATCATCATCATCCGTTGCAGCAACAGCAGCAACAACAACAACAGCAACAAAAGCAAAACAATAGCACCATCATCCTGATCGAAGTAGTCATATTCATCTCAGTCCTCTTTTATTTTATTTATTTATTTCATTTTATTCTTTTATATTGAGGATAATGGGATAAGCACTCGTGTTTTTTTTACATCCAATCCCCGTGTGTATGCAGTCTTGTAAATGTCATTTGTTCCCACCGGCATACGATGGCCTACTCTTACGAAAAGCGGAACAGGATTTAACGCGTGTGTGTGTGTGTGTGTGTGTGGTGTGTGTGTGTGTGTGTGTGTGTGTGTGTGTGTGTGCGCGCGCGCGCGCGCGCGCGCGCCCGCAAGATGTTCTGCGTGCGTTCACACACGGGGCCTCGGTTTATAGTCTCATCCGAAGGACTTGCAGTCTATCATAGCACAGACCTGATACAGAGGGGGGTTAAACTGGTGGGCGGAGCAGATAAGGAAGTGGCAAGGCAACCTGAATTACTGCACCGTTTAATCGCCCCGCCAGAGCCCAAGGGGTTAACTGACAGCACATCTCACACCTCTGACGTCATGGCGAGAAAGCCATTTCCTCACCAGCACCCAGTTTCGTGCTCAAATGACGTCAGAAGTGATGACGTCAAAAGTGGGCGTTGTATTTATATTAGTCTAGATTTGGTGGTGGTGGTGGTGGGAGTTCTAGATTCGTGTTGAGCGTGAAACTCATGTTGAAAAGGAAGGTTGAAGGTTGGATTCCCAGTCACCGTTTTTACAGAGGTTTATTTTTGGGTAGTGTTTCCTACCGGGTTGTACAAGTGGGGATAAAATGTGATTTGTTGTTCTCGTTGTTGGGGGTTCCCCAGCTTAACACACTGGAGGATATCTAGAGTATGTACCCCGACTCACTCCATCACAAACACAGGTGTGCATGTGTGCCCCTCCCCCCCCCCCCACACACACACACACGGGGCGCGATTACACACATACGTTTGCACGCATGCCTTTTTTTATATAATCTTACCGCATTATCAGGCTCCACTAAAACCACGGCTAAAGTACACGCACTTCAAAGCTTGCAGTCTGAAATTAGAAGCCGTTTTTAGATCTAGTGGTCGATAACACTCCCTGAAACAAGTGCAGTATCCCACTCTCCAGTGTGTTTGAAAAGACCATTAACTAACTCGATCCTGTGATTTGAGAGAAAGTGTGACGGCTTTCGCTAAAAGCCAAATGGCGTTGCGTCTAAATAGGTCTGTCACAACTGCGTCATTGAATCGTTGTGAATGTCAAACCACCCTAAGACCACATAAATATGCATACTGGGTGAAAAGTTTGTGTGAACTGTTGTTTTGAAGTGCCTTGCCAGATAGGCAGCATTAGTCCGACTTCAGAGAATTGTATTTCTCTTGTCTCTAGGGGACTCTAGATTGTCATGCAATAAGCTTGTCATGAAGGAAGACAGTCTTGACATAAGGTTTCAAAAGAATGTTAACATTTGGATGTAGATCCTGGAACTTTGCTTATCAATAACTGACGCAGCTTTTAACCTGTTGTTTTATCAATAACTGACACAGCTTTTAACCTGTGTCAACATAATGTAGGTCCTGGTACTTACTTGGCTTATCAATAAAATAACTGACACAGCTTTTAACCTGTGCTAGAGTATCTGGTTTTGAAATTATTTTAGTGTGCTGCATTGAGTAAAGGAGAAGGAGGAGGGAGATATGCAGAAAAAGAAGACGACGAAGAAGAAAAAGAATTGAAACAAGGAAGATGAAGAAAAGAAGGAAGAGCAGGAAGAGAAGAAGAGAAGAAGAAGGAGGGCAATGTCCTCTCTTGTTTTTCCTTCTTGTTTTTCCTCCTCCTTGTTTTTCTTCGCCATTATCGTCATCTTTTTTTCTGCATCTCTCTCTCCTCCTCCTCCACCTCCTCCTTTTTCTTATGCCCCTGAACCCACCCACCCACCCACCCCCACCCCCACCCCCGCCCCTCCTCCTGCTTATTTTTATACGTAATTGCTTATTCCTTCATTCTGAAAACAAAAGATTGAATAAATAGATAGATAAATTATTGTTCCTCGTCCTTCATTCTCTTATTTTTCTTTCTCTCGTTTTTCATTGCTATTTCTTTTTGTATACTCTTCTTGACATCATTATTCTTGTAACGCTTCCCGTCTGCTTTTGTTCTGATTTTTCTATGTTCTGCTGACTGATGCAACGCTGCTTCTGTATAAATCAGCGTTTATAGCGGTAGTCATCGTAGCAGCCATCGAAGTTCACATTGCCATTGTTGTCACCGTCATCCTCATCTTTTTTAGTTGCCATTATCAATCAAGAAATGTAAATGGTTCTTCTTTCTTTGTTTTTTTTAAATTGTTGTTGAAAGTTTTTTTGTTTGTTTTTGTTGCTGATTGCTTAGGGTTTGGTTGGGCTTTTTTTTTTTTTTTGGGGGGGGGGGGGTGACGGTTTTTTTTGTGTCATTTTTTATTTGGCTTTTTCGATGGGTAAGGGGACGTCTTGGGTCTTTGGGTCTTGTTTTGTTTGTTTGTTTGTTTTCAGAGAGGGGGGGCGGGGGGGGGGGGGTTTGGTTTGTCCGTTTTAAATTCCAATTCAATTCAAATTCAAAATACTATATTATCTCAAAAACAGAGAAATTCCGGGGGGTTACAAGCTATACATGAAAACAGTAAACATGTTTAAAAAAAAAATATATATATATATATATATATCAAGGATATGTATAGCACAACACAGGATCTGAACATCAGCACACACCCATCACAATAAAAAAAAAGCACCCAAAAATCAGCAATACCACAGCCAGTTATAAACTCACCCATGTAAAATCACAAACATTTGTGTGCGTACCAGTAGGCCTCTGCCCACACACACACACACACACACACACACACTTAAAACATTGAAAACATTCGCACACATGCATCACTATGACGTAAACCAAATGTTTTTGTCTGTTTGGTTTTTTGGGTATGGTTTGGTATGATAGGTTAGTTCTCGTTTCTTTACTGTTCTTTACTATTCTTCTTCTCCTTGTTTTCGTTATATTGATGTTTTCTCTGTGTGTGGGGTAAAAGGAGAGAGTATGTTTGGTCTTTTTCTTTTGTTTGCTCTCCTTTCTTGTGTACCTGGCTAGGTGGCTGGGTGACTGACTGCTAGCTGAATGGCTCGGTGATTAGTTGGCTGGGTGAGAAAGAGGGGTATTTTTGGCTTGCTGCTTTTGGCATTTATTCTAGATTGCCATTTTTAGTTGGTTGTACCCCCCTCCCCTCCCAAAACACACACCCCTACCCCTACCCCACCCCCCCACCCCCACCCCACCCTCACCCCACCCCGCAACAGGAATATTAAAAACCTGTATAACCCTGATCACTCCTGGTTGTTTACGGGTGCCAAGCAAGAGAGAGACAGCCCTTCCCCTCCTCCTCCTCCTCCTCCTCCTCCTCCTCCTCTCCTCCTCCTCCTCCTCCTCCTCCTCCTCCTCCTCCTCCCTCCTCCTCCCAGCTCCTCCTCTTCCTCCTCCTCCTCCTTCCTCTTTCTCTCTTTTCCATCTTCCCTGTGCCATTCATCACTGCGCCTTGCCCGGGTGGCTTTGATCACTTTCCCACATGTCAACAGCAATCTGTCATTACACGTCAGCTCCTCCACAGACCCTGATTACCAGCCTGCCTGTACAGAAACACAAGAAGAAGGGGGGAGAGAGGGGGGAAGAGAGGGAGGAGGAGAGAGAGAGAGAGAGAGAGAGAGAGAGAGAAGAGAGAGAGAGAGAGAGAGAGAGAGAGAGAGAGAGAGAGAGAAAGACACAAAGAGAGACAGAGAGAGGGACAGAGACAGAAAGACAACAGACAGACGGACAGAGACATAAAAGAATGAAAGAAAGAAAAAAGAAAAAGACAGTAAAAAAGATGGACGATGGACACAGAAAGAAACAGACTCTCAAAAGTGTCAGATAAAAACAAAACACTACCTTATGACAAAAAAACGTACAGAAACACACACACGCGACACACACACACACACACACACACACACACACACACACACACACACACACACACACACACACACACACACACCACATCAAATCACACACACACACACACCACACACACACACACACACACACACACACACATCACACACACACTCTCAACCTCTCCACACACACACACACACACACACACACACACACACACACACACACACACACACACACACACCACACACTCCCGACCCCTCTCACTATCTACACACACACCTATCACACAACACCACCCACGGCACACACACACGTACAACTACAGAGCACACTTCGCAGTCTGCGCCATTCATATTGGATTATATCTCTATTTTCACAAACTACACTCAGTGAAAACACTGTTAAATTAATGTATTGGGACATTAGCATCTGAATAGAAATATAGATGGTAATTAATTGCAATTTATGACCTTGACAGCTCAGTGTTAAAAAGGGTCATTATTTGTGTCTCTGCGATCAGAGAAGAACGCACTTACTTAAGCTAAAAGCTGATTGGTGTCACCACAAAATTACGGTTTGTCAGCTCTCTGGTACGTCACTTATTCATTTGACGTCCTTTACGGTATTTCACCTCATACGGGAGTCACTCACTGGTGTTTTGGGTGGTGATGCATGTTTAAAACTCAGACAGGGCGCGCTGGCGCGCGCGCACACGAACACGCACGCACACACACACACACACACACACACACACACACACACACACACACACACACACACACACACACACACTCAAGATTAGGTTAGAGTGTATTTCCATGCTGCTTCAATACTGTAGAGACACAGCAACAAGTAAAACCAAGTCCGAGCGATAAACAACGTAATGGGCTCGACTTCAGTTCTCCCGGGAAACCTTAATGAATCTTTGGGGCACTGAACTTTAAGGTAGTGGGTCTTGGATAAATTAAACTTACTCTTCAAAAGATGGTGAGAGGCTTTAACGCATGCATAAGATGTTCCACGTGTATTCATTCACACATCGGATCTTGGTTTGTAGTCTTCTTCTTTGTCGTCGTCGAACATTCAGACAAGAATTGCCGTTGTCTTTCATATGAGCAAAAATGTGTTGTGCTGCCTTTAAGCTCCTGACAATTCAGGCCTAGCGCATCCGACTTCAGCGTGAGAGAGAATAGTTATCTTTTAAGTCTTTGGGGGGGGGAAAGGCTGGAGAATGGACCAAGGAAAGAGACAATAGATAAGAAAGAGTTGACAGGAAGAAAAAAATAAGGCAGAAATAAAGAGAGAGAGAGTTGAAAAGAAGGAATTCCTAGCACAGAATCTCCAGAAAGTGGGGATGCTATTCTTACTGACAGGACCCCGGAACAACACAAGGGAAGGTTATAACCTCAACCAGAAGGCCTTTAGGGGAATGGAGTCGGTCGCAATATAAACTCCAGAGGAAAAATCTCAAACGGACACAATGACATTGTCGACTAGTGTTAAGTTTTCATTCACCGAATTTCGGTGCGCTATTGATCTCTAGGTAAACAGGGTTCGGCCAGATTTGAAAACCCGTTCTGGTCAATAGCTATTTTCTCTCTGCAGTCGGGCTGGAAAGAAAGCGTTAGCAGTTTTCCACCGGTTAGCTCGATACTGTTGTTCCCCTTCACACTGGCCCAGTTTTTCCCTAAAGCACTTTAACTGAAACATGGAACTACAATTAGAGAAGAGAGTGTTTCTAACAAGATTTCAAAACTGCTGTGTCGTGCACTGCCAGAGCTTGGTGGAAACAGTGCAAGCAAGAAGCAGACCTGCAACGACTGACACAATGCTTGAGTTCAACACAAAGACAGTCTAGCTTTCTGTTACATTCTCCCACTTATTTCCTTTAAGTCTTTGTTGGACTTTTTAAAATCAGAAACTTCTTCTCTCCTCTCAATCGCTTTACTGAAATATGTCTGAGAAAAATAATTACATCTCCTTTCCGGCTCCTCTCATGGGCCGAACAGCTTGGTTTAAAGGGTTATTTCCGTCGGTCACACCATCTTTCTAAAGTCACTATACAGCGTGCATCTTTGATGGCTGTGTTCGCTAGTCTGGTTTATTCTTTAAACACAGGCACACTGGGGAGAAGGAAAGGGCTTCGGCTTTTAGTTTAACAGAAACATAGATGGGTATTTCATGTGAGAAGGAAAATAACAGGCCTGGAAAGAAACCAAACTGTGTGAATCCACCACAGTCTCCCTTGCTGTGAAACCCTATGGTCACGACCCCAGCCTTAACTAATTTTTTTTTTTAATTATGAGTATGTCATCAGAAAAAAACAACAACTTGGAAACCCTATTCTGGCAGCCTTGTTTGGACACAATGGGACATAACCCTTCACAAGACCCTGAAGGGAGGGGGGGGGGGGTAGGATAGCCTGGTGGTTAAAGCGTTGCATTTACAATTTGACGGCCCGGGATCGAATCCGTGTTTGAGCCACCACAGTGACGCCCGTTCAAGACATTTTCTCCCCTGGAGTTAACACCAGTATCGATTCCACTCTCCCAAAAGTCATCTGGGTGAGACTAAAAACCGAGATAATGTGTGCGAACGCACGCAGAACATCACGCCCACACGTTAAATCCCTGCCTTTCGGAAGAGTAGGCCATGTGTGCTGGTAGGAACTGATGACAAAAAGTTTTAATCCCGCATAAATATGGATTTCGCGTCTACACAAATCCTCGATGTAGGAATGCAGCTGCCTTTAAGGTGGGATGAATACGGGCCGGTCGCATACACAAAAATCTTATCATTGTGAATCTTGGAGCTCTAGCCGAGGAACGAAAAACAAAACACAAAAAGACCCTGAGATAATCGTAACAGCTGGTTCGACTGTTTTTCCTCTCTTGTCTCTTGTTCAATAGATAGCTTCTTGGGGGGGGGGGGGGGGGGGGGGGCACAGAATGGGCATATGGTTATAGGAATGAACAGAAAAAATATTCTCACTGAGTTGATTATAAAACCGCCCAGTGAGCCATCACACACTGGCTATGAAGACTGTGTATGACTGTATCAAAGTTCCCCCAAAACACATGTATCGCCCTGAAACAGTTGTATTTGGAAACTTCAACCTGATAATCTACATCGAGAACATATTTTCCTGGAACGAGGATTTAGCTTGAAAAGGAAAATGATGATAATGTATGAAAAAGATCGCTTGCTGAGACTGATGTTTGTGCAGTTCAAAATTGTTCAACTTGCAATTTTTTTTTTTACATATATTGAAAATGTTTTATGATTCCGTTTAATGTTGACATGAATCATTGTTACAAATTGATTTATTTCTAATAATGTCCCCATTGCTGAATAGTTGCATTGTTTGCATTATTGTACCTTTTATCACTCTATGCCTGTCCGAGAAGAGTATCTACAATTGCATCGATTTCCTCCATACAGATGTGTGTGCGTGCGTGCGTGTGTGTGTGTGTGTGTGTGTGTTTCCTTATTTTCTTAACTTACAACCCCACCTCACCTCACCCCAACCCAGGGAAAGAGAGGAGTGGGGATGAAGCAAAATTAAAATTAATATAAGCTAAATGTGAAACAGCATAACATATTGTGACATCTGCAGAGAATTTTGATTAGTCTCTGTATGCAGTCACATGGCCCCCATTGTCATCTTGGCAAAATAAAACCAACAAGGTGTGCAGCTGAAGTAACATTCAGCCACATTCGTGCTGGGTACATCCCACTTGAACCATTTGTACAGCTAGCTTCGTGGTGTTAACTCATTATAGACCAAGGCCACCAAGATGAATAGGAAACCTCCACACCTATGAGCATGCGCTGTGTGGGTGCTGAGGATGAGCACAATAATGACCGGAGCGATAAAAGTGTCCAGGAATAGACTTCCACTAATGGATGGCTTCAGCAGACTGAAGCTGGCAGATTTGATGATGCACTTTCTCCAAATGTCTGTACAAAATAGGAAGAGGACACATACGAATGCAGAGCACGCGGGGCGAGTAGGGCGTGCTTCCCAATATGGAAAGTCATTAAGAAGAGTGAGGGGTGGAGGGGATGAAGATCTCTGCATGAATTGACCGCCACTTGTGGCTGCAACCTTACAACTGTAGGACAAAAGAAGCCATGTTGTAAAGACTCCCAGCAATAGACAAGACCTTGGGATAGAGAGCTAGGTACCGTAAAGGACTCAGGCCTATCACTATTTCGGGGGTACTCCAACTTTGGCCTGTTATCGCCTGTTGATAACTAGCCTCTCCTTGTGTAAGCGTGGGCGTGTGGGCCTTCTGTCTGAAAACTTTCTCTGTCCATTTTTTTTAAGATGTTAAATGAAAAGAATAAAATTGTGTGAACTTTACCCATGTCATTCTCCAAAACAAAGAAGCTGATGATCTTTCTGGTGAACAGATATTGTGTTCACTTACTCCTTTACTCATCCAAAGAAAGAAATAGTATGTACTTATTCCTTTCATCCTTCTTGCAAGATATTGTATGAACTTACCTTTATCTCCAAGATATTGTATAACTTACTCTTTATCCCAGACAAAGAAATTGTATAACTTACTCTTTTTATCCTCCAGACAAAGAAATTGTATAACTTACTCTTTTCATCCTCAGAACAAAGAAATTTATGAACTTACTCCTTTAATCCTCGGAACAAAGAAATTGTATGAACTTACTCCTCTAAACAAAGCAAATAGTGATTTATTTCTCTCTAGCCCCATGAGTCCTTGGTCACTGCACTCATTTTTAAAAGGATGTTAGCATGTTAAGCCAGGTATCCCACCCCTTCTCCAACACATAGCGTGCATGCTGGGCATTGTATAACTTGATTAGTATAAAGAAGAATGGTATCTGAGGCCATCACATCACAAGACAAGACCTTAAAATGTCACCTTTAAAACAAACAGCCCTGGTAAATAGTTCATAACATTTTTAATCAATCCCTGCACAAAATACCATTTCTAAAGCAAAAACTGTAGGAGATATTTCAGAAGCATTCATAATCATCTTTGCACAAAAAAAACAAATTTTTCTTTTCAAGTAAATAGTTATTACAAATATTTCAGAAACTTAATAATCATCTTTTTCACAAAAGCACCTAAAATACTTTTTTTAAGCCAACACCTATAAGGAATATTTCAGAAACATTTATCAATCAATTTTTGCACGAAACACCAAAATATTTTTAAAAAACAAACTATTCTGGTAAGTATTCAGGAAAAAATCATTCTCAATCTTTGAACAAAACTACACATGAGTAGATAAGACAATTTTAATCATCACATGGGAGGACGGGAGGGCCTAGTGGTTAGAGACCTGTGCCCATGATCTGACGTTATGGAATCAAGCTACCATGGAGGCAGCCGTTTCAGGAAGTTTTCAACTGGAGTTAACATCAGCACTGACTTCGATCCACGATCCCAGAAATCCTTGGATGAGACTTTAAACCGAGGCCCCATGTGCCAACGCACACACATCTTGAAGACACGTTAAAAAGCCCTTCGGCTTATCAGAGGAGTTTGCCATTTCGAATAAGTAAGAGTGATGACAAAACTAAAGAAAAAGAAAAAATACTGTAAAAACGGTCACATAAGCAAAAGTTCACCCTCGGTGAACTTCAGAACTATATTCGAGGAACAAAAAAAATAATCCCTTAAAGAAAAAAGACGAAGACATAATAGCAAAACAGGAAGATAAAACCCACACGTTCAACCGTGTTCTCCACCAGGCCCCCTGCCAATCTTTATGTTTATTTGATACCACTTCATGCCCCTCTCCTCTTAGGCCCTGCATGGACGGGCTTTTCACGTGAGTGCAAGACGTTCCGCTAAGGAAACGTGACTCAGCTTAACCCCATCAGCCCAGATTGCTCTCCCCTTTAATTGCAGTGGATGCAGAGATGGCGTGCACAGACTTGCAGTATGGTGCTGTTACACCGACACCGTGTGACACCATTCTGGTCAAGGCCGCTAACTGTGCTCCAGATGGGTCAGACATAAGCTGTGCCCCGTTCAGTGGGTTCTCAGAGCGCTGTTTCCCATGTCGCTGGTTCTTTGTTTTTTGCCAACAGTACTTGTGTTGTGTGTTTGATTTCATTTCAAGTCTCTTCACACTGTAATATTACACACAAAAAGGCGGGGATGAGGGGGATGGGGGTTCTGGGAGTTAGGGCAGAGGGATTGATATATTAAATCTACGACAGTTTTGAAAATGTAAAATTAATCATAAGTAATTCGTAACTACAGAATAGTTGGAATCCCAATTTCTTAAAGAATCTAACAAATGAACAATAAAAGTGTTATAACCAACAAGTATACTATATATATAAAAAAAACGCGTATGCATGCATGTACGCACGCGCGCTCTCGCGGAGTGTGTGTGTGTGTGTGATTTATTTGTTTGGTTTGGTTTGGGTGTGTTTTGGGGGAGGAGGTGTTTTGGTTTTCTTTTTTTTTTGGAGAGGGTGTGTAGTTGTTGCTCTTGTTTTGTTTTTTGTTTGGGGTTAAGTGGGTGGGTGGGGGATGGGAGGGGTAGACCTATGGTCAATCTTCATGAAGTTGGGCAGTGTTGACGTCACCTGTGGTGCCCATATTTTGACCCCTTCAAAGAATCCCCCCTCCCCACCCACCCCTCTGACCACTTAATTTCTCAGTGTTGTCCGTCCACTGCATGAAGTAGCCCTCTGTAGCGGCCCTCCCTCACTTTGTCTTGTGCCTCACTTCTAATAATGCAGAGTTTATGTATGAAAGATTTCTCCTGTGGATAGTGCCGATGATATTAGCACTGTCTGGCTTATAGGAGGATTATATGTCACGTTTTTATTCATCCAGTGGCTAATTCGTCGTGTTATGAACATTTTTAATGTACACCAAAAGAACTCGTGTAACCCCCCCCCCACCCCCCCCTCTCTGTCTGTCTGTCTGTCTGTCTGTCTGTCTGTCTGTCTGTCTGTCTGTCTGTCTGTCTCTCTCTCTCTCTCTCTCTCTCTCTCTTCTCTCTCTCTCTCTCTCTCTTCTCTCTGTCTGTCTGTCTCTGTCTGTCTGTCTGTATGTCCTCTGTCTGTCTGTCTGTCTGTCTGTCTGTCTGTCTGTCTGTCTGTCTGTCTCCTCTCTCTCTCTCTCTCTCTCGTCTCTCTCTCATCATGCTCTACTCTCTCTCTCTCTCTCCTCTCTCTCTCATCTCTCTCTCTCCTCTCTGTCTGTCTGTCTGTCTGTCTGTCTGTCTGTATGTATGTATGTATGTATGTATGTATGTATGTATGTATGTATGTATGTATGTATGTATGTTGTATGTAGTATATGTCTCCACAAACGTCCATGCTGACCCTCACTCAGTACATTACAACAATGTTCTCCGTTTACATTTGAGTGCCTACGCCCCCATTCTTCTGACAGGCCTTCTGCCTGCGCTGTGTTACACCCATGATAGTGTGCAGGTTGCAAAGTGCAAAACGCCCACAGCTGACAACAAGTGGTGATCATCAAAAGAAAAAAAACAATACGAGGTATCTAAACACACATAACAACAACAAAAACAAAAACAACAACAATCGCACAACACTATATTGATTTATTTCAGCCAACACACACACACACACACACACACATATATATATATCACACAACACACACACGCACCACACACACACACACACGCACGCACACATTCACACACACATACACACACGCACGCACACACACACACACACTCACACAAAACACACAACAACACACACACACACACACACACACACAGAGCACACACACACACACACACACAACACACACACAACACACACACACACACCACACACACAACACACTATTTATCAGGCTTTCAGCGCAGCCTCCATAACATCTCTCTCTGTTCCATCACATCAGACTTCTCCAGTATACATAACCAGATTCTCTTTCTTGCATCTACCGACACCCCCCCCCCCCCCCCCCCCCCCCCCCCCCCCCCCCCCCCACACACACACACTAACCATCCTACCATCTTCTCGCCTTTCTTCTCTTAGGTTGTGACTGCCTTTTGAACCTGGATCCAACTTGTCAATCTCGCCCTCCCCCTCACCCCTCCACCTACCCACCCCCTTCTACTATCTCCTTTGTATCCCCAGTCCACCCACACAACACACAACACACTCCCATCGCTCTCCTACCCCACAGTTTAAAGAGAAATCCAGACAGTCCGTGAAGAAAAACAGCAGTAAACTGAAGCAAATTGGATCTCATGGCCCGTTCTTTCTTTTTCGTAGCGCCGGCTTTGACAAACTGAATCCACAAACATCAAAAAAGAAAAGAAAAAAAAAAACCTCGTTTCTCTTGTCAAAGCGTTTCAGTAGCCCTTAAAAACTACCGTCATTGCCAAAACCTCATCCTAAACACTTGTTGACCTTTTAGCCAAGGAGATAAAATGTGTTGATTGATGTTTGATATCTTTTTCATCTGGGGTTTAAACAGCAGTTCCCCAACAACAGCCAAATGCCCACCCACTCTTCAGTACCAAGCTTCTCTGTTATCATTTTGTTTTCGTGCTGAACCTATTCCATTTCACCCCCTGAACACCCACCTACCTGCTGCCTTTCTTCTCCAGCCATCTTCCTCACTAGTCAGGTTTGTTAGGTTTCTTTATTATTTTACATCAAAACTGGTGTTTAGCCCACGATCTTTATTTATTTATTTTTATTCTTTTATATCGAGAATTTATTTATTTACTTATTTATTTATTCTTTTATATCGAGGATTTATTTATTCTTTTATATCGAGGATAATGGAATAAGCAATCATATGCTTTTTTTACATCCAGTCCCCGTGTGCATGCAGTTCTGTAAATCTTGTCATCTGTTCCCACCGGCACACGATGGCCTACTCTTACGAAAAGCGGAACAGGATTTAACGTGTGCGCAAGATGTTCTGCGTGCGTTCGCACACGGGGCCTCGGTTTATAGTTTCATCTGAAGGACTTCTGGGGAGTGGAGTCGGCATTGATGTTAACTCCAGGAGAAAAATCTCCTTGAACGGGATCGAACCCGGGTCGTCATATTGCGAGCGCAATGTTCTGACCACTAGGCTATCCCGTCCCCTTCAGCTGTATCATTCTGGTGATGCCGCATAGAATTATGTATTGCTCTCCTATTTCCTCACTCTCGTGCCAATTATGTAATTATCCCTGTTGATTAACTTCTACAAGTGAATAGTGTGTGTGTGTGTGTGTGTGTGTGTGTGTGTGTGTGTGTGTGTGTGTGTGTGTGTGTGTGTGTGTCTGTGTCTGTGTCTGTGTCTGTGTGTCTGTGTGTTGTGTGTCCGTGTGTCTGTGTGTCTGTGTCTGTGTGTGTTTGTAAATCTAAATTAGTTCAAACTATGTGTGATCGATTGCTTGTGAAAGAAAAAGTTAAATGTAAGCGCTTTGATTTGTTTTCACAAGATGTAGTACTACATAATTCCATATAATATATTATTATTATCCATTGATATTACCATTCAACATAAAATATAAAAGGACTTTTTTTAAAAGAAAGAATAAAAGGTTCACTGAAGGGCAGGTCACAGCGACAAACAGAACTCAACAACAACAAAAAGTTAGACGTCTGCACATCGACCCAATGGAAAATCGATAGTGTCTTCCTTGGGCTTCCGACCGGTATTAGTTTTATCTTTCGCTTTCGTCCCCTCATGTCTGTGTGTGAAATCAAATAACATAACGTAAAGCCCGAACATGACTCTTTCCTGATGACTTCCCTGCATACTGTCGTTCCCGGAAGGAAGCTGATCATTTTTATGCTTAGCGTTTGTCTTTGGTCTTCGTGATGATTGCCTCAGCCTGTCCTGATTCATCACAGTGATAGGCAAGGTTTTCTCCAGCACTTTGTTGTTGATAACATTGCGGTTTCAGAACAAAAAAAAACCTGAAAAACTGCGGAAAGATGCAACATGAAGATTGAGTTTAGCAGCTGCAAAGTTGGAGAATGAATATATATATATATATATATATATATATATATATATATATATATATAGTTAGTTAGTTAGTTAGTTAGTTAGTTAGTTAGTTAGTTAGTTAGTTAGTTAGTTAGTTAGTTAGTTAGTTAGTTATTTACTTATTAGTGTGTGTGTGTGTGTGTGTGTGTGTGTGTGTGTGTGTGTGTGTGTTGTGTGTGTGTGTGTGTGTGTGTGTGTGTGTGTGTGTGTGTGTGTGTGTGTAAAACGATGAACAGTACAAGTAAGTGTATGAATAACAGGGGAATGGGGCGTTTGTTAGTAGGGTTTTTCTTTTTGGTTTGGGCTCTTTTCTATCCACTGCTAGAGTTCCAAAGTTCACCACTAGGCCTAACTAGTACGGTGTTGGCGTGTTCGCCCTTTTTTTTTGTTTGTTTTGCTCGCCATTAAGGTAGCCACAGTCTGACTTTAGAGATAATGTCTAAACTCGACATCAGTGAAAATGCGTTTTTATTTTTGTCATTCGTTCTTACCGGCAGGAATGGTGTACTCTTCCGAATGGCAGAAAGGGTTTTGGACGTGTGAGTATGACGTTCTGCGTGCGTCTAATCCAAAAGACTATAAATTACTATGAGAAGAATAAACAAAAATGAATAAAACCAAATTGTGTGGGAGTTTTCACTATATTTTGTTGTGTTTTATTTCCTTGTTTGCTTGTTTCTTATTCTTCACGTTTTCTTTTTCTCTCTTTTAATTTCTTTCGTCTATTTATTTATTATTCATTTATATGTATCCTTTGGATGAGACTATAAACAGATGCCCTGTGTGCGAACGCACACAGAACATCTTGTGCACACGTTAAATCTTGTTCCGCTTTTCGAAAGAGTCGGCCATTGTGTGCCGGTGGGAACAGATAACAAAACTTACAACAAACCCGCATACATAAAGGACTGAATGTAACAGAGCAAATAAAAGATTATTCCATTGTCCTCGATATAAAACAATAAGTAAATAAATCAATAAATTGGTTTGTCTATTTGCTTCCTTTTTGTGTGTTTAAGTCTTTTCGTTCCTAGGAAATAATAGCGGCGAGTGTGAACAAATCACTTTCACCTTCATCTATCCCATTATAGTCTTGTAGGCCTTTGGGTACCACTGAAGATTTTGTGGGGAGTGGAGGAGTAATCTGGTTGCAAAATCTTCAGTGGTGCCCCAGTGGTCTGCATGGCTACCGGATAGGTGAAGATGAAGGTGATTCGTTCACACTCGCTTTACCGCTATTATTTCTCGGGAAGAAGGTTGAATTCGACTTTGGTTTGTGTTGTGTGTTTGCTTTTTGTCCTGACATGATCTCCTTGTTCAAACTGTTCCCAACAAAGTCAGTTATTTATCACAGAAGCACAACAGAAGTTAAGGTTTCTTTCAATGGAAAAAAGGATCAAAGTATATTCAGGTTGCTTTTTTCAGCCGTATTTTTGGAAAGTGTTCTTTTACATTCTGTTGCATATCTTTCTTTTTTTGTGGTGGTGGTGGTGGTGGTGGTGTTTGGTTTGTTTTGGTTTGCTGGTTGTTGATTTTTGGTTGTTGTTCTTTGGGGGGGGGGATATTGTTGTTGGTGAGGTTTGGTTTGTTTGGGTTTTGTCGTGCATGTTGTTTTTGGCTTGTTTGGGGGTTTGGGGGGGGGGCTGTTTGGGTTTTTGCTTGTTTGTTTGTTTTTTTGATTTTTTTGTTTTTTGTGTTTTGTTTGTTGTTTGTTGTTTGGTTTGGTTTGGTTTGGATGTTTTGTTTGGGAGTTTTTGGGGGGTGGGGGGCTAGTATCCTTTCTTACATCTTTGTTTACCTTATTGTTAACAGAGTTTTCTTTAATCTTGAATTTCTGTCTAAATGCAGCCATCTAGGCCGATCAAAGAACCCCTTTCTCTTAACCCAAGTGTGGACATTCTGAAGCCTGTCCCTACAGACAGCATGAGTGGTTGCTGCTGAACCCATAGAACACTGACAACTATCGACCCCACCCAGCATCCACCCACTCCCTGCTTTAACCCTTTATCACCCGAACGGAGGGAGAGAGGGAGAAAGGGGAGAAAAGTGCTTCACTCCACAACCTGTGCCTAAAATAGTCGTTGTCGGCAGGAGAAAAAGTGCTTTCCAGTCACACTGAAGGCGGAGTGTTGGAGTGGCCCCACAGTTGGCGTTTCTGCTGTGATGTATTGATAGTTCAAGTCTGAGTAAGAGGTGGACAAATAATATCATTATTCAGTGTTGTCACACACACACACACACACACACACACACACACACACACACACACACACACACACACACACACACACACACACACACACACACACACACACACACACACACAACACACGCCCATGAATGAGTCAGGTTTCAGCTTTCTCAGTCACTTATTGTTTATAATCACTCATTTGTATTATAAGTCTGCCATGACATCATAAGTCTATCATGACAAAAAAAATACAGCAACCTTGTTCTCACAGCTCTGTGGGCCAGATTTACATTCTTTATATTAACCTTTAAAAAAAAAAAAAGAAAGAAAGAAACACAGGTCAACTTTAAGCGCAAGCCTAGCGGCGCCTTAATTCGCTTTTCATGTATATACGCATACAGAAGCTCAAAATATGCGCGTTAAAGATTCTGTAAATAATGTCAATGTTCACTGGGTTAAGACAACAAGAGATACACAGCATGTACCCAGTACAAGTAGAGGGTGGGAACAAGAACATACACAGCATGTACCCTGTACAGGTAAAGGGATGGGAACAAGAACATACACAGCATGTACCCTGTACAGGTAAAGGGATGGGAACAAGAACATACACAGCATTTACCCTGTACAGGTAAAGGGATGGGAACAAGAACATACACAGCATGTACCTAGTACAAGTAGAGGGGTATGGAACAAGAAACATACACAGCATGCACCAGTACAAGTAGAGGATGGGAACAAGAACATACACACATGTACCCAGTACAGTAGAGGGATGGGAACAAGAACATACACAGCCTGTACCCAGTTACAAGTACAGGGATGGGCTCTGTCAGGTGCAACTTGCCCAAAACACACTGCCTGGGAGACAGGTCAGTGCAGTGACCTGCACAGAGAGAGGAGAAGGTTAGACATAGGCTTCATATGGCAGTCACATCAGACACGGCATTAGAGACACTCCCTTTAGTCTGTTTCTTTAAGCTAAGGACAATGCTGGCATTCCCAACGATATTTTTTGAATGCTAGAGAAATCTACTGTCCCTGTTCTCCCTTGCTCTTTCCACGTCTAGAATCTGTTATGGATAGATTAAATGATTGTTTGGCTGGTTGATTGATTGACACACGGACAGTGGGGATGGTTGATTGATTGACAGACGGACAGACAGGCATACAGATTTGATTTGATTTGATTTATTCTTTTACATCGAGGATAATGGGATACGCAAATAAACAGACAGACAAACAGACAGACAGACAGACAGACAAGCACACAGGCAGACATACATACATACATACATACATACATACATACATACATACATACATACATACATACATACATACATACATACATACATACATATATACATACACATATGTACGTTCGTACGTGCGTGCGTGCGTGCGTGCGTACGTACGTAGTAATAGATAGATAATAGATAATAGATAGATAGATAGATAGATAGGATAGATAGATAGATAGATAGATAGATAGATAGATAGATAGATAGACAGACAGACAGACAGACAAAGACAGACAGACAGACAGACAGAGAGATAGATAGATAGATAGATAGATAGATAGATAGATAGATAGATAGATAGATAGAGATAGATAGATAGATAGATAGATAGATAGATAGAAGGTAGGTAGATAGATAGATAGATAGATAGATAGATAGATAGATAGATAGATAGATAGATAGATAGATAGATAGATAGATAAGATAGATAGATAGATAGGATAGTAGATAGGCAGGCAGGCAGGCAGGCAGGCAGGCAGACAGAGACAGACAGACAGACAGACAGACAGACAGACAGACAGACAGATAGATAGATAGATAGATAGATAGATAGATAGATAGATAGATAGATAGATAGATAGATAGATAGATAGATAGATAGATAGATAGATAGATATTCAGGTACGTTCCCAATAACCAGACAGCAGGCCCTGTGTGCTAATTCCCATCATGGACAAGGAGTGTTCTCACTGCAGCCACCTCACCCTGGCTACTTAGCACCTCAGGTAGAACTGCGTCATTGTGTGTGTGTGTGTGTGTGTGTGTGTGTGTGTGTGTGTGTGTGTGTGTGTGTGTGTGTGTGTGTGTGTGTGTGTGTGTGTGTGTGTGTGTGTGTGTGGTTGGTGGGGTGTTGCACGTGCGAGTACATGTGCTTGTGTGTGTGTGTGTGCGTGCGTGCGCGCGCGCGCGTGCACACACACACACGTACGCACACACGCACGCACACATGCACGCACGCACGTACGCACGCACGTACGCACGCACGCAAGCGTGTATGTCTGTGTCTGTGCCCGCAATTGTCTATACCTGTGTCTGTGTGTCTGTATTTATTATTTGTATTCTTCTTAACTTCCAAACCCTCACAGAGCCCTCAGTGGTCGGCTCAGCTTCAAAAACGACACTGTTTTTGGACAAATAATGTTCAAATTCGAATTCAAAACACTTCATTATCTCATAGCGAGAGAAATTTAAGCGGATACAAGCTATACATTAAAACAGTAAACATGTTAACATATTAATATTACGCAAAAAATATACTCACAACACAGTAGCTGAATATCAGAACGCACCCATCACATATAAAAAGCCCCAGAAATCAGCAATGCCTCACAGCCAGTCATACACTCACCCAAGTAAAATCACAAACACTCATACGCGCACCAGAATATCCCCCCCCCCCCCCCCCCACACACACACACTGGAAACATTTGCACACATTTTTACGATGTAAACCAAATTGTTATAACACGCTGTAAGTAAAGACGAGATAAATATCAATTAAAACTTAAACATCTTTTCTATTAAGATATTGAACACAGTCTAAAATATTGACACGCGCACGCATTTTTATGGCATAAACCAAACTGTTATAAGAAGTTGTATGATAAGATATATATCAGTCTATTTTATTCTATTTTATCATAAATATTGAACACAGTTTAAAGTAATAAAGGTAGCTTTTCCTTTGCTTCAAAATGTGCTTCGATATGGTTGGTTTACAACATTCAGCGCTATATAAATACCATACATCATCATCATCATCATCATATTATTATTATTATTATTATATGATGATGATGATTATTTTTATTATTATTATTATTATTATTATTATATTATTATTATTATTATTATTATTATTATGATTATGATTATGATTATGATTATTATTATTATTATTATTATTATTATTATTATTATTATATTATTATTATTATTATTATTATTATTATTAAAATAAAAATGCCCCAAGCCTTTCTACCTGAGCTCTTTATCTCCCTTGCCCTCCCCTCCCACTCCTTCCGTCACCTCTCTCTTCTCTCTCTCTCTCTCTCTCTCTCTCTCTCTCTCTCCTCTCTCCTCTCCTCTCTCTCTTCTCTCTCCCCTCTCTCTCTCTCTCTCTCTCTCTCCACTCTCTCTCTCTCTCTCTACTCTCTCTCTCTCTCCTCTCTCTCTCTCTCTCTCTCTCTTCTCTTTTTTCTTCTCTATTTCTCTTTCTTTTTTTGTTTGTTCTTTGTTTTTGTCTTTTTTTTTTTTTTTTTTTTTTTAATTCAACTCAAAATCATCATTGATTCTTACTTCTCATTTTCGTTTCTGAATCAGTGACTTTTATAACATTACCTTAATATTGTATCTCTGTGTTAATTCTTGCCTGTTGTTTGATGCTTGGTATGGTTCCTTACTTTTGGTATTTGGATCATTATAATTGTTGATTTTATTTATATTTTTATTGGCAGTATCTCTCCCCCCCCCCTCCAATATTAGTTTAAAAAAAGTTTCCCCCCGTTTATCCAAATGTATGATTTATATCACATGTATAACTTTTGATAGATGGTGGTGGATTGATGTTTCCAGTTGTTTATTTCATCTTGTTCTCTTGTTTGCTCTTTACCTATTAACACTTTTCTATTCTTCCATAATCAAAATCTTTTATTGTGACTTCTGATTTTGTCTTCTGATCGAGTGCATTTTTATTACCTTATCATATATAGTGTCCTTGTTCTTGTGTGTTGCTTGGTACTGCGTAAAATTTTATTGTTTAGTATCTTTTCATCTTGATGTATCCCTGAAAAGGGCGGGGACTGGATGTAAAAAAGCACACGAGTGCTTATCTATTATCCTCGAATAAAATACTTTGCCTTGCCTTGCCTTGCCTTGCCTTGCCTTGCCTCTCTCTCTCTTCTCTCTCTCTCTCTCTCTCTCTCTCTCTCTCTCTCTCTCTCTCTCTCTCTCTCTCTCTCTCTCTCTCTCTCTCTCTCTCTCCTCTCTCTCTCTCTCTCTCTCTCTCTCTCTCTCTCCTCTCTCTCTCTCTCTCTCTCTCTCTCTCTCTCTCCTCTCTCTCTCTCTCTCTCTCTCTCTCTCTCTCTCTCTCTCTCCTGGGTCAGTTCAGATTTGTTGTCATGCACTTATTAAGCAGCAGATTTGAGGTGGGAATAAAACTAGTTTTATATCGCATATACATATGTTGTTGTTGTTGTTTTTTTATATTGTGACTAATATGACACGTCATCCGTGCTGACTACACAGTCTTGCAAGTCACCTTGTGTAATGGGTGCGTCTTTCTCTGCTTTGCTTCCCAGGTTACCCACCTTACGGCAAAAAGAAAAGAGGAAAGAAAATCAAAGAAAAAATCTGACGCCACCTTTTGTTCAACTCGATGGCAGAAAGAATCGATCCATGGCGTGATTAGCGAGGAGTAGAAGGCTATCGTTTACTACGCTGCTGTTTTCTTTTTTTTTTTTTATTCGTTGTTGTTGTTGTTGTTTTGTTGTTGTTGTTGTCGTCGTCGTCGTTATTATTATTGTTATTATTATTGTGATGATGATGATGATTGATGATGATGATGATGATGATGATGATTGATGATTATCATATTATCATTATATTATTAATTTTGTTGTGTTGTTGTTGTTGTTGTTGTTGGTCCGTCCTCCTCCTCCTCCTCCTCTCCTCCTCCTTCCTTCTTCTTCTTCTTCTTCTTCTTCTTGTTGTTTTCTTCTTCTTTTCTTCTTCTTCTTCTTCTTCTTCTTCTTCTTATTATTATTATTATTATTATTTTTTATTTTGTTATTATTTGTTGTTATTTTTTGTTGTTATTGTTATTATTATTTTATTATTATTTTATTTTTATTATTATTTATTATTATTATTATTATTATTTTATTTTTTATTATTATTATTATTATTATTATTATCATTTATCATTGTTGTTGTTATTATTATTATCATTATCATTATTATTATTATTATTATTATTATTATTATTATTATTATTATTATTATTAATTATTATTATTATTATCATTATCATTATTATCATCTAAGGTGGAGAAGAATTGGTTGTTTGGATTGGTTAATTCCTAAGCTCAAATCATGCGTATGTGAACAACAGTTGTTTTGTTTTGTTAAAGGTTTTTTTTTCGTTTTGGATTTTGTCTGTGTGTGTGTGTGTGTGTGTGTGTGTGTGTGTGGTTTTCTTTGTTGTTGATATTTTTTTTGTTTTTTGGAAGGCTGTAGTTCTTGTTCTTGTCCTACTTCTTTCTCTTCTTCTTTCTTCTTCTTTTTTTCTTCTTCTTCTTCTTCTTCTTCTTCTTCTTGTATGGGTTGGGCTGTGTTTTCTCGTGCCAACGTTATGGGATTTTTCGTTTGTTTCTTTGTTTTTGTATTGATTTTGGCTATAAGAACTTGTTTTGTTTTGTTGACTGGGTTTTCTCTTTTTTCTTTCTTTTTTCCTTTAAATTTTTCTTTGTTTTTGGTGTTGGGGTTGGGTGTTTTTGACTTGTTTGCATTATTATTTTTGTTTTCTTATTTTTTCTGAAATATGAATCCTGTTTTGCTTTCATTTAGTTTGATTAGGGTTTTTTTTTGTTTGTTTTCATTGAGGTTTTGTTCGTGTTGTTTGCATTTGTTCGTTGGTTTGCTTTGGTTTGGGTGTTTTTGCTTGTTTGTATTATGTGTTTGTATTTGTTTTGTGTAATACAGTAATATTTTTAATTATTATATCTATTTTCATTTATTCGAATTCTTCTTGTTTTCCTAGGATAACAACTAAACACTCGTGGGTAGCTTTTTTTTTTTACATCTTGTCCCTGTGTACATATGCGGCTTTGTAAATGTTGTCATCTGTTCCAACCGATACAATGGCCTACTCTTCAGAAAGACAGAACAGGTTTAACATGTGCGCAAGACGACCTGGTGTGCGTTTGCACACGGGACCTCGATTTGTACTGTCATCCGAAGGACTTAATGGGTAATAGAGTCGGCACTGATGTAAACTCTAGGGGCAAAAAAAAAATTCCCATTGAACAGGAGTCTTGGTAGTGGCTCGAACTCGGGCCATCAAGTCGCGAACGCAACGCTCTAACCACCAGGCTACCTATCTATCGTCTTCTCGTTTTGAGAAACGGATGAGGGTGTTTGTGCCTGTTCATTCGTCAGTAAAGCCATTACCTAATCAACTATCTTCCATTTCTCTCCTTTATTTTTTATGTATTGATTCAGACTATCGTAATCAGAACACGCAATCTTCGTGACTGATATTTATTCAACACAAAGAATGAAGAGGGGAAAAAAAGACAGAGAGAGAGAGAGAGAGAGAGAGAGAGAGAGAGAGAGAGAGAGAGAGAGAGAGAGAGAGAGAGAGAGAGAGAGAGAGAGAGAGAGAGAGAGAGAGAGAGAGAGAGAGAGAAGAGAGAGAGAGAGAGAGAGAGAGAGAGAGAGAGAGAGAGAGAGAGAGAGAGAGAGAGAGAGAGAGAGAGAGAGAGAGAGAGAGAAGAGAGAGAAGAGAGAGAGAGAGAGAGAGAGAGAGAGAGAGAGAGAGAGAGAGAGAGAGAGAGAGAGAGAGAGAGAGAGAGAGAGAGAGAGAGAGAGAAAGATAACTGACTGCGACAGAATCTCGAGAAAAACCACAGTCAAACACATAAAACATGGAGGATTGGGAATACCATCTCTAAAACAATATACTATGGGGTTAAAACTTATGTGGATAAGAAAACTTAAACTAAATAATCCTAAATGGAGTTCCATAATTGAAGTGATTTGCCCTTTTGTCAAAGATCTGGACAAATATAGTTACTTTATAACCCATTAGAAGAAAATGTTCAAACACATTCTGGTTTGACACATTCCACGCATACAAAATGTTTGGCAGGAAAGTCAAAATTGTTAATTCTGAAGATCTTTTGGCTGAAAACATATTTTATAATGAAAATATTAAAGTTGGTGGAAACTTTTTTCATGTAAAGGAATGGATAGAAAAGGATATATATCGAATTGCAGATTTAGTTGACGAAAATGGAATTTTTTTGACGTACGACCTTTTTAAGGAGAAATATGATATCAGGACAAATGTCATTACATATCTAGGCTGTGTTCAAGCAATTAAAAGGTATATTCGTACAACGGGTATTAATATGGATAATAATACATCAAACAACCTCCAAAAGGCTTTGAACTTGATTTTGACTGTTAAAAAAGGAACACGCCCTTATTATGATATTCTGGTTGCAGATAACATTCTGCCAAAGTGTTGTGACAAGTGGAACAAAACAATACCAAGGGATCTTAACTGGATAAAGGTTTTTGACAAGGTGCATAAGATAAAAGAAATTAAAATGAAATGGTTCCAGATACGACTGATCCACAAAATTCTAGCTACAAATAATATTCTTGAAAAAATGAAAATTGTTGAAAATGATAAATGCACATTCTGTACTTCTGAGAAAGAAACTGTTGACCATCTATTCTATGCTTGCAGCAAAACTTCTTATTTTTGGACAGAATTGCAAAACTTTCTTCATAAAAATTGTGCCAATACACATGGTCTAGTGCTGTCAAAAGAACGGATTTTATTTGGATTTGATTCTCGATCAAAAGGAGATGAAATACTAGACGAAATACTAATCACTGCAAAATTTTTTATATACAAATGTAGAGTACAAAAAGCGGCACCTATGTTTTCGGTTTTTAGAAAGTATATGACAAAACAATATCAAATTAAAGAATATATTGCCAAAACAAACATGACTTATAGTGTATTTGCAGCTAAATGGCAACATTACAAACAACTAGTTGATGATGGGTAGATACATTTTGAAGAAACTGGTTTTTTGTTTGTTTGTTTGTTTTTTGTGTTTTCTGCATTGTTTTTTTGATGTAATACGTAGCATCGCTACATTGCTTATTTTGTAAAACAACTGAAAATTCACTTGGGGTATTCTCGAATGTAATCTGTGTACTCTCTCTTATTTTCTTCTCTTTTTTTCCCCGACTGTTTGTTTGGTTGTATCTGTTATATCCATACTCTGAATACATTGCAAATTGTTACTCTATGTCATGCAAACAAATAGTAAAAATTTTTGTGTGTGTTTTTGTTTTTGTTTTGTTTTTGTTTGTTTTTGGTTCTGTTTTGTTTTGTTTTTTTTTGTTGTTGTTGTTGTTGTTGTTTGTTTTGGATAACATTATAACTTGGCTCATTTGCAATGTTCAAATCATTTAGAGTGCAATGTACATTTGAATGTTTGAATCACTTAATAGTATACGATTAATTCAATTGGAAAGTTTTAATAGTTTGGAATGTAGTATATATTTGGTTTATTGCAAATGTTGCTATCATTTGAAATGTAATGCATATTTGGATTATTAAAAAAAAAAAAAAAAAAAAAAAAATAACTGACTGCATTAGGTGTGCACTTTTTCTCAGCGAGGTGACTGTCCTGATCTGGCCTCCGCGGTTAAAAAGGAGCTGTAGACAGTATGACTGACTGGTTACTTGACGGATAGGTGGTGAGTTGGTTGGTTGGCTGGTTGATTGATTGGTTGGTTTGTTGATGGGTTGATTGATTAAAACTGATTAATTGTTTGATTGATTAATTGATTGATTGATTGATTGTTTGATTGGATGGTTGATTTGTTGCTTGCTTGCTTGCTTGATAGATTGATTGATTGACTGATTGATCGATCGATCGATCGATCGATTGATCAAAGTAGCCACGTACGTACAAATGCACCACTTTCGTAAACTTCATGCAGCAGAACAAGGACAGGGTCATGGTCAGGGCGCTTTATCAGCTCCAAGACAGACAGGAGAGCCCCGCTATCTCCTCTAGCTCTGACCTGAGTGCCAGGCCTTGAGGAGCAGGCCACAAGTGGCCGAGTGGTGGAGACTGCCTTATCAGGCTCCGGGCCGGGTGGGCCGGATGGGGTTGTCCCGGTGACGTCGCCCTCAGGATCTGCTGCCTCTTCACCGCCTTTTGATAAGGCTGCAGAACACACCGCCACGCCGTCATCACAGACAGGGGGACTTGAGAGTGGGGTTTTGGTTGGGAAGTAGTGGGGGGGGGGTTGTGTGTGGTGCGGGGAGTGGGTTGGGGGGTTGTGTGTGTTTGTGTTGTCTTGTGTGTGTGTGTGTGTGTGTGTGTGTGTGTGTGTGTGTGTGGTGTGTAAGTGGGGGGGGAGAGGGAGAGACTGTGTATTGTGTTGTGTTGTGTTGTAATGTGTTGTGCTGTGTGTGTGTGAGTTGTGTTGTGGTGGGGTAGTGTGTGTGTTGTGGTGTGTGTGTGTGTTTGTTTGTGTATGTGAGAGAGAGAGAGGGCGGGGGGGTGTATGTGAGAGAGAGAGAACAAACATCCTTTATTGTCATAGAAGCCCGAAGGCTTGTGGATACAAATAAACAAGGTTGTAAGGAAAAGTCACCGAAGATGCTTTGTATATGTAATGTGTGCGTGTGTTGCGTGCGTGTCTGTGTGTGTGTGTGTGTGTGTCTGTGTCTGTGTCTGTGTGAGTGATGTGTGTATGGCTCTGCGTGTGTGAGTTTGTGTGTGTGTGTGTCTTTCTGTCTGTCTGTCTGTCTGTCTGCCTGTCTATTTACTGTTGGTGGTGTTGTATGTCTGTGACTGTGTATGTGTGTGTATGTGTTTGTGTGTCTTCTGTCTGTCTGTCTGTGTCGTTGGCATGCCTGTGTCTATACCTCTCTGAGCACGCACACATGTGCATGCGCATGTATTTGTATCATGTTAAGAAATAAGAAAAATTTTCTCTAGTGTTTGTTGCTACTTGCAATTTTAAGAAAAATAACAAAAAGAGCAGGCAGGACACAGCAATGACGATCCTGACTGCATAACTTCTTACCTCAGTCTCTGAACCATCACTGGAGGGGAGTGAGAAGGCCTATCAGTGACCCCCGTTCCCCTCCCCCTTTCCTACTCACCCCCCCCCCCCCCCCCCCTGTTGATGTAACACTCGGGAGCAGACAATGATGGTCATCAGGTAGCCAAAGGCAGTACAGTGGACGTTTGGTACCAAAGAACCAATCACTACTTGGGGAAAACAAGAGATACTGACCCTCAGTGTTGCAGGGCAGCCAGGGCACGATATGGCAGCATGCAGGGCTGGACAGCGGTCAGTGCACGATAACTGGCAAAAACAGCCCCCCAAGGCGCTTTTTAGTTTTAGTGTTCCCCCTTCCCCCCATCCTATTTTGTCACCCCCCGGATAACTGTGTTCTGTTATCCAAGGGTAGTTCAGCTCTTTTCAATGTTTCTGATCTTCCCTAGAATGATATGAAAAGCGGAGTCATGATTCCTGAATCTCCTATTTGTGTTTTAAACAGAATTCGAAGGAGTAAAAATTTGTTTATGAAAAAGTACTACTTCGGTAGCATAGCCCTAGAGATATGAAACCGTACAGAGATACAAGTTTGGGTTATCAGTGAAAAGTGCTGAGAAAGGAAGGAGGCTGGAGTCTGGCTGGGAAGAGTGGCTCCTGAAGAACACTGATGCCTGGAAACCAGGAAGTGCTTCCTCCTGAAGTGTTTCTGTTTCCAGACTGGCACTGAAGAAGTGCTGTGTTACCGGTCATGGGAAAGAGTCACGGAGGCCAACCCATATACACACACACTTTTTTGTCCAGTCTGGAACCAAATGCAGCTTGTTCACCTGTGTAACGCAGTGAAAAATAGTGGGACCTTGATTGAAATAAATCTGGTATTAGACTTTTTTCTACCCATCCACACCTTAAAAATTCGTGAAGGTTTTGGATTGTTTTCATTATTTAAAAAAATACAGCTAAGATATAATTTGTTTGTTTTAGTCTCTTTTTCTTTTCCATTTTGTTGTTGTTGTTGCGCACTGCAATTTCTCTACGAATTATCAGCAATACATGTTGTTGTTTTTTTTAACATGTGTTCTATTGACTGTGAACGGTAAGTAAATGGTAACGGTAAAGGTGTCCCATAACCTGTGTGGTCGTAGGGGAGCCAGGCGTCAGACCTCAGCTTCCCTAGGGGGCCAGCATTTTGAGGGCAGCACCCATCTCCTCTCCTTCGCTGCTTTACCTTCCCTGACCCTAAAGAGGGCAGGTACCCATTTACAGCTGGGTGAACTGGGGGGACAGTACTGGAGCCAAGGCACGCAAACGGCCACCCATCCAACTGGTAACCGCGCTCGACACTGCTTAACTTCACTTGGGGGAAAGCAAGCGCTCTGACCACTGAGCTATCCCGCCCCCTGTGAACGGTATGAGCTACAAACTTAGGGCATCAGGTTATGTTTTCTGCTGTTATAATTATGTTGGGGCCTATGGGGTTTTGTTTGGGGTTTGGTTGTTGTTTTGGGTGGTGGTGGTGGTGGTGGGGATTTAGTTTTAGATTCTGCTTTGTTTTGTTTATTTGTTTATTTTTGTGTTTTTAAAGGATGCAGAAATATGTTCAACACAACCAAACGTGTATATCAAGATAGACAACAGCAGGGCAGATATCTTGGCACGCTCACGCATAAGAAGATTCTTGTCCTTTTCACCCCAAGATGAGTACAACATGCGATCAATACTTCGACACAAGCATTCCCCCCACTCCCACAAAACACACAAAATATAGTTTCTAGTCTCCGATATTTAAAATAAAAGAAAGAAAAAAGACTACAGCAGATACGTATTTAAAAAAATGTTAGAATAGCCCAACCAGCCAGAACAAAAGTAAAAACAAAAAAAAACTTTAAATGTTTATAAATTAATATTCTGAACACGCTCAACAGTCTTGAATTCCTGGCGATGAACAGAAGAGACAGTGGCTACCAGGGGGAAATTGAATGCAAGAAGGGGAAAGCAAGAAAGAGAAGTGAACAGAAATGTTAAATTAGATTCTTCAGTTCGACGCTGAGCTGGAAATTTAATTCAATTCATTTTTTCTTTTATATTTTGAGGATGATGAATAAACTCTTTTTTTTTTCATCCAGTCCCCATGAGGAGAAAATTAAAACGATGTCACAGAAGAGAGAGAGAGAGAGAGAGAGAGAGAGAGAGAGAGAGAGAGAGAGAGAGAGAGAGAGAGAGAGAGAGAGAGAGAGAGAGAGAGAGAGAGAGTTCAGACCTCAGACTTTTACTGCACATCGACCTTAAGCCAAACAGACAGAGAGACGGTCAGACAGACAAGCAGGCAGAGAGTAATCTTCTGATGCTCGCCATCTTTTCAGAAGAGTGAGCTCTGAAAATGGCTTCTCTGCGCTTTGTATGCTTAGATAAAGTAGGCTCTAACGAGGCACGTCGGGGGTCAGAGAAGGGCTAGCCCCTTCAGCCGGGCTGGCCAGGTTTAAGGTGATGCCTGTTACGTAACCTCGCGGCAGTTTTCACTTGATTAAAGTTATCAACTTCTTCAAGTCATCATTCTGTATCCACTGCTCTGACACAGTTTGTGTTGGACTGGCCGGCTGACTGGCTGGCTGGCTCACTGGATGGCTGGTTGGCTGACCAGTGTGTTTGTGTGTGTGTGTGTGTGTGTGTGTGTGTGTGTGTGTGTGTGTGTGTGTGTGTGTGTGTGTGTGTGTGTGTGTGTTGTGCATTATCATGAAATAGTCGGGCGCACATGGTTTCAATAATCCCTGGCAGCAAGAGAGAAGAATTTCTTTCCTTTCCTTACATAAATCTTACCTTACTTTACATTATACTATATTATATTACTTTGCATTGTATTACATTACTTTACCTTACATTACATTACATTACACATTACATCATTCGGATGAGACTATAAACCAAGGTCCCGTGTGCGAACGCACGCAGAACATCTTGCGCACACGTTAAAATCCCGTTCCGCCTTTCGGAAGAGCAGGCCTCGTGTGCCGGTAGGAGCGGATGACAAAATTATATAAAAAAAAACAAACCAGCATGCACACAGGTGTCATATTTAGACACCATGCCTGAGGGGAAAAAAATAATGAGTAGGGCGCTGCACTTGTGGCGACGCGCTCTCCCCGGGAGAGTAGCCCGAATTTCACGCAGAGAAATCTGCTGTGACATAAAGTGGTATAAAATGAAATAAAATAAAATAAAATAAAACATCACATATCATTATATCATGTTACATTATATTACTTTATCTTACCTTACTGTACCTTACCTTACCTTACATTACATTACATTGCATTGCATTACACCACATCACCATACATTACCTTACCATACTTTACAGTACAGTACAGTACAATACAGCACAGTGCAGTACAGTCAGTCCAGTACAGTACAGTACAATACAGCACAGTGCAGTACAGTACAGTACAGTGCAGTGCAGTACAATATAGTACAGAACAGTATAGTACAGTACAGTACAGTACAGTACAGTACAGTGCAGTGCAGTATAATATAGTACAGAACAGTACAGTACAGTACAGTACAGTACAGTACAGTGCAGTGCAGTACAATACAATATAGTAACAGTAAACAGTACAGTACAGTACAGTACAGTGCAGTGCAGTACAATATAGTACAGAACAGTACAGTACAGTACAGTACAGTACAGTGCAGTGCTGCAGTACAATATAGTACAGAACAGTACAGTACAGTACAGTACAGACAGTACAGTACAGTACAGTACAGTACAGTACAGTACAGTACAGTACATACAGAACAGAACAGAACAGAATAGAACAGAACAGAACAAGACATATTATCCTGTATGTAGTCATCTCAAGTGTAAGGGCACGATAAATAACCCAACCAACAAGCAACTCTTCTCCATCTTGGTCTGTCTCCACCCTCTCTCAGCCTCCTCAAGCCGGCCAAGTTTGAGAAGTCTTCCCATCCCTTCCTTCCTCTGTCCTCCTCTCCTCTCCTCTCCTTCTCCCTTCTCTCTCCTCCTTGTACCTCGCAAAGGCAGCAAGTAAGTTTTGGTCCTGCGGTGATTGTTCCTGTCCATAACAGCAAAGAGGTTA
>CM060318.1:60748988-60823988 GCA_030674155.1 Stramonita haemastoma | reverse complement strand
ACCACGCATGCACACACACATTCACACACACACACAGACACACACATTCACACACACACACAAACACACACACGCACATGAATAAAAATAATAATAATAATAATAATAATAAAACACACATACACACACAAACGCACACCCTTTTACATACACACACGTACGCGCGTGCGCGCGCGCCACACACACACACACACACACACACACACACACACAATGCACTCCTACACACACATGCACGCACACAACGCACACAACACACACACACACGCGCGCGCGCGCGCACTCACACACACACACGCACACACACACACGCGCACAAGCACACACACACACACACACACACACACACACACACACACACACACACACACACAGTATCGAGGGATAGATGAACAGACGGACGCACGCACGGATGGATGGATCGATAGATTGATGAAAAGATAGATCAATGAGGAAAATGGGGATGAGGGGGGGGGGGGGGGTAAACCTGGAGCGTAGAAACATTCTGGCGAGCTGTCAACGTGAAACCTCAGGCATGATGATAGATTGTTCCAGCACGAGGGATCCTGAACTGGAATATGACACCCACCTCTCTCTCTCTCTCTCTCTCTCTCTCTCTCTCTCTCTCTCTCTCTCTCTCTCTCTCTCCTCTCTCTCTCTCTCTCTCTCTCTCTCTCTCTCTCTCTCTCTCTCTCTCTCTCTCTCACACACACACACACACAAAACAGACAGACGCACAGACACACACAAGTCCCCACAAAAGTCCACATGACACTATAAACCGAGGTCGCGAGTGCAAACACACGCAGAACATTCTGCACACGCTTTAAAACCTGTTCCGCTCTTCGGAAGAGTAGGTCACTGTGTGCCGGTGGGAACAGATGACACACTTTACAAAACCTCATACACACGGGGACTCGATGTAAAAAATAAAAAAACCCATCACTTGAGTGTTTATTCCATTAACCTCGAAATAAAAGAATGAAATATAAAAATAAATAAAAACATCTCTCTCTCTCTCTCTCTCTCTCTCTCTCTCTCTCTCTCTCTCTCTCTCTCCTCTCTCTCTCTCTCTCTCTCTCTCTCTCTCTCTCTGTCTCTCTCTCTGTCTCTCTGTCTCTCTGTCTCTCTGTCTCTCTGTCTCTCTTCTCTCTCTCTCTCTCTCTCTCTCTCTCTCTTCTCTCTCTCTCTCTCTCTTCTCTCTTCTCTGTCTCTCTCTCTCTCTTCTCTCTCTCTCTCTCTCTCTCTCTCTCATCTCTCTCTCTCTCTCTCTTCTCTCTCTGTCTGTCTGTCTGTCTGTCTGTCTGTCTGTCTGTCTGTCTTCTTCTCTCTCTCTCTCTCTCTCTCTCTCTCTCTCTCTCTCTCTCATCTCTCTCTCTCTCTCTCTCTCTCCTCTCTCCTCTCTCTCCCCACCCCCACCCCCAAAAAAAAGAACAAAAAAAAAGAAATAGAAAAGACAGAGACAGCAGAAGCATGGCTGACATTGATGGAGAGAGAAAAAGACTGAAGAACAATGGATGACCATTTGGGACACGACCTGCCGATAAAAAGAAGTGTCCATTTCATTTTGAAAACAGAGTGAGACAGATGGATGGACAGAGACTGGACAAAGAGAATATGAGTCTGAGAGATGATGAAAACAATAACGATAACAATAACGAAGATTTATTTCACAAGCCATAGCCCTATGGGAAAGGGAGTAGCTCAAGCATCAATGCATATGCAACATCATTTTCTATACCCCTCTCTCTCTCTCTCTCTCTCTCTCTCTCTCTCTCTCTCTCTCTCTCTCTCTCTCTCTCTCTCTCTCTTCTCTCTCTCTCTCTCTCTCTCTCTCTCTCTCTCTCTCTCTCTCTCTCTCTCTCTCTCTCTCTCTCACACACACACACACAGTGCGCGCACACACACACATACACACGTGCATACGTACGCGCACACATGCATACGCACGCGCACACATGCATGCATGCACGCACGTACTCACACACATGCACGCACATATACGCACACATACACACACATGCACACACACATGCAGGCACGCACGCATAAACACGCGCGCGCGCACACACAAACACATGCACCTGTGCACACACACACATGCACACACACGTACGCATGCATACACGCACGGACACACAAGCACACACGCACGCACACACACACGCGTGCACAAACACACACACACACACACACACACACACACACACACACACACACACACACACACACACACACACACACACACATATGTGTGTGTGTGTGTGTTTGTGTGTGAGTGTGTAGTTTCTTCTTTTGGTGTGAATATTTTTCAAGTTCATTTTTAATCTTTTCATTTGTACCACATATCTTCTTTAAGTTTTTCCTTGTTCAAATATGATTATTCTCTCTTTTTTTCTCCTTTTTTTTTTCTTAGATGGATGGCTTGATGAAAAAAAGCAATTGGACTGCTTACTCAATGTACCGTCTGGAAATAAAAGTTTGACTTTGACTTTGACTTCACACACACACACACACACACACACACACACACACACACACACACACACACACACACACACACACACACACACATCAGAAGGCAGTACACACGTTAAGACAGAAAACATGCAAAAACTGGAATACAAACAAAAGCAAGTGAGTGGATTAGTGAGTGAGTGAGTGGATGAGTGGGTGAGTGGAGAGAGCAGCCATTATCTAAATTTCTTGAGGGCGGTGCCAGAACTCTCTGTCACTGCTTTACCTTCCCCGTCCCTGTTAAAGGTAGGTTCTCATCTACAGCAGCTGGGGGACTGAGGGACTGAATTGAAGCCAACGCGCACCAACAGTCACCCATCCAAGAAGAGGGAACAACACTGAACGCTGCTTAAGCCTAGGCTAGAAGAGCGAGAGCTGCTTTGACCACTGGCTATCCCGTTCCCAAGTCTGTACCAGTGTTAAAATTCCAAGTGGAAAAAAATTCACTTGAGCAAAATCTCAGCGGAGAATCAAACCTAGGCCTTCTGTTACCACCACATCAAGAATACAACGCACTAACCACTAGGATGCTCCCCACACCCAATCCCCTTAAAAAAAAATAAATTAAAAATAAAAAAAGCTGACATAAACCAGGCACATGTTTTTGCTTTCAGTTTTTTTTTTTACGGTTTTTTTGCTTGTTTGTTTGTTTTGTCTTGTTTTCTAGTTCCATTTTTTCATCAGAAAGAGAGAGAGAAAAAAAGTTGAAGATTGTGAGAACATGATTACGTCATTTAGAAAATTGCGTAATGGGACATACACTGCCCAAAACAGCTAATGATCAATTCACACTTTGCATGTGTCAGAACTGACAGCTAAAACTCCCACTTCCCTCTTCTATAGAGAGACAGACGCACAGACAAACAGAGACAGAGTCACAGAGAGACAGAGAGAAGGGAGGAAGATACAGCCAGAAAGAGAGACATGGAAAAAAAAAGAGAAAGGGTGGGGATAGGTGTGGAAAAACGTGATTTTTTGTTTGTTTGTTTAAGAGGGAACAGATTGTTATGGAAAAAAGTAAATGTATAATTAAGTGAGGAAAAACAGGAATAACAGAAAGCAAAACAAGAACACAAAGCCACACAAATAAAAAAAATTTTAAAAAGGAAATTGCCAGCATTTATTTTCCAAATGGAAAAAGGTAAAATAATAATAATAATAATAAATGGAATTTATATAGTGCTATATCTTGCAAAAACAAATCAAAGCGCTTGCATTCAACCAATTCTTGCCCATGCAGCCAACAACAATTAAAAAAGTAGGCCTACAAAAACTGTTTTAAAGAAATCCTGCATTCTGAGAGCAAATCTGTAATTTCTACCAAAAAGATATAACTGTGGGGCGACATCTGGTAGCTACAATATGCATTGAGATTGATCATCGTTTCGGAAATGATCAATCTCTTAATCATCCAGGTTCCGTGAACGAGTTTTATCTCTGGATAAACGAAACCAAGCTCGTTTGAACTCGGCAGACTTTGGTACAAGTGATCCATCATGCATAAAAACCAGCTCACAGCGAATCAGCTGAAGTATCTCAGTCACAACAGATCAATGATGATCGACTGCTATAGCGGGTGTTCCCTGTATCTTCTTCAAAGATCAGACACTCACGTTACATCTAAGGGTTCATCTTTACTGTCAGACTGTATACTGTTGTTACTGAATGTTGTTCTTCAGTCCTGCCTTTTTTATGAATAGAAATGGGTGGTTTATTTACAAACAGAATCTCTTTCAATTTTGAATTTCTATTTAGATTTGTTTTTAATGTTCAAGCATGTTAATCAGTTAATGTGTGTGTGTGTGTGTGTGTGTGTGTGTGTGTGTGTGTGTGTGTGTGTGTGTGTGTGTGTGTGTGTGTGTGTGCGCGCGCGCAGGAGCGCGCATGTGTGTGTATGTTTGTGTGTGTGCGTGGATGTGTGTGTGTGTGTCTGCGCGCTCGCGAGAGCGGTGTGTGTGTGTGTGTGTGTTGTGTGTGTGTGTGTGTGTGTGTGTGTGTGTTGTGTGTGTGTGTGTCTGTCGGTCTGTCTGTCTGTCTGTCTGTCTGTCTGTCTGTCTGTCTATTTCTGTGTCTGTGTGTGATAATCTTTGGTAGTTATCTACTTGTGTTCTTATCTCTCTCTCTATCTGTGTGTATGTTTATGTTTGTGATTGCGTGTGCGTGCGTGCGCGCATGCATGTGTGTATGTGTGTGTGCGTGCGTGCGTTTGTATGTGCGTACGTACGTGCGCGCGCGTGTGTGTGTATGTGTGTTATTTAGGATTTGAAATTCTCTTGCAATGTTAGAACCAATATCAATAAATAGCCTCTTCATGCTTGCCCTAAGTACCAGCTCTTCACCATACGATATGTCTGTCAGTATTGCAGTCTCTTCCTGTACTTCAGGAGTTGATTGCAGTATTCTTTTTTATTAACATTTCTTGACTAGACTTGACCTTTCTGATAAATCATCAGTTGAAACAAGAGTATCAGAGCTTTGATCAAGATGCAGTTGGGAAAAAATAACGAACTGGTATTGACTTTGGTCTGGAATCGATCGTCCTTGATCTGTCGGGGTTCTCAGATTCTTCACAGATTTGCTGCCTGCCAGTTTTCAGCTGGATGGGGCGCTGGAAAGAAAGTTGGCAGTGTTCAAACAAGCTCCGTATCGCTCACCCAGGGGCAGAAACTTGTCTATGTGACGTGGATAAAGAAGAGGTCATTTTCTTCTTCTTCTTCTTCTTCTTCTTCTTCTTCTTCTTCTTCTTCTTCTTCTTCTTCTTCTTCTTCTTCTCTTGTTCTCTTGGGACTATCATATGTGTCTGAGAAAAATAACAGCATGTCCTTTCCAGCTCCCCTCGTGGGCCGTACAGATTGGTATGCAGGGTAATCGTCGGCCACACAATCTTTCTCAGGTCGCTGTATAGCGTGTACTTTTGAAGGATGTATTTGCTTGTGTTGTTTTCTTTTCCACAGGAACACGTGGGAGAAGGAACAAGTTTCAGCTTTGTGGACATGTGGTGATTAAGTCTGTGGTGTCCAGTGCGGAGTCGTAGAATGATCAGTTGTTAATCTGTTTTGAGATGGTGGTAGTCGTCCTTCTCTGTTGTAGGTCAGGCCATTGATTTGATGTTTGCTCTTTCATGGAAGGGGAGGCTTCTTTCGCACTGTTCTTTCTGTGCCCCCTGTTTCGCAAGTTGATCAGCCTGTTCGTAGGCGGGTAGCCTACATATGACACTTTTAAATCCAACCTCAAGACACACTTGTTTCAAACCTAAAATTTTTGCCTTCTGTTTTCAACTCCTATTTGTCCCTGCCTTCAACATTTGAAATTCCCTTCACCCTGTCAAAATGAATAACCTCTAAAAGTGTGTGTGTGTGTGTGTGTGTGTGTGTGTGTGTGTGTGTGTGTGTGTGTGTGGTGTGCGTGTGGTGTGTGTGTGTGTGTGTGTGTGTGTGTGTGTGTGTGTGTGGTGTGTGTGTGTATGTGTGTGTGTGCTTTCGTGTTTGCTAGAATTATTTATTGTCATTGGTTGCTTGTTTGTTGTGAGGGTCGAGTGCAAGCGCTTTGATTTGTTTTTACAAGATATAGCGCTATATAAATTCCATGTATTATTATTATTATTATTATTATTATTATCATTATTATTATTATTCCACAGTGGGCAGGGAGCCATTGTTTGGTCATTTCTGATCAGTTCGTTTCCGATCTGAAGGTATGATTTAGACGACTCAGAGTCAGATGGTTTCGTATGCAGACAAAAGAGCTATCGGGAATGGGATCTTGGGATGGACATTTACCAGGAGCCTGGGACCTGCTGCTTGCTAGAGTGAGTGAGGGGAAACTTTGTGCCTCTTGAAGTCCACAGTCCCTAAATCGTATCTCTCCTCTGGGACTATAATACAATCTACAAAGACAGTTTGGAGTGGTGACACAATAGAGAAGGAAGAGTAACATTACATGTGTTCTTGTTGTTGCTCTTGTGCTTGTTGTTGTTGTTGTTGCTCGTTCCCCAGCTTTAACCCTGGGGTTATACAGAATGTGCCCTCTGGCTCACTCGTCCTACCTGGGAATCGCTGAGAGGACTGGATGAGGAGTTTTCGTGTATGATTGTTTTCAAATGCTTCGCAACATAGCAGCTATGCTGTGGCTTCAGGTGATTTCTTTCTCTCTTAAAGAAGAGTACATATTATTAAGCTTAGGGCTTGCTGTGTGTGTGTTTGTGTGTGTGTGTGTGTGTGTGTAAAGATGGGTAGGTAGGCAGGTAAATAGGTAGGCAGGTAGTTAGATAGGTAGGTAGATAACAGCATGTTTATGTGGTAGGAAGGTAATTAGGTAGAAAGGTAATAGCATGTGCATGTTGTAGGTAGGTAGGTGGGTAGGTAGGTATGTAGGTAGGTTGGTAGGTAGGAAGATATGAAAGTAAGTAGGCAGGTAGGTACCGGTAATGATATGTGAGAGAAGATAAACAATAAACAAAGAATGTAATAAATTGTTGTTAAAAACCTACAATGATGTAACATTGAATCTACATGATTTAAGGAATAGAAGTAGCGTTAGTGGATCAAGGGAGCTAATCTACCCTCACCAGTCCTAGAATCATTCCATGACACAGTATTCTCCCCTAGCTTTGGCAGGAATGGACATAGTGGAGCCTAGTATTCACACACACACACACGCACACACGCAAACACACACACACACACACATACACACACACACACACAACACACACACACACACACACACACACACACACACACACACACACACACACACACAACACACACACACACACACACACACACACACACACACACACACAAACACACACACACACACACACACACACAATCTGACATAAGTTGCTTATTGACATTTCATGGATTTTTTTATTATTTTTATTTATTTATTTATTTTTTATTATTAAGTCTTAAATAATGGTTGGTGACATTGTATTGATATAAGCTGTTGACACCATATGATTTTTTAAAAAAAAACAATTTTAAATGTGTGCATGCCCATATGTTTGTTATGTTATTCCACTCAGTGGTGATGGGTGTTATCATATGGTATTGTTGCTTTAGTTGTTTTTTCTTTTCTTTCCTTCTAATATATAATCCGTGTGGATTGGTTTTTTGATGTTTTGGTCTGATTGTTTGTTTTTGGGGGGGGGGGGGGGTTTGGTTTTTTTTTTGGTTTTTTTTTTTTTTTTAAGTCTTAAATAATGGTTGGTGACATTGTATTGATATAAGCTGTTTGACACCATATGATTAAAAAAAATTTTTTTTTTTTTTTTTTAAATGTGTGCATGCCCATATGTTTGTTATGTTATTCCACTCAGTGGTGATGGGTATTATCATATGGTATTGTTGCTTTAGTTGTTTTTTCTTTTCTTCCTTCTAATATATAATCCGTGTGGATTGGTTTTTTGATGTTTTGGTTTGATTGTTTGTTTTTTGGTGTGTTTTTATGTGTTTTTTTGTTTGTTTGTTTGTTTTTGTTTTTCTTTTGTTTGATTGTATGTTTGTTAGCGTATATGTTATTTCCTCTCAGTGATGATGGGTATTATCATAAGGTATCGTTGTGTTTGTTGTGTTTTCCTTATCTTCTTTTAAAAATATAAAGTATGAATTGAAGTATAGAGATATTGTAATCTGACATAAATTGCTTATAGATTTTTTATTATTTTACTTATTTAATTTTTAAAAAATTTGTTGTTGTTGTTGTATTTATTCATTTTTTTTTAAAATTGTTTTTTTTTTTTTTTTTTTTTTATTATTATTATTATTATTATTATTATTATTATTATTATTACTATTATTATTATATATCATTATTATTATTATTATTATTATTATTAAGTCTTATTGTTTTTTTGGTTTACATTGTAATTGATATAAGCTGGTGTGTGTGTGTGTGTGTGTGTGTGTGTGTGTGTGTGTGTGTGTGTGTGTGTGTGTGTGTGTGTGTTTGTTTTTGTTTTTTTTTATTTTAAACTATATGATTTTTTTAAAAAGACTTTAAATGTGTGCATGTACCTACGAGTATACGAGCTGAGTGGAAGAGCGCAAACCGTGTGGTGTGTGTGTGTGTGTGTGTGTGTGTGTGTGTGTGTGTGTGTGTGTGTGTGTGTGTGTGTGTGTGTAGATGCACGGGTGTGTGTGTGTGTGTGTGTGTGTGTGTGTGTGTGTGTGTGTGTGTGTGTGTGTGTGTGTGTGTGTGTGTGTGTGTGTATGGGTGTGTGGGTGTATGTGCATATGTGTGTATGGCTTTCGAGTAGATTTTTAAAATATTTTTTTTTTTTTTATTATTTATTTTATTTATTTATTTTATTTTCTCTTTTGGTTGTTGTTATAGTAGTTGCTTGTATTATTTATAGGCATAGTTTATTTTAAAGTTGTTGAAATCATGTTAGCAAGTTAATGTTGGTGAAATGTTTGTTGTTGTTGTTTTAATTGTTTGTTTGCTTTTTCCCCTTTTCTTTCTTTCGTTGGTTTTTTTTTTTTGTTTGTTTGTTTGCTAGGGATTTTCTACTTTGTTTTTTGTTGGTTTTTTGTTTTGTTTAGGATTTGATTTTTGCTATTGTTTCGATTTTTTTCTTTTCTTTTCTTTAGATAGATGGCTTGATGGAAAAAAGCAGATCGCTGCTTACTCAATGTACCATCTGGAAATAAAAATTTGATTGATTGATTGATTGATTGATTGACACACACACACACACACACACACACACACACACACACACACACACACACACACACACACACACACACACACACACACACACACACACACACACACACGGGGGTGGGGTGGGGTGGGGGTAGTGTTAAGGATGACACCAGCTCAAAGTCTGTGTTGTCGGATCACTGATAACGGTTAAGATCACTTCTGCCACTGGGTCACTTGACTTCATACTTTGCTTCTAAATTCCTGTGATGTAATTAAAGAGCGTCCCCCAAGCAGCTGCTAGGCACAAGGAGACTCCAGAAGACAATGGGTTGGTATTTTACGGTATTGGTATTGGTATTGGTATTCAAAAAGACTTTTGTCCAGCCTGTTTTGCTCAGCACTGATGTGACATTACAGGGGGAAATGGTTACTGATATGTGTGCATAGTATCCGTTAACGTACGATTGTTTTGCTACTCAATACATCTCATTTACATCAGGGTTTATACCTTTGGAAGGTTTTCAATTTTTATTATATGTTTCAGTCAGGTGCAAAAAAAAAAAAAAAAAAAAAAAAAAACAGTTGTAGGCCTATATTATGATTCGAGTCATTGAAACTAAGAACAACACCTGTGGACTCCCGACCCCGGGGGTGAGGCACAACGAATCTAGGTATGGCTGTGGCGGGGAGATTGAAATGAGCGGCGTGAGAACAGCAGTACGGGAACGTCACAGAAGACGAGGCAGCCAAAAAAAAAAAAAAAGAACAACACCTGATACCGTATACTCAGGTTAAATTATTTTCCATGCATGTTTGTTATTATGTCCATTATATTTCGAGCTTTTGTTCATCAAATGGCATTAAGTATCATAAAAGGCAGCGCGAAGCATTTTCGCTTATATGACAGAGAACAATAGTTGTGGTCTGAGCGTTCGAGGAGGAAGAAATATAGGATAAGTTCTGCTGGGTTTCTTTGCCTCAAGATCTTGAAATAAGTTCTGATAGCAATTTTCCATAAAAATAATTGTGTGGACTGAACTAACCCTCAAAGGGAGTATACTGTGTAAATGTTGGGGATGTATTGATTAGAGTTAATGTTCTTATCCGACAACGTTTTGGGGTTTGTTGTTGTTGGTGTCGTTGTGTTATTGTTGTTGTTTTCTTTGTTTAATAATTGTGTGGACTGAACTAACCCTCTAAGGGAGTATACTGTGTAAATGTTGGAGATGTATCGATTGGAGTTAGTGTTCTCATCCCTGGTTAGCACCACACCCGAGAACGTTTTGGGGTTTGTTGTTGGTGTTGTGTTATTGTTGTTGTTTTCTTTGTTTTTCTGTAACCCCCAAAAGTTGAAGGAAATGAATCATTGCAATTATTGTCAGGACAGCTTTTTATGGAAAAGGACACCACCACTATTATAACTATCCAGAGAACCGACATGGACTTCTAAGAAAGAACAGTCTTCTCATTGTTTTGCAGCAGTTTGTTGCAAATCATTGATATAAAATTATAACAACAACAACAAATTTAAAAAACCCAAACAACCGGGCATGGACTGAAAACCTGAACTTAATACAGTGACTGATAAGAAGGGGACACGATAGCCTGGTGGTCAGAGTGATGCGCTCACGATCTGCTGACCCGGGTTCGAATCTCGTTGAAGAGGATTTTTCCTCTGGAGTTAACATCAGTGCCAACTCCACTAAAGTCCTTCGGATGAGACTATAAACACAAATCTACAAATGTAATATGCGTGCCATACCATACCTTCTCTGCACCCTGAACTCTCCCTTAAAGTCCTTCGGATGAGACTTTAAACCGAGGCCCCGTGTGCGAACGCACGCAGAACATCTTGCGCACACGTTAAATCCTGTTCCACTTTTCGTAAGAATAGGCCATCGTGTGCCGGTGGGAACAGATGACATTTACAAAACTGCATACACACGGGGACTGGATGCAAAAAAGCACAATAGTGCTTATTCCATTATCCTCGTTATAAAAAGAAAGAAAGAAAGAAAGAAAGAAGTTACTGATGAAGAGTGGTTGGGGCACTGCACTGACTTCATCACTGCACGGCTGTGTGTCTTGGGCAAGTTGAACCTGGTAGACCCCTTCTCTCAAAGTTCTTAACTGCAGTCATGGTATTTTCGTATGCTGTGTTGTAAAGTGGTTTTTGTCGTAAAGTGTTGTTTCTTTCATACGGTGCACAGGCTCTAACGGAGATAAAAACTTCTCTTTGGGTGTCGAAACTTTTTGTGTGCTGTGTCCTAAAGTGGTTGTTTGACGTAACATGAACAGGCTTAACGGAGATCAGAACCCCAAACACTCACCACCACCACCCAGTGTCTTAAAAGTTCCTGTGGCAACTTAACTTCTTTTTTCACCAAGTGGATCCATGGACAGCCGATGTACAGACCTCAGATCGCAAAACAGCCATTCCAAATTCGATTCCTAGTGAGCGTGTGGAACGGGTAAAACAACAGATTAATTTGTCCTGGAAAGTTGTGGAGTATTTGTTTTACGTTTGCAATCTCGACTTAGATTTTATTTATGAAAATATACATTTTTATTGCCATTATTTTGGGTAGTGTTTTCAAGTATGTTGACATTAAACGACGTGCTAAGCACTTTAATATATTTTTTGTTATGTTTGGACCAGATTTGTGCAGTCGAAGGCCTTAATCCAGTTAGTGACAAGAAAAGCAAATTTTCCTCTTGACTGGAGTTCCGAGGTTCACCAATGGTGAGATTTTTGCGTACAAGATCGTTTTTCCCCACCATGAAAGTGTCTGTATTCCGACTTCGTGGATGGTATCTTATCACGACACCTGTGTGCATGCGTTTTTGTTTTATAAGTCCTGTCATCCGTTCCTACAAGCACGAAACAGTATAGGCCTTCTCTTCCAAAAGGCAGAACGGGCTTTTTAAAGTGTGCGCAAGACGTTCTAGGTACATTTGCACACGGGCCTCGGTTTATAAACTCATTCGAAGGGTTGTGACCTTCAGTTCGATTTTCTTGTCAAACTGGGAAGAATCAGCAAGGCTGGGTGGGAATGAACCCAGAACCTCACGGTTTGTGTTTTAGGCAGGTAAATGCCTTAACCATCCTGCTGCAACCTGCCTTCTTTAACGACATCGCACTCCTGAAATACCAATCACATACCCGTCACAGTTGATCTACTCTTCTATAAAAGATCGATGGGTTTTTACCCTGTGGGCAAGGTTGGCTATGTACGTTGGTTGGCTTGTTTGTAGTAGAGTCTCGGGGGAAGTACCCCATTAAGGAGCCGTGCCATCAACCAGTCATCACTCGCACTTAGTACCTTGGTTTGTAGCCTCATCCGAAGAACTTTTGGAGGAGTGGAGTTAGCACTTGTGCTATTTTCAGTGGGGAAATCCCCTTGAACGGGTGTCTCGATGGTGGCTCGATGGTGGCTCGAACCCAGGCCATCAAATTGCGTGCGCAACGCTCTCACCACCAGGCTTACTCGACCCCTGGTAATGGAAATGAAACGAGAGGTGACTTCAGTGTTGGGCGGAGGACGGGGTGGGGGAGACGATTTTCCAAAGGATACCTTGTAGACTCGTGCCCTCACTTATCTTTTTTTTTTTTACCACAGCAGAATTATCTACTTGAAATTCGGGCTGCTATGCCCGGGGAGAGCGCGTCGCCACATGTGCAGCGCCACCCATTATTTTTTTCCTTTTTCCTGTCTGCAACTCTATTTGTTTCCCTATCGGAGTGGCTTTTTTCTACAGAATTTTGCCGGGGGCAAAGTTTTTGTTGCCGTGAGTTCTTTTACGTGCGCTAAATAACAATGTGTAACACACGGCACCTCGATTTATCGTCTCATCCGAAAGACTAGCACCCAGACTACCACTCACGGTCTAATCGATGGGGGAAAGTTTTGGGCCCAAAGGGGATTCGAACCACCGCACACTCCCACCTGGACTTTCCCCTTTCTAGACAGGTACGATACCTCTACACCACCCATCCACCAGGTGACGCGGAGTTCAGCGTTCTAACCACTACGGTACCTCTGCCCCCTGACAGAGACGTAGACTAGAACCGTTCCACCTGGGTGTATGTCAGTGATTGAAAAACAAAAAAGGGTGTGGGCTTTTAGCGGCGGCGGTATTGTGATAGGGGTGTGGTATCAGACACGGTAACAGTGGGCCAGAGGCGGATTGGTTAGGGTGCTCTCACAGGTATGGTGTGTGTGTGTGTGTGTGTGTGTGTGTGTGTGTGTGTGTGTGTGTGTGTGTGTGTGTGTGTGTGGTGTGTGTGCGTGTGTGTGTGGTGTGTGTGTGTGTGTGTGTGTGTGTGTGTGTGTGTGGTGTGTGTGTGTGTGTGTGTGTATACGTAGGTACGTACGTACGTGCGTGTGTGTGTGTGTGTGTGTGTGTGTGTGTGTGTGTGTGTGTGTGTGTGTGTGTGTGTGTGTGTGTGTGTGTGTGTGTGTGTGTGTGCGTGCGTGTGTGTGTGTGCGTGCGTGTGTGTGTATGTGTGTGTGTGTGTGCGTACGTGCGCGTGTGTCGATCATTGGTGGTGGTGGTGGTGGTGGTGGTGGCGGCGGCGGCGGCGGTAGTGGTTGTGGTGCGCGTTGTGACTGTACTGAAAAAACTACACATTCAAGCAAATCACCTAGACATAATGATTGGTTTCTGAATATCATTTTATCATTCAATCCATCAGCCGTGACCCCTGCAGCCCCACTGAGGCTATATTATCAAGACTGTCCCTGTTTGGTGACAATTCAAAGCTCACATTTTCACACTGTGCATCTATATACAAATTGAAACACTACAATGGTTTTTTAAAAAAATGAACCATTTACATCACGCTTTTGATGATGATGATGATGATGATGATGATGATGATGATGATGATGATGATGATGATGATGATGATGATGATGATGATGATGATGATGATGACAGTACTGATAATAACAGCCACGTCATGATGATGACGACCGTGAAGACGACGACGACTACGACGAGGATAGCGACGACGACGACAACGACGACGACCATGAAGAGGAGGAGAAGGAGGAGGAAGACGACGACGACGACGACGATGATGATCATGATGACGATGACGACGACGACAATGATACTGATGATGTTGATGATGATAATGATGAACACTGTTGATGAGACTACTCATGTGCTCATGATTGTGTCGATGAAAATATTCAGGCAGTCTGATTGTGGCAGTGGTGATGGTCGTAATAATGGTAGTTTGACAGTGGTGGGGTTTTTTGACAAGCAAACGTGCACAGAGCCAAAGTTTGGTGAAAATATCGTTATAAACTTCACCAGGATCTTCCAATAGCTATAAAAGCCTCACAAGGATTTTCATGCTAAGCTAGGACATTATTGCAACACGACCACCCCCACCATCACTGAACACCACAGTGACCCGGCCAGCTGCAGTGCATGGCCTTTTTGGTTGGTGGTTTCACGGCAACATAACTGTAATAAAAATTCTTAGGGATTTTTAGCTATCACACTACGACATACTTAACTAGGGTATGGCTGGACTAAAGAGATCGGAATGAGCGGCGTGGGAATAGCAGAACAGGAATGTTACACAAGATGAGAAAGCAAAAAAAAAAACGTAAAAAGATTGCCTCATGCTTTCATCTGGATTATCCTCATCAAGCCCTCCCCTCCCCCAACCTCCTCACCCATAATCATTGTTTATATTACTGCTGCTGCTGCTGCTGCTGCTGGCTAGCTCCATTTTTCCGCAGATTGATGAGGTGACGACTGCATTGCGATGTTGTCTGAAGTCATCACAGTAGCCTAACCATTATGGTTCTCCCTGCTGAGTAAAGTTGTCGTCCATTGTCCTTGTTCATTGTCGTGTGCGCATTACTTCAATCAATGTTTGCCACTAATGCAGTAATCGTGTTATATTCAATCGATATTTTCTGTTCTCTCGATTTTTCTTTTCATGCAAAAGCAAGAAGCTTTCACGGACGTTGCGGATGACTGCATTGTTTGCTTGAATGCAGTTGTAGCGAAGAAACCGAGAGTAAAGCTTTCTTTTGATGTATTGATAAGATGTTGCATCTCTTGAGGATCCTGTGATTTTCATTTCAGATGGAATTTTCTTTTGTCTGCTACTATTGTTGCTGCTATGGCTGTCACTGTTGTTATGTTGCTATTGGTTTCTTCTTCTTCCTCTTCCTCTTCCTCTTCCTCTTCTTCTTCTTCTTCTTCTTCTTCTTCTTCTTCTTCTTCGAGTTTTTGGTGTTACTTATTGCCATCACTGCCTATTTTTTTCTGTTTACAGTCTGTTGAAATAGAATTGTCTGCAGTGCAGTGGTATTTTCAATACCTCTTCCCCAAATCCACTACAAACCGTTTTAAAACTTGAAAAAAAACAGCAGTTTTATGTCATTTCAAAAGATTTCCTCACTCTTTCCTTTTCCCCCTATGATGACTCATCGGAGCACATAACATAATGTTCTCTGAGCGGTGTCCCTCTCTAGCTACAAGGTGTATCCTGGGTCTTTTTATGTTTCCTTAACCTACCAAAACACTGACGTGAAAAGAGTGAGTACATTTTAAGGTGCATATTTCAATATTAAATATACAAATCACCATAATCAAAAGATTTTTTTGGATGCATAACAAACAAGTAACTTTGAAAAGATAATGCTGATGATATTCATCATTATTCAGTGGATTTGCTGTTTGCTTTGTTAGACCTCTGCAGTTATCTTCTCTTTTTTCCTCTACACCAACTCTTTGGTTGGGTTTTTTATACTCCCCACAAACTGCATACTGGTAGCCTATGCTGGCATACTGGAATGCTCGCCTCATCCATACCACCGGTTTTAGCTGCCCAACTCGTCTATTGGAAAAAATACGGAAAGGAGGATGGGGGGGGTAAACGTGTATGCAATATGCTACTTATACATACAAGACCTAAGTTTGTATGTGGATCTGGAGAGTTTCAGAAAGCAATTACCTGTGCAGGGAATCACTACAGCCACTGTGAGGTTATCTCTGGGGTTTGTTTCCTCGTGGTGGTTGGATATATATGGTCTGTTCCTTGTCGATTCCTGCCACTAGATTTTGGCGGGATAATGTTTGGTAAGACTATGTACAACAAAGGGGCAATAAAGGAAAGGACAGAGAAAGAAAGAAAGACTGAGGAAGGAAGGAAGGAAGGAAGGAAGGGGAAGAAAGGAAGGAAGGAAGAAGAAAGGAAGAAAGAAAGAAAGAAGAAGAAGAAAAAAACAGAAAGAAAACTAGAAAGAGAAGACGAAAAAGAAAGAAAGAAAGAAAGAGAACAGAAAGACAGCAAAGAAAGAAAGAAAGAAGAAAACAGAACAAACAAACAAACAAACAAAAGAAAGCAAAAAGCAAAAAGAAAAAGAAAGAAAGAAACAGAAACGAAGCAGCAAAAAGCAAGAAAGAAAGCAAGAAAGAAAAGAAAAAAAAGCAAGAACAACAAGAAGAAAGAAAGAAAGAGAAGAAGAAAGAAAGAAAGAAAGAAAGGAAAGAAAGAAAAAGAAAGAAAGAAAGAAAGAAAGAAAGAAAAGAAAAAGGAACATCAGATCCCAAAAAGCCAACCAACCAACAACACAGTGCTAGACGCCCCCTCACACGCCCACACCGAACACACTCCACACCCCCACTCAGCTATCCGTCCCGTCACTTCGTTACCACCCCAGGCAAAGACACCGTGTCCACCTTACAACCACCGTCACCCCAACACCCGCCCTTCCACCTCCTGCTCCCCTCCGACCCCACTCTCCTCCTACTCCTGCCCCCGCTGTGACCCCGACCTTCACCTTCACCTTACCTTGACCTTGACCTTTCCCGCTACGATGAGTCAGGTCAAACTCGGGGTTCTCCTTGAGAAAAGCGGCCCTGGCCTTGCTCTGTTCCCGCGGGAAGAGGTTGCTGTGGTAGAGGGAGAACTTGGAGGCGATGACGGCGATAGGCATGGCCATGACGATCAGCCCGGACAGGGCACAAGGGACCCCACCAGCTTGCCGGCCACGCTGACGGGGTACACGTCCCCGTAGCCCACTGTGAGTCATGGTGACCAGGGCCCACCACATGCCGGAGGGGATGGAGTAGAAGGTGGTGAGTCCCGCCAGCACCTCGGCGGTGTAGGCCAGCGTGCCGAACAGCGTGATGAAGGACAGCACGCACACCACCAGCATCAGCAGCTCCTTGATGCTGGACTTGGCGCACAGCAGCAGCACCTGTGTCGTGTCATGCCGTGCCGTGCCGTGCCGTGTCCGTGTCCGTGCCGCATGTACAGCCAGCAAGCAGTGTTAGGTGGGATATAGGCTACACGGGGTGAAAGTTCATGTGTGTGTGTCAATTGTTGTAGTATAGCAGTTACGTTGGGGTGTAGCTGTTAATTAAATTAAGGCTGTTCGCGAAAGAAATGATCAGACTACACAGTATATCCCCGAAGATGGTGTGCGGCTAATTTAATGATGTGTAAAACAATTTTTTTAAACGGTTGCATACGCAACATCTCACCATGGGTGAACCTCGGAGCTCTAGCCGAGGAACAACATAAAAGTACAAAGTGTAGCGGGGTTTATGTTGTTGTTGTTGTTGTTGTTGTTTTTAGATGGTACATTGAAAAAGTAGTGCGTTTGTTGTTGTGTTTTTTTTCTAAGGGATACAATTAACAAAAAAATTGCTTTTTGTTAAAAAATAGAACGTTTTTTTAATTATAAAAAAAACAACGAAAAAAAGAAACACAAAAGAAAGAAATGAAGCTGTATCAGGCTACACTGTCTGACCACCACATCAACCATGCCCTATCTTCTCTCTACTCCCTCTTTCACAATACACACATCGATAGAAAAGATAGAAAAAAATACCAATTCAGACTGGGCACTCACAACCGTCAGCAATGACAATGCTGTGGACAACAACACCACTTCCGCCCCCCCCCCCCCTACACACACACACACACACACACACACACACACACACACACACACACACACACACACACACACACACACAACACACACCACGCACGCACGCACGCACGCACGTGCATTCAATACATTGGCTTTTTTGGACAGCGATTCATCTATCGGAAGAAAAAAAAAGGAGACAAAAAAGGAAGAAAAAAAAACAACACTCATCACCACTAACAACCACAACAACAACGACAAAACCTATAGAAAAAGAACAACAACAAAGAATCAAAGAGAAAAAAAAGCAAGAGAGTGTTAGACTAGTACTTAGCTGGAATGATGTCCTTAACAGAGAAATAAGAATGCTGTTTTATAGGCCCATAGAGAGAGCACATAATCTGGCCTTACATGAAAGTTTCATAGTGACCTTGAACATTCTGTAGGAGCGTGAACTACTGCACTTTCCATTGACTGTGGAGGTCCCAGTAGCCAATGGTCCATTGAACCACATCATGGTCATTTTCAATACTCATCAGGTTTTAAGGATCGATAGATTATGAGTTGCTCGTAGATGATAAAAGACAACCAGTACTAAACGTTGCATATTTAAAGAGCAACGCATATTTCAAAATGTAATGGCATTCGATGTTTTACACACACACACACACGCGCGCACACACACACACACACACACACACACACACACACACACACACACACACACACACACACACACACACAACACAAGAGAGAGAGAGAGAGAGAAGAGAGAGAAGAGAGAGAGAGAGAGAGAGAAGAAGAGAGAGAGAGAGAGAGAAGAGAGAGAGAGAGGATTGATTAGATCAATAAGAGAGGGAGAGAGGGCTGGGGAAGCGGAGGGGGGAGAGAGAGTGTCTGCATCCAGTGGGCTACCAAACACAGACATAGCCAGTGTGCATCCTGTAAAAAATATATTAGCTGCTCTAAAGTCGGAATGTGTCGGCTGATGCCAGCCGACATAGCTTCAGCAGACTTACAAGTACAGGGAAAGACAAACAAGGAAAGGTAGAAAAGAACAGGAGAAGGAGACAGTGTCATTATGTGAATGAGGAGGAAAACTATGACAGTCGTGTTGATTTAGTGGCATTCGGTGGCAACACTAGCATTAATGATTCGGGTGAGCCTATCTACACGGGTAAAATTTCTTAACCCACAGAACCCCTAAGTCATAGCATTCTTCATCTCCTTCTTCTTCGCAATTTTTCTTTGCAATTCTTCTTCGCAATTCTTCTTCTTCTTCTTCGCAATTCTTCTTCTTCTTCTTCGCAATTCTTCTTCTTCTTCTTCTTCACAATTCTTCTTCTTCTTCGCAATTCTTCTTCTTCTTCGCAATTCTTCTTCTTTGAAATTCTTCTTCTTCTCTTCGCAATTCTTCTTCCTCTTCTTCTTCTTCGCAATTCTTTGCAACTCTTCTTCGCAATTCTTCGCAATTCTTCTTCGCAATTCCTACTTCACAATTCTTCCTCTACTTGGCAGTTCTTCTTTGCAATTCATCTTCTTCGCATTTCTTCTTCTTTTTTTTGTATTTCTTTTTCTTCTTCACAATTCTTCTTCTCCGCATTTTTTCTTCTTCTTCGCAATTCTTCTTCTTCTTTGTCGTCATCGTCGTCGCCGTTATCGTCGTCGTCTTTGAATGCTCAAACAGCAACTCATTATTGTCAGCCATATGAGCGAAAATGCGTTGCGCTACCGTTAAGTGCCTAATAAGTCAGGCCCAGCACATCCGACTAGAGTGCGGGAGAGAACTCTTATAACAATTGTTTTCAGTATTTCGGGAAAAAAAAGGCAGGAGAATTGACCAAGAAAGCAGAAACCAGACAAGACAAGGGCTGACAGAAGAAAAAAAAGCAGTGCAGAAAGAAAGAGAGGGATAGAAAAGAGGGAATTTCTAGCACATGATTTCCAGAAAGTGGGAATGCTATACACACTGACAGACCCCCCCCCCCCCCCCCCAGGTGTCCATTCCCACAGGAAAGGAGACGGGGTTGTGGGGGGGGGGGGGTGATGGATGGGAAACCATAGGGGGACGGGATAACCTAGTGGTTAGAACATTGCGCTGACAATTTGACGACCTGAGTTCGATTCCTGTTCGAGGGGATTTTTCCTGTTCGAGGGGATTTTTCCCCTGGAGTTAACATCAGTGCTGACTCCACTCTCCCCAAAAGTCTTTCGGATGAGACTTTAAACCGAGGCCCCGTGTGCGAACACATTCAGAACATCTTGCGCACACGTTAAATCCTGTTCCACTTTTCGTAAGAGTAGGCCATTGTGTGCCGGTGGGAACAGATGACAATATTTACAAAACTGCATTCACACGGGGAATGGATGAAGAAAGCACACGAGTGCTTATTCTATTACCCTCGATATAAAAGAATAAATAAAATATAAAATAAGATAGCCATTTAAACGATTCATAAAATCCCCAAATCCCTGTTGGTGACCTACCTGCATGTAGTCGAAGTTCTTGGCCATGTAGAAGACTCGGAAGGCGCGGATGGCGGCCAGAGCCATGAGGACAGCGTGCACACTGCGCTCAGTGCTGGTCACCGACCTGTGCCGGATCTTGTCCGGGATCACCTCGTTCTCCATCACGTACAGGGCACAGCTCTGGGCGGCGATGAACACCTCCAGCCAGTTCCGCGCCTGCCGGAAAAACCTGCCCCGCACATAGACCACACAGCTTAGTAGATTTTTAATTATTCGTTTTATCTATGCCGGAAAAACCTGCCCCGGACACAGAGCACACATCCTAGTAGATTTTTAATTATTCGTTTTATCTATGCCGGATAAACCTGCCACGCACACAGACCACACATCTAGTAGATTTTTAATTATTCGTTTCATCTATGCCGGATAAACCTGCCACGCACATAGACTACACATACACATCCTTGTAGATTTTCAATCATTCATTTTATCTATGCCGGAAAAACCTGCCACGCACATAGACCACACATCCTTGCAGATTTTCAATCATTTGTTTATCTATGCCGGAAAAACCTGCCACGCACATAAACTACACATCCTAGCAGATTTTCAATCATTCGTTTTATCTATGCCGGAAAAAACTGCCCGCACATAGACCACACACACATCCTAGTAGATTTTTCAATCATTCGTTTTATTATGCCGGAAAAAACTGCCCGCACATAGACCACACACACATCCTAGTAGATTTTCAATCATTCGTTTTATCTATGCCGGAAAAACCTGCCACGCACATAGACTACACATACACATCCTTGTAGATTTTCAATCATTCATTTTATCTATGCCGGAAAAACCTGCCACGCACATAGACCACACAGCCTAGCAGATTTTCAATCATTCGTTTTATCTATGCCGGATAAACCTGCCACGCACATAGACCGCACATCCTTGTAGATTTTCAATCATTCTTTTATCTATGCCGGATAAACCTGCCACGCACATAGACCACAAATCCTGCAGATTTTCAATCATTTGTTTTATCTAAGCCGGAAAAACCTGCCACGCACATAAACACACATCCTACAGATTTCAATCATTCGTTTTATCTGTGCCGGAAAAACTGCCCGCACATAGACAACACACATCCTAGTAGATTTCAATCATTCGTTTTATCTATGCCGGAAAAACCTGCCCGCACATAGACTACATACACATCCTTGTAGATTTTCAATCATTCGTTTTATCTATGCCGGAAAACCTCCCGCACATAGACTACATACACATCCTTGTAGTTTCAATCATTCGTTTATCATGCCGGAAAAACCTGCCACGCACATAGACCACACATCCTTGCAGATTTTCAATCATTCGTTTTATCTATGCCGGAAAAACCTGCCACGCACATAGACCGCACATCCTTGTAGATTTTCAATTATTCGTTTTATCTATGCCGGAAAAACCTGCCGGCACACAGAGAACACATCCTAGCAGATTTCTAATCATTTGTTTCATTTATAATTATTCACTTGTTTTTCTATATAAGTTTAGTAAGTAGTAGTAGTAGTAGTAGTAGTAGTAGTAGTAGTAGTAGTAGTAGTTAGTAGTAGTAGTAGTAGTAGTAGTGGTGGTGGTGGCGGCGGCGGTGGTGGTGGTGGTGGTGGGGGGGGGGGGCGGCGGCGGCGCAGCAGCAGCAGCAGCAGCAGCAGTAGCAGTAGTAGCAGCAGCAGTAGTAGTAGTAGTGTAGTAGTAGTAGTAGTAGTAGTAGTAGTAGTAGTAGTAGTAGTAGTAGTAGTAGTAGTAGTAGTAGTAGTAGCAATAGTAGAAGTAGCAGCAGAGGTAGCATGCAGCTATGAACTTACTTGACCAATCTCTTCTTTTTTTTCTTCTTTTTTTTTAATTCACACTTTTTGTTATTTAAAACAATTACAAAGCAGGGTTTCAGAACTCTTGCATGCCTTTAAATGCAGATGCAAAAAAACACTTATTTATTTTACAATTTTTGCATGTAGTCTATACAGTTCTTGTCCTGTCTTTCAAAAAATTAATTATATAAACGTATTATTCCTACAGTATGGATATTTTTTGTTTGCTTTTGTTTTTGTTGTGTTGTATTTTGCTTGTTTTGGGTTGTTTTTTGTTTTGTTTTTTACTGTTCAACATCTTCACTCCACTCTTCATCACTTCAGTGTGTGTATTATGTCATAATTATGATACACCCTCAGTTTCTTTTAGACCTAAAGAACTTCATTTGTATGCTACAGTGTTAGTTTCTTTTCGTCATTCAGTCCGGTCCCTGGAATGAAGCAGTGTTGGTCTGGATAAATGGCTGACACTGATGGTGGTTCTTCAGTAAAATGAGTTGACCACTTGCTTGTTTTGACTTTTCCCGTCTTTCGTTGAAGCACTGCAACGATTGTTTTTCACAGGCAGCATGTTGTGGGCAAGTTTACTGTGGCGAAGCCTATTCCTCTCTAAGTAACAGGGTGCTTGCTGGGTATGTTCGTGTCATTCATATACCATCGGCCATATTTGGCCTATTCTTCTACTACAAAAAGTCGGTGAAATATATACGTGAATGCAAAATATTTGGCATACGTTTGGACATGGAACATCCGTTTACAATCTCATCCAAAGGACTTTAGGGAGAGTAGAAACTGTACCACGGTGAGATTCCATCAAACGGACGCCTCGGCGGAGGTTTCAAATCAACCCGGACCTTCAGTACCGTCAGATCGAACACGAGCGCTATGCTCTGACCACAGAGCTAACCTGCCCTGACTATCGTACAACAGGTAACACCACACAGCGGTAGCACGGTTTGCAAGGTTCACAGTAAGGACGCTAATTACAAAACAAGAAGCAGTGGCAGGCAATACAAAGTGTGGCCACAACAAGTAACTCCAGACAGTTTCCACACAAGTGATGTAATCAGGCATGCAAATGGCCCTTGTAAGTGAAACCAATCGTTATTTTCTTTACTCCTGTCAAACACTGTTTGGTAATTTTATAGAACAAAAGAGGGCGGAAAAGCTGAGTGTTTTGCGATTCAGTGGCCTGGGACCGAGCCTGGGTTCGAGCCACCACTGGAACACCCGTTAAAGGGGATTGTTTCCCTAGAGCTAGCATCAATTCTAACTCCCCTTCCCAAAACGGTCTTCGGGCGAGATCATGAACTGAGGCCCCGTGCGCGCAAGCACGCAGAACATCTTTCGCACACGTTAAAAACGCGTTCTGCCTTTTCGAAGATCAGGCCAGTGTGTGCCGGTAGGAACAGATGACAATTTGTTGGGTTGTTTTTTAATTTTAAAAAAAGCATGCACATAGGTGTCCTGTTTAGACATTATCCCCAAAGTCAGAATGCAATTGCTTAATGGTGGGTAAAAACAATCGCATACGCAAAACCTCACCATTAGTAGACCTCGAGAACAAACGAAATAAAAAGCAAAAACAGAACATACAAAGGCAATATAAACAAGAGCCACAGTAAGCAGGCTTACTCCAGACAGTTTCCACACAGCTGATGTAATCGGACATAGGAGTCCGCTGGTAGGTAAACCAGTCACCATTTTTGTTTGTTCTCGTCAAATAATGTAGGGCTTACGTAGCACATGGTAACAGATCCAAACGATACAAAACCCAGACAGAAAACAGCGTTGCTGGAATAGAAGAGAAAAGCCAGCAAAGGTTGTGAGGGGTGGGGAGGAGGAAGGGAAGGGAGAAGTTGGGGGGGAGGGAGAGAGAGAGAGAATTTGTAGCTAATACCAGAGATCGAAACAGGCACTGCCAGACATGTTTTCCCTGCCAGACATTTTCCCCTTTCTCCTGCCAGACATGTTCCCCTTTCCCCTGCCAGACATGTTTTCCCTGCCAGACATTTTCCCCTTTCCCCTGCCAGACATGTTCCCTTTCCCCTGCCAGACATGTTTTCCCTGCCAGACATTTTCCCCTTTCCCCTGCCAGACATGTTCCCCTTTCCCTGCCAGACATGTTTTCCCTGCCAGACATTTTCCCCTTTCCCCTGCCAGACATTTTCCCCTTTCCCCTGCCAGACATTTTCCCCTTTCCCCTGCCAGACATTTTCCGCTTTCTCCTGCCAGACATTTTCCCTTTTCCCCTGCCAGACATTTTCCCCTTTCTCCTGCCAGACATTTTCTCTGTCAGACATTTTCTCTGTCAGACATTTTATTCTGCCAGGCATTTTGTTTTTTTCTTTTTTCCCTCCCAGACATTTTGGTTTTCTTTTTCCTTTTTCCCTCCCAGACATTTTGTTTTTTTCCTTTTTTCCTCCCATACATTTTCCCCTGTCAGACAATCTCTCTTTTCCCCTACCTAAAATTTTCCCCTGTCAAACATTATTCTGGTCGGACAAATTTTCCACTTTGCCATGCCAGACATTTCCCCTACCAGACATTTTTCCTGTCAGACATTTCCCCTACCAGACATTTTTCCTGTCAGACGTTTTCCCTATCAGACATTTTTCTCCTTTCCCTAGCCAGATTTTTCCCTTACCGGACATTTTCTCATCCGGATATCTTTTCCCTGCAAGGTACTATTTTACCGCTGCCAGACATTTTCCCCTAATCGTCAGAACCAGTTCTGCGGTCAGATCCTATGATGTCTGGGCCGCAGGGGGAAATGGTCATTTGTTGGCTATTACTGCAGAACAGAATATGGCTGTGATTCCCGATCACCCGAAACATTGGCTTCTGGGATCACAGGCACAGACAACTCTTTGGAGAAATTACTTCCCCTGAATTTATGGCTGTAGCTTCCCATATAGGGCACTCAAATCATAGTGGGGTGGGGTAGGGTGGTGGTGGTGGTGGTGGCGGTGGTGTGTGTGTGTGTGTGTGTGTGTGTGTGTGTGTGTGTGTGTGTGTGTGTGTGTGTGAGCTCTCTCTCTCTCTCTCTCTCTCTCTCTCTCTCTCTCTCTCTCTCTCTCTCTCTCTCTCTCTCTCTCTCTCTCTCTTTCTCTCTGTCTGTCTGTCTGTCTGTCTGTCTGTCTGTCTGTCTGTCTGTCTGTCTCTCTCTCTCTCTCTCTCTCTCTCTCTCTCTCTCTCTCTCTCTCTCTCTCTCTCTCTCTCTCTCTCTCTCTCTCTCTCTCTATTTTATTCAATTTTTTGTATTTTCAATTTCTCTGTGTCTGTTGACAATAATTGAGTTTTAGTGAATGTTTTTTTCCAATATCTTATTGATTTGAGTTGAAAAACCATGTGAATCACAATGTGTAGATGTTTATTTTTATGACTATAGATCATATGTTAATCACTAAGATTACTCGACATTTGTGTTTCACTAGAAAGTGCCTCTTGTTTATGTTTTTTTTATATTTTATACTTAAATCTAAGGCATACTTTCCCTTAGCATGAAGCCATGCCCGTGCAGCTCTGTGTGTATTTGCGTGTGTGTTTATTTATTTTTATTTATTTTATTCTTTTATATCGAGGATAATGGAATAAGCACTCAAGTGCTTTTTTTATCCAGTCCCCGTGTGTATGCAGTCGTGTAAATATTGTCATCTGTTCCCACCGGCACACAATGGCCTACTCTTACGAAAAGCGGAACAGGATTTAACGTGTGCGTAAGATGTTCTGCGTGCGTTCGCACACGGGGCCTTGGTTTACAGTCTCATCCGAAAGACTTTCGGGGAGAGTGGGTCAGTACTGATGTTAACTCCAGGAGAAAAATCCCCTCGACCGGAAATCGAACTCGGGTCGTCAAATTGCCAGCGCAATGTTCTGACCATTAGGCTATCCCGTCCCCTTGTGTGTGTGTGTGTGTGTGTGTGTGTGTGTGTGTGTGTGTGTGTGTGTGTGTGTGTGTGTGTGTGTGTGTGTGTGTGTGTGTGTGCGTGCGTGCGTGCGTACGTGAGTGTGTGGGGTGGGGCGAATCATTATGCTATTGTTTTCCTTCTAGTACTATGCATAATTCCATTGTCTATGAATTTGTTATCTATGTTCTTGTAGTTTGCTATTGGTACTGTTTTTTCCACAATGATAAATATTGGTTCAGTTTATTCTTTCCCCTTTACCAAAACTATATGAATTATATTATTAAATGGGTTGAAGTTCTCGTGCGAAATATTAACTGCAGCGTAATTTATATGGTTACTTAACTGAACATATTGAGATTATCGCAGGTATAAGACAGGGGTGCCCATTCTCACCTATGGGCTTCATTATGGCCCTGGAATTATTGGCCATTAAAATCAGAGCTCATGAAAATATCAAAAGAATTAAGCTCACAAATTTATCCAGTAACTCTTCCAATTGTATTCTCAAAGAACTTATGTATGCAAATTATGTTGCCTTATTTGTAGAGGATATCTCTGATTTGAAAAATGATCAACACTTATATCCTACTTTTCAAAATTCTCTGGTCTATCTAGATGATGAAAACAGCCGCGTGTGCTACTTGAGAAGCAATTTCTCCGTAAATCCACAAAACAGTGAGGCCATGTGGCTCGATTTTTACAAATATCGCAACGAGGAACATTGTGATATTAAGTGGCAATACAAGGTTAACATAATGGGTATTTATTTTAGCAACACTGTAAGGCTTCAGGAATTGAGGAAAACTGGTTACAACGTATAGACAAAATCCACCAGACAATTTGCGCCTGAAAATTATGGGTAAAGTTTGTGTTGTTAAATTTTGTCTACTGCCACAGCTCATTTATATAATGCAAGAACTTAGCATACAAGAAGATGAACACAATATTTTTAGTAGATTTATAGAGAGAAACAAAGAAAATTAGCTATCTCGCATAACAAAACTACTTTTCGGCAACGTTCTGACTTAAAAATGTATCATTGTATGGTCGTTTCTGATGTTGTTATTGTTGCTGTTGTTGTTGTTAAAACTCTTTGAAACTTAAAGTGATAACAATAAGCAAGCAAGCAGAGAAGCAAATAAGCAAGCGAGCAAGAAAAAGAAACACAAGCCACAAATCTGAGGATTTTTTTTTCAAAGCCTTGCTATGTCCTCATAAAGTCAGCCATAAAACTATCATTGGGCCCAGGCCAACAGATTTTACAATAATTGATGTACGCTAGGTGCCAAGGCCTACATTAATATGTTGTTATGTTTAAAATATCATCCGTTGAGATTGTCTTCTGCCATGGAAAGCTCCTAGCCAAAGCAACCTGAACAAAACCTTTGAAGTCGGAGTAGGGCTGCCTGTACAGGGAAGTATGTGGAAAGGAGTCATGCACACACACACACATACACATACATACACACACACACACACACACACACACACACACACACACACACACACACACACACACACACACACACACACACACACACACACCACACACACACACACACACTTCTCATCCAGAGTGCACTGAAAGTCTTCAAATGATTTTTATGTAGGATGAAAGAGTCTGGATAATCCACATGATGTCAAGTTGGGGAATGCATAGCAATAACGGCATTAACAACAACAAAAATGGCAATAACAACAATAGCAACAACACAACAACAACAGGAACCAAAACAACATCTACAGCAGCAGCAACAACAACAGCAACAAAAAAACAACAACAAAGCAACAAGATCTACAGCAGCAACAACAACAACAGCAACAAAATCACACACAGCAACAACATCAACAACAGAAAACACGTCAACAGCAACAACACAACAAGAACAACACCATCATCATCAACATTACCACCGCCACCACCACCAACACCACCAAAACCACCACGACCACCAACACCAACACCACCACCAACAACAACACAACCACCACCACCACAAACAAAACCACCCCCACCCCACCCACCACCACCCCACACCACCACCACCCCAACCCCCCACCCTCACACACACACACTCCCCCACCCCACCTCTCACCTGCTCCTGGCAGGACACACGACCAGTCTGATAAGCAAGTCCCCCAGAAAGAAAGCGAAGGTGATGTAACGCAAACTGAGGAGCCAGGTCTCCGGCACAGAGATAGCGATGACGTCTATGGGCTTCAGCTCCATGTGCTGCTCAGCCTCCTCGGGACTCCAGTTCCCCGTGGCCGGGAAGACCTCCGTGAAGGCTCTGGTGATGATCCTGAAGGAGAAGACGGTCTCGAAGGCCGAGGTCAGCACGGACAGCAGGATGAACAGGCAGAAGACCACGCCCCACACCTGAGGTAGATGGATGGACGCGTATGTAGTAGCTGTGGTGGTGGTTGGTGGTTTGGGAGGTGGGTGGTAGGGGTTCGGGGGTGGGGGTGGGAGTGGGCGGTGGTGGTTGGTGATGGTTGGTGGTTGTTGGTGGGTGGTTGGTGGCGGTGGTGATGGTTGGTGATGGTGGTGATGGTGGTTGTGGTGGTTGGTGATGGTTGGTGGTGGTTGGTGATGGTAGGTGGTTGGTGGCGGGGGGGGGGGGGGTAGGGGAGGTTGGTTGTGGTGATGGGGTAGTGGTAGTGGTGGTGGAGGTGGTGGTGATGGTTGATGGTGGTAACACTGCTACTCTTGCTGTTGAAAATAATGATAGTGGTGATGGTGGTGGTGGTGGTGGTGGTGAAAGTGGTGGTAGTGGTTTTTGGTTGTGGTGGTGATGGTGGTAGTGGTATTGCTAACAACCTCGATGGAGAAGATACTGGGGGGGGGGTGATGATGATGATGATGATGATGATGATGATGATGATGATGATGATGATGATGATGATGATGATGATGATGGTGGTGGTGGTGGTGGTGGTGGTGGTGGTGGTGGTGGTGGTGGTGGTGGTGGTGGTGGTGAATGTGACGCCACGGTGATGACAATGACGACGACGACGACGACGTTGATAATGACAATAACAACGACCACGACAACGATTTCAGAATGACGACAATGGAAGTGAGACTGCTGATGATGATGTAACAAAGAAACGATGATATCGGCATAGCGATGTTGATCTGCACTATCATGTGCCTGTAATGATGATCATGATCCAGTGGTGCCTATCAGAATGATGATTGACAGAATTTTCATTGTAGTCGCAGTGGCGTGGGTTTGGGTTGTCTGGTAACACTGACGATGACGATCATGGTGACGATAATGATGCGTCAGACGACGGCTACGATGTAGGTGTTAACAATGATGACAACGTGGACAATTACATGGATATTGATAACATCTGCAACGACAATGACGGTGTGAGTTTGATGATGGCGACGATGAAGAAGATGATGATGATGATGATGATGATGATGATGATGATGGATGATGATGATGATGATGATGATGATGATGATGATGATGATGATGATGATGATGATGACGTCATTAGTCACAATACATTCACTAACACATATCTACACTGATGTAGTGGCATACATGTGCGCGCGCGCGCACACACACACACACACACACACACACACACACACACACACAGAGAGAAAGACAGACAGACAGACAGACAGACGTATGAACGAGCAAACAGGCAGACAGACGGACAGACAGAAAGAGATAGACAAATACAGACTGACAAACAAAACATGCGGACGGACAGACAGACAGACAGACATACAAGCCACACACACACACACACACACACACACACACACACACACACACACACACACACACACACACACACACACACACACACACACACACACACACACACACACACACACACACACACACACAAACAGACAGAGCATGCCTGCCACCCATTCCTGTTCACCTTTTCCGCCAGAGAACAGTCAAGTCCCTCCATAACCGTCCAGATCTTCAGACGCCACGTCATCAGTGCTGACATGGCGGTGGCGGTGGAAGAGGTGGCCTTAGCGTAAGGGTCTTGCAGAAAGCGGTTGATCTCTGCTACCACAGCCTCGTCCTCCTCGTGACCTTCCAGACGCTTCCAGCAGCAGTCTTCCAGCAGCTCTCTCGGGACCTGCCAGAACTGCAGTTCATCGTAAGCAGCCGCCACGCACATGTGGTGGGGAGGTGCAGCTTCCCGTGCGGTACAGGTCCAGCAGGCTGTTGACGATCTGGGGATTCCTGGTCCACGAAGAGTCCACGCTTTTGGCGTTGTTCTTCTCCGCCTCCTGGGCGATTTTGCCCAGGCGGGTGCTGGGCATGGTTTTCAGGGTGGTGGTGGTGGTCTGTAGTGTTTGCCTCCCACGTCCAGGGTGACCGGTATGGCGTCTAGCGGGATCGGCGGGAAGGAGAGTTTTACCGACATGGTTTGTTGTTGTTGTTGTTGTTGTTGTTGTTTTTTCAGTTTACTGCTGTGTTTTGTTTGAAACTGAAAATAGCTGTACTGCTTGTTATTGAAGTTTGGTAGACTTGGCGATCACTTTTTGTAAGGTCGGCAGTATACTATTTATATAAAACTTCCCCACATGCCGTGACAAAACCATTTATCACTGTGAAATCAACAGTTCACTGATGTAACAATGTTATCCATATTAACTATTTAGTTTCCACAGTTTGTTTGTGTGGATACCGCTTATCGATAAAAAAGTCCAGAATTCATTTCAACCAATATTATAGTTCTTTTCCAGTTGTTGTTTTTTTTTAATCGTTCAAAAAATGCAGGCACCATTTTCGTTTCCTTCTTGCTAGTAGCACTGCTAATGATACACCAACTTCTAAGAACTTGGTTGGCTAGATGCATAGCAACTACACCCTGGATTGTCTTCAAAAAGTTCAGCACACAAGTGCCATTTCGAATTTCTACCACTCACACTACTACCACTGAAAGTTCTCAAGTGTCTATAAAACAACCGTGTCATTACACCGTTCACCCTTCTGGCACTGCAAAATCAGTATGCACATGTTAGATTCCAAAACAGAAAGCTGTTATTTACCAGAGAATGATTTCAGTCTGGCACGCATGAAAGAAACACTTTAAAAACAAAGCAAAACCAAACACCATTCCCCAATAGTCATCATGTCCAATAATAATAGTAGTAGTATTTCTTCTTCCCGCGCGCACTGTTTAGAGTGAGTCTGCAGTAAAGCTGACAACGAACTTCATAGTAGAGATCGATCACCACAAGGTCTGAAGGTGCCACAATAGCCTTGGCATGGTGGTGACAGAGGGGGTGATGGAGTGACCAGCGCAGCAGTATTGGGCCATTGTCCACCCCTAGCTGACAGAACAGGCCGAGCCTGACATATCAGTCAGCCTGCTGCCGACTGGCTGTCGACTGAATGACATACACTTCCCCCACAAGCTGGACAGTTAGTTGTACAGGGGGCGGTGTCCTCAACGAAAAAGTCTCCCTGAAAATAACGCTCCGCCTTACAGACCTGGAGTTATAAAACGTTGTCTCCTGTTTCTTGACGTTTGGATTTAAAGATGTCGATAGACATCGTAGCTGGACTGAGAATGTCGCGCGCGCGCGCGCGCGCGCACGAGTGTGTGTGTGTGTGTGGTGTGTGTGTGTGTGTGTGTGTGTGTGTGTGTGTGTGTGTGTGTGTGTGTGTGTTGTGTGTGTGTGTCTGTGTCTGTGTCTGTGTCTGGTTGTGTCTGTGTGTCTGTGTCTGTGTCTGTGTTGTGTTGTTGTGTGTGTGAAGTCAAGTCAAGCCAAGTCAAAATGATCTTTATTGAGGGCAAAAGAGGTGTGTTGTGGGTGTGCGCCGCGTAGGGGGGGGGGGGGCGTGTGTGTTGTGTGTGTGTGTTGTGTGTGTGTGTGTGTGTGTGCGCGCGTGTGTGTGTGTGTCAGTGTGTGTGTGTGCCCACGCCAGCGCACATTCCCGTATATACGTATGTTCTTTGCTGTGACAGGATTTTACAGCGAGTTTATCCTGCAAGCCACACCAATAGTGCTTTTTTCACGGACAGAGCACCAGTGCAGTTTAAAAAAATCAATAGCGGCACTAGCATTACTAATGCAGGTACCCTGGCAGAGGGGACTTTGTGTAAGCATCACACGGACCACTTCACTCTACAGACAGACCCGGACTGCTTGTGTGCTGAAACTGATTTGCCCTCCAAAGAGACATGGGCACCAGTAATGAGACCATGGCCACACCGCGTTTTACTTCAAAGTAGAAAACGGTACTGGGGATTCTATCAGATCTTCCATAATCAATATGAATAAAGACAGGGGCTGATGTAGGCCTGTCCAGTAAAATAGGGACTTATGTCATCTACAAGGATGGAATAGAGGCTAATGTCACTCTTCCAATAGTAGCACCGGCGCTAATGTGGGAATCATTTTCGCTGCAAAATATAGTAGAATAGGGGATAGATAGATAGAGGTAACTTTTGTTAAAAAGCTAATGTGGATAGAACAGGGACCAATAACCATGGTCCCTGGGGTGTACAACAGGGGCTAATGGGGTTTCTTCTGGAGTGTACAGCAGGGGCTAATGGGGCTACTGGAGTGTAGAACAGGGGCTAATGGGGTTTCTGGAGTGTAGAACAGGGGCTAATGGGGTTTCTTCTGGAGTGTAGAACAGGGGTTAATGGGGCTACTGGAGTGTATAACAGGGGCTAATGGGGCTACTGGAGTGTAGAACAGGGGTTAATGGGGTTTCTGGAGTGTAGAACAGGGGTTAATGGGGTTTCTGGTGTGTAGAACAGGGGTTAATGGGGTTTCTGGAGTGTAGAACAGGGGTTAATGGGGTTTCTGGAGTGTAGAACAGGGGTTAATGGGGTTTCTGGAGTGTAGAACAGGGGTTAATGGGGTTTCTGGAGTGTAGAACAGGGGTTAATGGGGTTTCTGGAGTGTAGAACAGGGGCTGATGGGGTTACTGGAGTAAGGAACAAAAACTGACATGATCTATGGAATGTAGAACAGGGGCTAATGTGTTTTCTGGAGTATAGAACAGACTAAAAGTATGGTTACTAGTGTATATAAAGACTAATGTGGTTACTGGAATACAGAAGACTTATGTGGGTTTTGGAGTATAGAACAGAGACTGATATGATCCATGAAATGGAGAACAGGGCTAATGTGATTTCTGGAGTATAAAATAGAGACTAACAATTCTATGGTTACTGGAGTATAGAACAGAGGCTGATAATTTCATGGTTACTGGAGTATAGAAGAGAGGCCGATATGGTTACTGGGGTATAGAACAGAGACAAATATGGTTACTGGAGTATGAAACAAGGACTAAAGGTTACTGGAGTATAGAACAGAGACTGGTATGGTTACTGGAGTGTAGAACAGAGCGTAATATTATGATCATGGAGTGTATAACAGAGACTGGTATGGTTACTGGAGTATAGAACAGAGACTGGTATGGTTACTGGAGTGTAGAACAGAGCGTAATATTATGATCCATGGAGTGTATAACAGAGACTGGTATGGTTATGGAGTGTAGAACAGAGACTGGTATGGTTACTGGAGTGTAGAACAGAGACTGGTATGGTTACTGGAGTGTAGAACAGAGCTAATATTATGATCCATGGAGTGTATAACAGAGACTGGTATGGTTACTGGAGTGTAGAACAGAGACTGGTATGGTTACTGGAGTGTAGAACAGAGACTGGTATGGTTACTGGAGTGTAGAACAGAGACTGATATGGTTACTGGAGTGTAGAACAGAGACTGGTATGGTTACTGGAGTGTAGAACATAGACTGGTATGGTTACTGGAGTGTAGAACAGAGCGTAATATTATGATCCATGGAGTGTATAACAGAGACTGATGCGGTTACTGGAGTGTAGAACAGAGACTGGTATGGTTACTGGAGTGTAGAACAGAGACGGGTATGGTTACTGGAGTGTAGAACAGAGACTGTATGGTTACTGGAGTGTAGAACAGAGCGTAATATTATGATCCATGGAGTAAAGAACAGAGACTGATATGGTTACTGGAGTGTAGAACAGAGATGATTGGTTACTGGAGTGTAGAACAGAGACTGATATGGTTACTGGAGTGTAGAACAGAGACTGATATGGTTACTGGAGTGTAGAACAGAGACTGATATGGTTACTGGAGTGTAGAACAGAGACTGATATGGTTACTGGAGTGTAGAACAGAGACTGATATGGTTACTGGAGTGTAGAACAGAGCAATTATGATCCATGGAGTAAAGAACAGAGACTGATATGGTTACTGGAGTGTAGAACAGAGACTGGTATGGTTACTGGAGTGTAGAACAGAGACTGATATGGTTACTGGAGTGTAGAACAGAGACTGATGGTTACTGGAGTGTAGAACAGAGATGATATGGTTACTGGAGTGTAGAACAGAGCAATTATGATCCATGGAGTTAGAACAGAGCAATTATGATCCATGGAGTGTAGAACAGAGACTGATATGGTTACTGGAGTGTAGAGCAGAGACTGATATGGTTACTGGAGTGTAGAACAGAGCAATTATGATCCATGGAGTGTAGAACAGGGCGGTTTCTTGAGCACAGAACCAGGGATAATATGGTTACTGGAGTACAAAACAGGCTAAAGGCTAATAATTATAGTCCCTGGAGTATATAACAAGGGTTAATATCGTCCCTAGTACATAGAGGAGGGGCTAATAAGGTTTCTGGAATACAGAACAGAGAGGGATATGATTCCTGAGGTGAAGAAAAGGGCCTAATATTGTCCCCCAAAAGCAGATTAAGGATAGAAGTTGTCTTATTAAGTAAAAACCAAAAGGAGCTAGTCTATCCCATAAACCTGGTTAATGATGACCTATGCAGAGTTGCAAAGAGGCTAAATGTGCTCCCGCCCCCACCTCCACCTCACCCCCCACCCCCACCCCCCACCCCCATCCCAAAGAATAAAGGTGAAAATATGGCTCATAGAGCATAGAGTAAAGCTCACTTTTCGTCCTGGGGCATAAAACAGGGACTCAGGGCTCTCAAACAGTAGAACAACCGCTAATGTAGCCCCTAACGCTTTGAGCAGGGACTAAAACAATGTTGCCCCTAAAGAGTAAAATAGAGGCTAAAGTGACCTTTACACAGAACTGTAACTAATGCGCCCTTTGCATAATAAAACAGGGGACAATAATGTGACTATCACGTCGTGGAATAACGGTTAATGTGGCTTTATATAGTAAGGCAGCAGTCAATCTGGGCCTTGCATAATGATAAAAGGGTGGTGAATGTGACCCTTACGTGTCAGGTCAGCGGTTTTTGTTACCCTTAAATAGCAGACCAACAGGCAATGTGACTCATAAAATAGTAAAACAAGGTCTAATGCGAACCCTAGGGAGGAGAACCAGAAATTTCAATCGCTATCATTCACTGAGTTTGTTGACAATTGTAAAGACTTTTTTGAATAACCTCTGCTGTACATGATTCGTCTTCAATGATGCAAAGACTAAGTCTACAAATTTGCTTCAAATGTTTGCATGATCAAAACAAACACTCAGTAGTAAGCAATTTGAATCACTGGCAGTAAAAAAAAAATAAAAAAAACAAAAAAAAAAACAATGAATGAAGACCCCTAATGGCTGGGGTTTTTTTTAAGTTAAGCCTTTAGTGAAGGTTTATGCCTGTGTTAAACTTTAATGATGGCCATGCATGTCAGACCCATGAATTACGAGGGAGCACTGTCGCTGTTTGCAGCCCCGTGGGATGTGGTGTGTATCCAATCCATTAGCAGTCTTTTGTAACTCACTCCGTGACTGGAGCTGTGGAAATAGAACTCGGCGCCGTGGAATTGATTCTGGAGGCAGAACAGTCAATAAAACTGATAGTTTATTGACCTTTGTTTTCATCTGACAATGACAGTTTCTCTCATACTTAGGAGGATCAGTTTCATGAATAACTCGTGTCACTTTACGGGTCATCTGAAAAAGATTACAGATGTACTTTAGTCAGTTGGGTTTGCTTTTTAATGCTACATGATGAATGACTGTGGTTTTCATGACATAGGTAAACTTCACCAATAAAAGATATAAAACATGAAGCTTACTGGAGCTTTTATACAGCAGACTTTGTTTACTGGATTTTGTTGGGTACTGTAATGCTGGAAGCATTGTGTGCGTACGTATTGGAAGTATGAGTGTGTGACAGAATTTTCTCTGAAACAGTCAGATAGTGCACTATACCAGATATACTCAGCAAATGTCAACATTGTCATTAAATATGTGCACAGAGGGAAAAACTAACAGAAGATGGTGATTCAATATAACAACTAGGCTTTGACACCTATCAAGGAGACTTCACACAAGAGCATGCTAGCAATCATAATACACCAAATGTTGTCCAGATTATAGGTCAGCCTCTGGACAAGGCACCGATCCGTGTACAAACCATCCGAACAGCAGATTAAGCAAACAACGAATCTTTCAAAACGAGGAGAGTAACAATGTGCATTGATATTACAAGTATGTGTGTTGCCCTCAGCAGACTTCCAAGCAAAGTTTTCAGGAACTCTAACCCTTAACATTAGCACCAAGGCCAGGGACTGCTGGATAAAGAGAAGTGGTGACGACAGTTACATACTGATCCACCATATCTCAGCTTTCTTACCACTGACACATCCATCAGGCTAAACCATGCCACCAACGAAGTCTATAGACCAGAGTGTCCCACATTCTTATGCTGGACACAGCAAATATCCAGTGCAATAAGTGCATGCTCAACATGAGCCCAGTATATGTGATGGGTGATTCGCTGGAAGATGACAGGATAATAAACTATGAAAAATTGAAAAATCTTGAAGTAGACACAATGATACCCTGAAGATCAACATGAACAAGCCCCGAACTGAAATATTATTGTCAACATGGGAAAAATGTGTTGGGTGTCCGGGGTCTAAGAGGTTTTTGAATATAGAAGTGGGTGCACTATCAGCGCAAAACACGTATATACACCAACACAGAACCAGCCATTCATTCACATCAAAGAAAAACAGTCATGTTTATTCTTTCCGGTCACATATGTCCCTTGCTGTATGCACAGCCTAGAACAGGGCAGGACAGCTTAGCGGATAGAGCATTGAACTCTGATCAGATGGCATCGGAGGACAGGAGTTCGAGTCTCCTCTGTGACGTCTGTTTGCGGGGAATTTTCTCCTGGTGTTAACATTGGGGCTGACTTCATTAATCTGAAAGGAGTCTTTCGGATATGACCCAAAGGCCCATGTACAAACCAGAACATTTTATGCAAATATTAACGCTCCATCTACCTAAAGTTTTAAAGAACACAAGGCCAGCTATGACCACGGCATGAATGATGACATGAATGATAACAGCATGCACCCTGCTATCTGGAGAGGAATAGGGATGGATGGGCCATGTATGTCAGGTTCAACTTGCTCACAACACACTGCCTGCAAAATTCGGTTCAGTTCCCCAGTCACTCCTCGAGGAGTTTTATGGGAGAAGCCGAATTAGCCAAGGAGTCATATAAATAACCTACAGTATGTTTTAGAGATCAGTTATCACAGCTGAATAAAAAAAAAAAATTCTTAACACATGTTGTTGGTCTGTTAACTACAGCAACAGAAGTCTATCAGTAAATTTCTGTTGGTGATTGTTAATTCTCACATGATCATAAATTGTCTGTCTGCTCGTCAGTCGTGACAGAAAAAATATCAGTAAATGTCTATTAGAGGTCCTTAATTGACATGATCATCCATCTGTTGTCGTTATAATCCGACATCCAATTTGGTAAGTATAGCCTATACCCCACTGTGAATACAGAATCTACACTGACTGTTAATTAAATAGTGAGCTACACGCAGATGTACATATGGGGAAAGGGGGAAAAAAAGCATGCCTGTTGGTAGAGCATGTATTGATTATTGGCATGCAAGCCATTATGTTTATCATGTGTTGTTGATCTTTGTTATTGACCATCTAAGTGGAAGTTCCGCTCAGTGCCCGGCAGGTTAATTGTTTCCCTTTGTTTTGGGTTCCCAGTCACTCTACACAGATGACAAGACACAAATGAATTCGCTGGTTTGAACTAACACCAACAACTAACACTAGGCTACATGTACAATGCTACTTTTAGGGAAACCACGCGCGCGCGCACACACACACACACACACACACACACACACACACACACACACACATGGTCAGGAAATTTTCTTTAACGCCCCAAAATATTTATTAGTCTAACTTAGGAGACTGTAATGTTATTTATTTATTTACTTATTCTTCTATAGGATAATGGAATAAGCACTTGTGTGCTTTTTTACATCCAGTTCCTGTGTGTATGCAGTTTTGTAAATCTTGTCATCTGTTCACACCGGCACACAATGACCTACTCTTACGAAAAGCGGAACAGGATTTAACGTGTGCGCGAGCTGTTCTGCGTGTGTTCGTACACGGGGCCTCGGTTTATAGTTTATATATATATATATATATATATATATATATATATATATATATATATATATATATATATATATATATATATATATATAGTGTGTGTGTGTGTGTGTGTGTGTGTGTGTGTGTGTGTGTTGTGTGTGTGTGTGTGTGTGTGTGTGTAAGGTGTGTGTGTGTGTGTGTGTGTGGAGATGGTGTGTGTGTGTGTGTGTGTGTGTGTGTGTGTGTGTGTGTGTGCGCGGGTGGGTGTGTGTGTGTGTGTGGTGTGTGTGTGCGCGCGCGCTGCGCGAGTTTGGTGGGTGGTGCGTGCGTGCGGCGTGGTGGTGGTGCTGGTGCGTGCGTGCGTGCGTGCGTGTGTTTAGTGGAGGGGACGTGTCATTTTCACACAATTTCCAATCACAAATCTTTTTTTTTTAAGTTATGTCAAAAAATATATGTTTTATTTGGTTTCTTAAATCACCAGCAGCAGAGGACATTAGACTAGTTATCAAAACCTTACACACATTATTGCAAATAGAACTGTCTCTTACATTATCACGTCTTTCTTTTGCATAACAATCTTGAATTTGCAATAGCATGAAACAGTAAAAAATACAAAATAGTGTAATAAAGGGTTATAAAATAAAGTCACACAACCAATAACAAATTTGGCATATGATATATATATATATATATATATATATATATATATATATATATATACCTTACAACTTTTCCATTTTGTTCTCTTGTACTGCTATTTCCACTGATGAGTACATATCATTTTCAAAGCTATTTTCATCAGTTATTACTATAATCAAGTCATCATGATGACTATGATGATGATGGTGATAATGATAAATATGTTGATGGTGGCATGTCCATGTCAAACTGCATGCTGAAGAGAAAGAATCTGTCAAATTTGTAAAACACTTGGATAGAACACTTACATGCTAAGGCATAGAATGATAGATGTCATCTAGTACTTATCAAATACAACACACTTCAGACAATGGAAGGAGCAGTAAGAGAGTGTGTGCTCAAACGCTAGGAGCCAGGCAACAGCTTTAAACACCTGCATTTAATCTGCACAGCTGAAATTTCAAATATCCTCTGAAGGACTGCATAAGCCTCACCAGCATTCTCAGGCTAAGACAGACTCTCAGCGGCAACAATCAGATCTCTAGACTCTCTCAACTTCATAGTAAGTATGATGCACATTACACTGAAGAGGGGGCTGTCTTGTTTCAAGGAATGTGAAAATGGATCAAACCGCAGACCTCCCAGGAAATATGAATGAAAATGGAAGAAGATAATATTGCAAGATTTTGAGCATCTTTTACAAAGAGCATATCATAACTGAAGAAATATCCCCCCCCCCCCCAAAAAAAAAAAAAAAAAAAAGAAAAGGAGGAAGTTCTGGGCCCAATAGAAGACCTGTTCACAACCATCATGAAACAAAAGAAAAGGATAAGGCAAATCATCAATTCTGTCCAACCTTTGACATGATCACTTTAAAAAGTGATTAATTTTGATTATCTGTTATTGCAATGGAATCAATAGATGAGACCCTTTAATACTGTGAGCACACACACACACACACACACACACACACACACACACACACACACACACACACACACACACACACACACAATAGATAGATAGATAGATAGATAGATAGATAGATAGATAGATAGATAGATAGATAGATAGATAGATAGATAGATAGATAGATAGATAGATAGATAGATAGATAGATAGATAGATAGATAGATAAATTTATTATATATCCTATAGCTGTATATTGTATATATGCCCACATGCACAAAATAAATCTGTAATATGATGGACAGCAAAGGTCAAAGATAACAATTAACATTCATAGTCATGATGACTGACATGGGGGAAAAAATCCCTGGGTGCAAAACAAAAATATAGAATTCATTTCTGGTTTAGGATGTCACAGTTCAAACAAACAACAGCATTATAAATCAATATAAGGATTTAGCAAATATACTTGTAAATTCATTAGAAAATAAAATGATTTTATAGAAATGCCAAAATAACTTGGAACTTTTGAAGTTTCATATATTTTGTAAAACTTATTTCAGTTTAAATGCTAGTCCATCTTTTTTGAGACATTTAACATATTTAATGTAATGAGATCTCTCTCTTCTCTCTCTCTCTCTCTCTCTCTCTCTCTCTCTCTCTCTCTCTCTCTCTCTCTCTCCAATTTTGAAGGCCACATATGAGGAGGAGGAGGAGGAGCAGCAGCAGCAGCAGCAGCAGCAGCAGCAGCAGCAGAAGAAGAAGAAGAAGAAGAAGAAGAAGAAGAAGAAGAAGAAGAAGAAGAAGAAGAAGAAGAAGAAGAAGAAGAAAGAAAACAACAACAACAACAACAACAACAACAACAACACAACAACATATATGGAATTGTCATATCGCTGAAAATGAGAATCAAGAATCAACAATAAATTATACACTCACCATATACACAGTTCTGCTACATCATACAAAATACAGCATATGATTATATATATGATTCAGCAGTCAAGGGGGCTTAAGAATCTGTGACAGTACACTGAGTGAGAAGCCTACAGTAAAATTCAAACAGAATTCTGCCTAACTGTACACTGAATATAGCAAGTACATACCACAAGATCAGGCTACAGTACCAACAACTGGAATGGCATGGTTTGGAATGTCTCTAGCTCACTGGGACCAACATTTTATTTTCTCTGAAAACCATTGATATCACATTTATAAGCTAAAGGTACCACTCAGTCTATAAAAATTGCAAATAAAAAGCAAACTCAAGTTTTAATTAAAGAGCAGGGTAATATGATTCGCATTTGTGGAGAAGATCAAATTACATAAGCTCTGTCTTTTTGGTTTGACAACAGTGCTCCAACAGCATGACTGGATTTGTGTGTGTTGTGTTGTGTGTTGTGTGTGTGTGTGTGTGTGTGTGTGTGTGTGTGTGTGTGTGTGTGTGTGTGTGTGTGTGTGTGTGTGTGTGTGTGTGTGTGTGTAAATATGTATATATGTGTGGGGGGACAAAATCAAAGAACATGAGAATAGAGTTTGGCTTTCTGGTTGGATGAAGCAGCACAAAAGAGGAACTCGGTGTGCTCTCTCAGTTTTGAGCTTGACAACAGAGCTTAGGCAAACTGAATGGATTTGTGTGTGCGAGTCTCTGTGTGTGTGCGTGTGTGTGTGTGTGTGTGTGTGTGTGTGTGTACGTGCGTGTGTGCGTGCGTGCGTGCATGCGTTCATGCGTGTGTGCATGCATGTGTGTGTGTTTATGCATGCAGGAGTGAGTGTGTATGTGTAATGTCAGAATAGAGTACACAGTGTCATTATTTGACTCTTTGGTTGCATGATATAGCACTGAAGAGTAGCGCTAACAGAAATTGCTCTCAAAGTATTACATGTAGAGTTTTTTTTCAGTTTTGTTTGTTTGTGTTTATTGAGTTTGGGTTTTTTTTTTAGACCATATAGTAATGCTGTTTTGGGTTTTTAAGTACTCAGCAACATGACTTACATAGTAACATGACTTTGCTTTCTGTATTATAATACACAGTAAAATATGTTTTCTGTTATGATTGGGTTTTCTGTTGTAGAATAGTTACATGATTTGGTTTCTCTTGCAGGACACAGTTTCATGATTTGGCTTTCTCTTGTGGAACAGTATATGATTTGGCTTTCTCTTGTAGAAAACAGTTACATGATTTGGCTTTCTTTTGTAGAACACAGTTATATGATTTGGCCTCCTCTTGTAGAACACAGTTACATGATTTGGCTTTCTCTTGTAGAACAGTTACATGATTTGGCTTACTGCTTTAGAGTATACAATAAATGATTTGGCTTTTTCAGTTTTTTCTGTTCGAGCAGACACCAACAGATTAGAATTGAGTTTTTGGTTTAAGATCACACACATCACACAACCTGGTTTTTTGTTTAACAGCACACAATTACATGTTTTGGCTATGTTTCAGAACACAAAAGTTTATACACAATCTGGACCTTTGTTTAAATGCACACAATACATGATTTGGCTTTGGCGTTACAGGTATAAAAAAACAAAAAACCTGAGAGCAACACAGCTTAGCTTGTTGGTTTAAGTCAGACAAGCTCAATACTTTCAAGGTTTCTCTCCTCTCGCAAGACGGCTGTTGATTATCGGCCACCACTTCTGGCAATTCAGCTCCTGAATCAATGACATAGTGAGCCCCTGCCTGCCTCAGGACCTCACGCGACTTCTCCAAGCGACTCTCCATGTCAGGCGCGCTGATCTGCTGCTCCTCCTCCAGGCCGTTTATGCCCATGTAGCGGCCATACCTGGCAATGCCCACAGCCCAGCAGCCAGCATTGTAGGCCTCCTGAATCCCGCTACCATGTCATCCACCTTCACCACCGACTGTATGGGGTGCACATCCATCAGATCCAGATTTCTGTACAGCATGAATGGTCTGGGCCGCTGTCCATTCTCTACATCGTCTCTCGCCACATTCACATCTGGTTCAAACCCTTGTTTTTTAGCTTCAGTTACAAGAACATCAGCTATGGTGCGAACGAACCCAGTGGTGATGCCAATTTTACAGTTGAACTCTTTCTGTAGATGACTGATACCTTCCACTGTGCCAGGCAGAACAGCACTATGCTTTTTCACCACATCTATCTGAGTGGGAATAAGCCTTTTAAACATCGTCTGGACATCTTCGTCTGTGGGCAGCTTTCCATGGATGTCTTGCCAGCGCTGCTGCACTGCTGGCATGCGAGCGATTTCTGCGATGTGAAGATCTTTACGCAGGCCCATTGGCTTCCGCGCCTCATCTATTGAGATAGGGACCTAAAACAGAAATCAAACAAAATAATAGTACATATTTATAGCAGTCGTGGATTTTATTTTACTTTTTTTATATTTCATTTTATACCACTTTAAGTCACAGCAGACTTATCTGCATGAAATTCGGGCTGCTCTCCCCAGGGAGAGCATGTCACCACAAGTGCAGCGCCTACCCATTATTTTATTTTATTTTTTTAATATATATACACAGCCCTGAGCCGCCCTGGAGACTTCAACTCCCCGATTTTTCCTCACCGATGGTGTCTAAACACGACACCTGTGTGCATGCTGGTTTTTATAATTTTGTCATCCACTCCTACCGGCACACAATGGCCTGCTCTTCCGAAAGGCAGAATGGGGTTTTAACGTGTGCACAAGATGTTCTGTGTGTGTTCGCATACAGGGCCTCGGTTCATAGTCTCATCTGAATGACTGGACAATATGGTTTTAAAGAAAGAAAAAAAAAGCCAATACTGAAAATAAAACTCTTGCATTCACCTGTTTGACATTCACTTTTTACTGGCTAAATTAAATCTATGGAGACAATTTTCTACCTGAAAACAAAAGAAGGTTCTAGGATAAATTATGCAAACAGTTCATATGGGTTACAAGCAAAAGCTAAAAACAATCAACATGTAAACATAAAATAGCGCAAATCAATATCATAGTCCCAAACAACCATTTCTTACATCTTAAAATATTTTCATCCGCAGTGTATGGCACAGTGCACAAATCCAACATCATTCAGTTGGGCCTAGTCAAGAGTGCTAAATTTAGCATGCTCCTTCCTTTTACCTAGTCCATGTGTGGTCAGCTTCTGCTATAAATAGCACCAGCTGGGCTGGGATAATTAGCTCCTGAGGGGAGCTTAAAGTGGGGGAAACTGACAGCTGTGATGGGACCATGTATGCGCGCATGCACATATGATACATGCACACCCACCCACCCATCCACGCATGCACACACACACACACACACACACACACACACCACACACACACACACACACACACACACACACACACACACCACAACACACACACACACACACACACACACATGTGCGCACATGCATATATACAGACACCTGGGTTATCATGTTTTGTTACTATATCCAATAATCACACTATCATACCTGATACCTCCCAAAATCACGGTAGTCAAATTTGGTTTGTGGTTTGTTTATTTTTTAGCACAAATTCATTTCGTTATAAAATAAATCTGAGCTAAAAATATTGGTTGCTCAGTTTTATTTTAGCTTTTACAAGATCATTGGCAAGGCTATTACAATATTCATGAGTGGACTGGATTTCACTAGGTTGGACTGTAGGCGTTCCATGTCATGAGTAAACCTACCTGATGTTTTTAGACATCTATCTATACAAGGAATCATCACTAAATACTATTTTGTTATGGCAACAAACTGTTTCTTCTTTGTGGAATGCTCAGACAGCAACTATTGTTGCCGTTTTTTTAGCAAAACTTTTTTTGCACAGCCATTTATTTATTTATTTATTTATTTATTCTTTTATATCGAGGATAACAGAATAAGCAATCATGAGCTTTTTTTCATCCGGTCCCCATGTGTATGCAGTTTTGTCAATATTGTCATCTGTTCCCACCGGCACACAATGGCCTACTCTTACGAAAAGCGGAACAGGATTTAACGTGTGCGCAAGATGTTCTGCGTGCGTTCGCACACGGGGCCTCGGTTTAAAGTCTCATCCGAAGGACTTTTGGGGAGAGTGGAGTCAGCACTGATGTTAACTCCAGGAAGAAAATTTCCTCGACCGGACTCGAACCTGGGTCTTCAAATTGCCAGCGCAATGTTCTGACCACTAGGCTATCCGCCCCAGGTGCCTGAGAAGTCAGGCCCAGCATATCCGACTTGGGCATGGGAGAGAATTGTATACTCAAGTCTTTCTGAGTTTCTGGAGAGAAAAAATTTAAATGGTAGGTAAATGGACCAAGAAGGCAGAAAATAAACTACAAGGTGACAGGAAGACGAGGAACAAGCCAGAAACAAAGAAAGGGATAGAAAAGAGGGAATTCCTTGCACAGTGTTTCCAAAAGGTGGGGATGCTAATACACTGTGACAGGCTAGGGCCCAGACACCCCCACAAGGGAGAACAGAGTGTTTTAAACATTTTTCTCTCAGAATATTATGACTTCAACTGCAGGTTCTGGCATGGTTACCTTGTACTGCTTAAACAGCTCCACAAACACCATCCCAGGGGCCAGGACATATTTGTCCACAGTGGTACCACTCCAGTCCAAAACACAGGCCTTCACCGGACCCACATAGCTCCGTGCATAGCGGAAATAGCTCATTGTAGTTGTACTGATCTGTAACAGTTTAAACGTATGCATTTAATATAAAAATCAGAAACAACAATCCAAAGAAAAAGGAAAAGAAAACATTGCATCAGCATTTTTGTAAAAAAAAAAAAAAATTGTTCATGTTGCAATCTTGATGTCAATAAATGTGTTGTGTGTGTGTGTGTTTGTGTGTGTGTGTGTGTGTGTGTGTGTGTGTGTGTGTCAATGTGTGTGTGTTTGAAATGCAGGGTGAGTAAGTCAAGTGGGTCATTCTAAATATAAGTGTGCTGCCTATTCCTGTTTACTGCCAATAAATACACTGGAAACATACAATGGCTTGGTGATTGTCATGAGCCTTGATTATGTCCCATTCACTTCATTGTATTAAAATGTAATGTATACTACTTCTCAGTAGATTTTTCAGCATGAAATTCAGGCTTTTCTCCCATAAGTGCATGTCACACATGTCAACAGACCATTATTACTATTATCTATTTTACTTCGAGGATTATGGAATAAGCACTCATGAGCTTTTTTTAACATCCAGTCCCGTGTGTATGCGGTTTTGTCAATTGCCATCCGTACCCACCGGCACTCAATGGCCTACTCTTCCGAAAAGCGGAACGGGTTTTAACGTGTTCGAAAGATGTTATGTGCGCTTTCGCACACAGGACCTTGGTTAATAGTCTCATCCTAAGGACTTTTGGGGGGACTGGAGTTGGCGCTGATGTTAACTCCAGAGGAAAAAACCTCTTGAACGAGACTCGAACCCAAGTCAGCAGATTACGAGTGCATCACTCTGACCACCAGGCTATCCTGTCCCCCATGATTTATTGTCCCATCTGAAAGACTAGCCTATCGATCATCCACACCACCATTCACCAGACGCGAAACCTAATGGAAAGGGGTTACGTCTGGTTTTAAATTAAATCGAACCAACTCTCTCTCTTGTCAGACACGTGTGCTTTACCGATCGTGTTACTGCGGTTGTGCACACCTAGGCCTAACGTAACTAAGGAGTAGGCCTATAATTATATTCTGAGTTAGAATCAACTCCCGAGACCAAACTTTTGCTTGTCAGTTGAATCAGACTAAAACATTGCATCACACCTGTTATGTCACCGGACTTCAGACGATAATCAGAAGACTGATGCAGTTTTAGCTTATTACTTTATGCATTAGCCTAAATTCCGATCAGTAGATAAAATGCTGGCGAATTTTTTTCTTCCGTTCGCCAGATCCGATCCTTTTCCGGAAGTATTCCTAATCTATCCAAAATGGCTGACAGGAGGAGAAGACGTGCTCTAGAAGATGAAGGAGAAGAAAAAGAAAATGTGGTGAAAGAGCGGCCCTCTGAATGTGTAAGCATATTTTATCTTTTCTGTTTAAATTGTGATAGTGACTTTTGCAAATGGCTCATTCATAAAGGCATACATAGAACTAGGAGATGCGCGAATTCATATCAATGTCAGATCAACTTTCTAAAGCTCAAATCACCAAATCATTCTCGTGGACTAGGCCTAGGGCTAATGCACAACTTCGAGCATGGCAACTCGTATAGAGTCCATGTTTTGGACATTCTTTACATTAGAAAACCATTACCAGTGTCCATTATAACATTTTTCAGTTTTTGTTTTGTTTCATTTGTGTTTTGTTTTGTTTTTAAAGAAAGAAAGAAAAGTGAGACGACCGTTTGTAACCGGTTTGGTTACCGTTAACCCTCTTGTTGAATTCTACAGAGCTAAACTGCCTGTAGATTTCGAATTCTTTGAAAGTTTTCTAACCCCAAACTGACATAGTCTACTCCTGAGACAACTGTCTGTGTGCATGACAAGCTATCAAGCTGAAATTTTGTCACAAGCTAGATATATCTTTGTACTTGCATTCAAAGGCAAGTCCACATGTCTGGTCACAAAATGCGTGTCATTGTCACCTTATTTGTCACCAATCACAGGTTAAAGTATATTGTATACAATAAACCAGCAAATATGTATGGAATAGACAAAAATTCATACATGTAAGTGTTGAATAAAGAACGGATGCCTAGCTAACGTGTTTATTAATGTTTGTGTGCAATTGTACTTCAAGGATATGTCACACAATGTCCTCATAACACCTGTAGTTTTATATGTCTTGATGAGACATACTTTTTGTTTAACTGTTTTTTTGTCTTTTGAAAACAAGGATATTCAATCAATATCTGACCTGTATACTGCATTTCAGATGTCCATGTCTTACCACATGTTTGTTAAGTGCACAGAAGTGTATTATTGTATATAAGTGTCACATTGTCACCAGTGTCTTCACACGGTGTGTGACAAATATGAAACAACACAGAACTTGTGTAATTCTACAAAATTTTAATCTTGATAGCTTTTAAAATAGTCGTAGTGATGGCACAGGGACACATCACATCACAGAAAGCACAAAGTGTGGATGTGTCAGGGGTGTACCTATCGCTGTCACCTGTGGCACCTTGGCAGACTGGAGACCTATTTTCTTTTTCTTCTTGCTATTTTCGTCATCAGCAAATCTGTCCATTGAGTTTCAAATAAAAAGTGTTGTAATAACTAGAAAATAGTCAAAGGGCATCACATTTTCTAGCGTTTATGCTGTGGACCTCCCCCCCAGGTCAAATTTCTCCACAGTGGTGTGGGTAGCACAGTTCACCGCGCTTGCAGGAATGTGCTGTGTAGTGCTTTATTTTCAGGGTCATTCTTCTCTCTAACTGCGTTATTTCCTTTCTCTTCTCTCCCCTCAGCTTTTTATTTCTGACTCACGTAACATTTATCATTGAAATTTTTCTACTTCCAATGCAAACACGATTCATTTTATTGTCTAGTTAGTTAGATGAATCGTCTGTTACCAACGAAGACGCCATTTTTTTTCGCCACGCGCTATGAACGAAAGGTGTTTCTACCACCAGCCTTGCTTTCTTCCTTCCCTCCCAAGTACACACGTGTTAGTGGTCTAAATTTATCACTGGCACCATGTGAAACCTTCCCTGCATAGCCCCACCAAATTTCAGACACATTGTGTGAGAACCACGAGATATGTGTGTGATGGAAAAGTACTGCCCACGTGGTCAGGACTAACGGCCGGCTACGGCCGCAACGGAATCTAGCAGCTGGTGCTGTTACGGGCAGCTGCGGCCTTAACGAGGCTAAGACGGTTAAACAAAAGTATACTGTATAGTGTATGCACACATGATTATATCAATTATCATTGTGACACAGTGACTATGTCACTGAGTTAACTTATAAATTTGTCAGAAAACTTACCAGAGGTCATAACAACAGATCGGATTGTTTGTGAATTATTCTCAAATTGGCCTATTAGTTTTAAAAACAAACTGCTTTTCTATTGATTCTTAAAATGATAATGCTTATAAAATACACTTCTAGTTTTATACAGCTACACAAACTGACAAAAACACCCTGAGTTAGACATAATTTACCGTGCAATAGTAATACTATAGTAATGACTAGATGATAGATCTACAAGTATTCATTTTACACTTTCTACCCCAGGTACAGATTTATCCGTATCACAGCAGTTACTTTCACTTTCATCCTCCCGTTCTGTTCTTTTCTCACTTCATCATTTTAACTTGTTGGCTTTCATGTTGGTTGCACATTGTTCACAGCTAATTTGCATATTAATTGTGTTTTTGTTGTGTTTATTGTTTTTTTTACATGTTATATGCTTTAGTATGGCTTTGGTATATATATATCAGACTTTCACTGCTGATAAAGTAACAGAATTTTTTAACAAGTCATGGCGTTGCCGATAAAGATTGTGGTTTGGAAAGCGATTGTGAGAGCTTTGACTTTGAGCCTTACGATATTTACTGAGTGCCACTTGAGGAGCAGGATCGACAAGCTGGAAGGGATGGGGGTGGGGGTGTGACTGGGGAGGGGAATGGCCTTGGTACTGTGAGCACCAGTGCCACCACTAAGGTAAACACCGTTTCCATGGAAATGAAACACAAGCGACCTGGTAAAGTGCCAACAATCTGTGCATGTATAAAGTAGTGTAGAAAAGTTCAGGAACTTACTCAGATACAGGAAGAAATAATCGTATATTGCACAAACGCATGCATGCATGTGTGGAATATACAGATTACTCAGATACGGGAAGAAATAATCTGTATATATATTCCACACGTGCGTGCATGGGTTTGTGCATACAGTGCATATATCTATATGGGTAAGAGAGATTGTAATGTAGGAGGGTGATATGTTTTCATATGAGAGGCTTGAAAATTAAATGATGGTTAGCCAGTGGTAGAATAATTTAGGATAAAACAGAAACTAAATACTAGTAAATAGTGTATGCATGGCTGCCGTTCCATGCACAATTTGCCTTTTTGTTTGATAGTCTATAGTACATAATTCTTGTATCAGTTTGTAAGCATTGAGAGCTTTCATAAGAGAGATTAGGTACACAAAACATCCTTACTTTCTACATAGGTTTTGTGTATTCATTTTGATGTTTTTTAAGTAGAATGTTTATTTTTCTGTCTTTTTTGTTTTACCAGGAGAGTGAAGGGGAGCCTGGAGAAGCCGGAGGTAAGTAAACTGATTGCCTGAAAAAGTTGACAGGAATTATTATCAGAATCTAGACAGATAGTGCTGCCTGAAAAAGTCTATGGAAATTATTATCAGAATCTAGACAGATGCTGCTGCCTGAAAAAGTCTATGGAAAATTATTATCAGAATCTAGACAGATGCTGCTGCCTGAAAAAGTCTACAGGAATTATTATCAGAATCTTGACAGATGCTGCTGCCTGAAAAAGTCTACAGGAATTATTATCAGAATCTTGACAGATGCTGCTTTCCTGAAAAAGTCTTCATGAATTATTATCAGAATGCTGAGAATCTAGACAGATGATGCAGTTCCAATTTTTCCAGGCTACTGATAAAAACCCGTGACTTGCTGTATCTGTTTTGCTTACAAGTTTGTTTTAAAAATTAAGTTAAAAAGTAACATTGCAGTTAACTTGATACAAGTTAAAGTTAAAGTCTGTCCCGAGCCTAAGGCTCATCAGGCTGGTGCTTATCCCGGTTTCTGTGGCGTTAAGCGACTGAGAGTCATAGACTCCCCCTGGATAGGATGCCAGTCTATCGCAGGGTTAACCCCCAACACAAGGTTGGTACCCCTTTTACACCTGGGTGGGGTGAGAAAATAGCCGTAAAGTGCCTTTTCCAAGGGCACAACACCATAGCCGTAAGCTGGGATCGAACCCGCAACCTTTAGATTACAAGTCCAACGCCCTAACCAGTAGACTACAGTGGCGGCTTAACTTGATACAATGTGAAGTTAAATAAATATCACAGTCTAGATGCTTTAGTCCTGTGTTCATAATCATAGCATACAGGTTCACACGCTTTTTTTTATGTAACTGTTTTGTTAAAATTTCAGTGTTTTTTTTCTCTTTACTGCCTCTCCACAAGTTCATACTGTCTTCTATCCCCTTGGAAGAGCAAGGCTAACCTGTTGCCAGGGACTGAGTGTTCAAAATAGCTGGGTTCATATATGTAGTTATTATTTATTTATATGTTAACTCATTGGAGTTGCTTTAAACTTTTTGTGATGGCTTTTTTGTGACGCACTATTTTGGCCATTTTTATAAGATTTCAACAAATTCTGCCCCTGTCAGGAGAAAGACCTGTTTAACATCAGTTTTTGCTTTTCTATATCATATCTTGGCTATTTGCCTTTTAAACCCATATGAATTTTCTAAGAATTGTTAATCCTTAGGTTAACTTGCCTGTACAGTAATTTTAAACATGTATATTATGTATATCAGATGCGAATCGACTTTTTTTAAAAAGAAAGGACAGAAAACTGAAATACCACAAAACGTTATTCATATAGTGTCATACGCTCTTTCTTCAAATAACTGTTCGTGTTGTTGCTTATGCTGTAAAATTTATTTTCCAGATATTGCATCAGAATATGAGAGTGCAGCTGAAGACAGCCGTGATGCAGGAGTAAGTACTGTATGCCAGGTTTACTTAGTGTTTGTAGCCCCAGAATTAACTCATCATTTTGGAGGCTGGGTACAATTAACTTTTTTAAGTAGAAAAGGAAATTACCATATAACAAAAACTTGCCCTTTGTGTTGGGCTGATAGATACTTAATTTTGCACAAATGTGCTCCAGTTGGAAGTGCTTGCTGAAGTTACAGCTTGTGCACTGCAAAAGAAAAGAATTTGATTACACATGTTAGTTTTATAGTATATCATAAAAGCAGATGAGAAACCAAAGCTTCGACAATGAAGCCGTACAACAAGGACCTCTGCTGAAGGGAGTTTTGTTTCCTTGTTTAATGACAAGTTGTGATTATGAGATAATGACGACATCCTGCCTGTGTACCTTGATTTGAATCTACTTGCTAGTATTCATCATCAGTTGACAGGGATGTATTATTCACTTCCTACCGTGATGTTTCCCAGCATCAACCAGGCCTGGGATATCAAACACTATCAGTGTGTGTCGTTGATGAAAATATTACTAGTGTTGGCCATAACTTGAGCAATAAATCTTTGATTCATGAATTGGTCAAATGTGTCTGTAATGTAAATAATTGATTATGTGGTCTCACCCTCCTCATTAAGCCTATAGCAAACACTGTATAGGTGCTAGTGGGAGCCTTACAAAACACTGATAGAATTTAACCACAACATTCCAGTGAGGAATCTTGTGCACTTACCCAGTTGTGTTCTTGCATGTTATAGGCATTGTGTGGAATTGTGCTTTTTGTTTGGTTTGGTTTGTTTTTTAGCTCTGCCCTGTTTGTTTGATAGCCAGCCACATGGTAGTGGAGCCTTCACTCTAGAGGCCCATGTTTTAAAATGTTTGTCAGTCATTGATTTTACTGTTGGTAAAGCAGTTTAAAGTTAATTTTCCCTCCAACAATGAAAGGGTTTACTGTAAAATCATGTTTATGTTGATCCCTAAGTTGTTGATTTTCTTTGTTTTATTCTAAAATGAACTGTTGTCATATTCCATAAGGTGTTGTTTATTTATTGTGATATATCGTTCATTTATTGTGGTATATCATTCATTCATTGTGGTATATCATTCATTTATTGTGGTATATCATTCATTTATTGTGGTATTCAATTTTCAGGCAGAAGAAGAAAGTGAAGAAGGAAGTGAAGAGGAGTCAGAGGAGGAAACTGAAGAGGGCAGTGAAGAAGAGGAGGAAGAGGATGAAGAGGAAGAAGAATATACTGACGATGATGTGATCATTGAAGGAGAAGAGCAGATAGAAGAGGAACGGCAGAGCGGAGATGGAGAAGTAAGTTTGAAAAGATAGGGAATCTGATTGCTCACTGTCAGAATTAAGTAAAGTATTCGCAAGTGCCTGTCAGTGTCAGGTGGGTTGAAAGTGTTGTGATTTGGGGTGCTGCTGCATTAATGCAAGCAAGAGTAGCTTAAAATGTGATATAACCGTGAAAGTTTCCAGATCAGAGATGAGGTATTTCCATAATTCTACAAGATTCTGTTATTCTGGATTTAGAGGGAGGGAGAAGAGGAGAGAGAGAGAGAGAGAGAGAGAGAGAGAGAGAGAGAGAGAGAGAGAGAGTGTTAAAACTGTGTATAAAAAAAAATGATAGGGGTGGAGGGGGGTGGAAATTCTTTACCTGTCATTTGTATTTAAACTGGTCCAGACCAACCCCAAATGCTGTTGAATCTGTCTTGGGTGATGAGATTTGGAAACAGTTAAAGTCATACCCAGTCTTTGGCCTTTTTTTTGTTGTTGTTGAAAATGAAAAATCAGTAATCTGGTTATCCAAGTAATTGGTTTTTAATTTTTGACAGTGCTGGCCATGAAAAGTAATGTGACAGATTTGCAATTGACTATTGTGAATCTCAGGAGTCTGTTTCATTTTCTGATGGTAAAATTTCCAATGGTAATTCAAAACCATATGGTGGCTATTGTCAATTTTCTTTTTTATTCATGTCAAAGTTATATTTGACAAAATCACCCCAGCCTCAAGAGGAGTTTTTGGGGTTTTTAATTTATTTTTGTGTCTTTTTTAGGGGGTTGTTTTTTGTTTGTCTTGTTTTTTTTTAATTGAAGACTGATGGAAAGATATGGCAAATCCAGTAGAATTCCAGAAAGTTTTCTGATTAAAAGAAAGAACTTTGAGATAGAAATAACTCTTGTAAGTTTTATAGAATGATGAAACCATTATCTTTGTTCAGCATGGATTGATAGTACAGATTGTTATTGAAACTATTCAGCCAAGAAAAATTTACTGCAAAAACATGTTACCTACTGACACCAGAGACTATATGTCTAAGTGCTGCTGTCTTAGGTTTTTTATTTATGACATCATGTTGATTTCCTAACAACAAAAAGGAGAGTTTGGCTCTCTTTTTTGGGGGGGGTTTTGTGCAGGTTTTTTTTTGTTGTTGTTTTCAGAAAGGATTGGAGATTTTGCTTTGTAAAGCAACACATTTCTTCTTTTTTTTATGTGTTGCCTACTGACAGTAATTGGGTATAAATAACTTCGTATATACTACTGAGAACACAAGTCTAGAATTACATGCCATAAAAATGAGAAATTCTTAGCATACAAGATTTTTAAAGGGAGGTAAAGCTATTTGTTATGCATTTAGTGTACGTGTATTTGATCGTTTTCCCCTAAGTTACATGATTTCTTGCAGGAACAGCCAGACAAGGAAAATATTGACGACGATGAAGATAAGAAGAACCCAGCCTATGTGCCACGCAAAGGGGCTTTCTATGAACACGACCTGCGTACAGGAGAGGAAGATGTTCCAGAGACACAGAAGTAAGCTTCAGCATTGCTGTTCTCTTATTGCTTGCCCATCTTATAAGGGGTCGCTGTTTGTCAGAAAACAGTATAAGTAAAGTTTATATGATTGATATAGAGAAGCCAAAAACAGCATTGAAGTGAGTACTGAGCTTACATTCAGTTTTCCAAAAGAACCTAGCCAGTGCCCCATGTTTGAGTTTCATTGTCACAATATTGCATGTCCCAGAAAGAGTTAACTTTTGTGCCACACAGTTGCAGTTTTATCTGGGTCACTCACACACAAGGTAGACTCTAGAAATTGGTCAGTGTGATTTTTAAAAATTGAATGACTTGCCTTTGGTTAATAAAGAATGCTCGAATGGCTTTTGGCTTATAAAGAATGCTTTAACATTTTGACACACCGTGAACAGTATTGATTTACACATTTATATCTTAGTACTTCATTATCTTAAAAGAGTTCACTGCAGATAGCATGAAAACTAAAGATTTAAGTGCACAGTATGTTTTGATGGTCAAAAGTTGGTAAGCTGGAAAAGAACAGTACGGTACAAATAAGTAGTCTTTGTGGACATTGTTTCATTGTGTGGTTGCATTTTGCAGGCCCAAGAAGAAGCTGTGGCAGGATGAAGGGAAATGGAGCCATGATCGCTTCCAGGGTGACATGCAGGCCCCCAAAAGCCGTGACGAGCTGATTGCTTTGTATGGGTATGACATCCGGGCAGCTGACAAACCCCCAGATGCTCCCCCTCCCAGACTGCGTGGAAGGTATAGTTTGCTCCTTTGTTTACTGCAGTTAACTAGCTGTATCTGGTTTTGTGTATATGAGGGTGTGCATATGTTTTGTGTGTGTCCAGGTGTTTGTGTGGGGTTTCATGCTTACTTGAAAAAACTGAAATATACACGGTCTTTTCAAAGTTTTAAAAGTTTGAATGAATGGTTTTAATTACTTGGGAGTGCAGAAAAGTTATTAAACATGTAAAAATATGCATTTTCTTCTAAATCAAATTAATAACACAGTCTTTTAGAATTACAGGCATGGTGTTATTTTATCATTCACCAGATTTCTTCTGCCTTTATGTGATTTCCACTGACTTTTTTTTTTGCCCACTGTCCCACCTTGAAAACAAAATTTAAAGAAACATGTTTTGGTAGTTCATGTTATATTGTTTCGAGCTTAAATGTATAAAACTATGTATGAATGTAGTGAGTTTGTACATGTCATGTGCAATAACGGTATTTCTTTTTTTGTGTGTTCTTTTCCTTTCTAGGGGAAGAGGGCGACCGCAACGTCGATCTAAGCTGTCTGACTTTGTGGAACAGCCCATGCGTAGTCCCAAACCAGAGCCTGAGGCCCCCCCTCAGCGCATGGCAGTGATTGACACCACAGACTACAGCCAGAAGCCCAAGCCCAACATGGCTGTGATTGACACCACAGACTACAGCCAGAAGCCCAAGCCCAACATGGCTGTGATCGATACCACGGATTATGGGCAGAGAGCCAAGTCCAGGCCCCAGCCCCGACCACCCCCACCTCCTCAAGAGGTGTTTGAAGACTTTGAGGAAGATATCGATGTTCCGTACATGACAACCATTGACACCACGCAGAGCTCAGCAGACAGCTATCAGCCCAGAGGTCAGAGGCGAAGAGGTGGTGGTGGTGGTGGTTAGTGGTGGTGGTGGAGGACCCAGACAAAGACGAGATCGCCCATCGTTTGAAGAGAAGCAAACGCGCAACAATTATCAAAATGAAAATTACCAAGACCGAAGACCCAACCGAGACCGCCCATCTTCTTATGCTGAGAGAAATGGGGTCGCCATGGGTATGGTTCAAGCAACACTTCTCAGGATGCTCGGTTCTCCCAGCCTCAAGATGCTCGTCTTTCTTATCACCAGGATTCCTATTCAAAGGACTACCCAGCTCTTGACTATCGTTCAGGAGCATCCCAAACCCAAGAAAACTATGCACGGAACACGAGAGGACCTCGTCTCCAAGAGGACTTTAGGAATAGAAATAATCGAAATAAGCAGGATGAACCTGAAAGAGAATATGAACCCCGCATGAATTCAAACCGTCCACAGCGAGGTGGTGCCAGGGGAGGCTACCAGTCTGGGCGTGGTAGAGAGCGCAACGATCGCAACAACCGTCCTCCACGTTACAGTCGAATGGAGAGAGAGGATCGACAGATGAACTCCTCCTATGACCTTACTGCACCTAAACGAGAGTTTACAAACTCGTCTTTCAGGAATGCTCCACCCAATGAGAACTCTGCCGTTGCTGAAAGTAATCCGCAGGTAAGTGTCCATCTAGCGTGTTGTTGCTTCTTTGTTGCTTTTACATCATGATTATAGCAGGTCTGAAATCATTTTGATGGGATCTGTTTGCAAAATTGTCAAGCTTCAGCCATTTCTCTTGTGGAATTTTATCACAGTGAGTGGGCAGTTGCAGAGAATTGCTCACTTTCAGAATTATTCTTGTACTGTAAATTTTCAAAGAAAGTTGAACTGTTGAAACGCACAGGGAACCCCTTATTTACTGTCTTCCAGAAGGTTTATTCACAGTAAGTGTAGAATTGGGTAAAGATTAAGTGATGGAAAGCCTGACCCACAGAAAATATGGAATAAAATTTGGAGTGAGTGAAGCAGGAGACTGTAGGAGAAATCTAAGGATGGAAGTTAAAGGATTGTAGAAGGGGACAGGGAAATTTTCTTAAGTTTTGGGGGGGGGGGGGGGGTTGTTTGTTTGTTTTTCTTGTGTAGCAACATGGCACTTGTCACTCATTGTATTCTCTGTGTCTCTGCCTCTTTCGCCTCTCTCTCTCTCTCTCTCTCTCTCTCTCTCCTCTCTCTCTCTCTCTTCTCTCTCTCTCTCTCTCTCTCTCTCTGTGGACATATTTATCTGTGTACATGTCACTTTTTTTCCCCTAAGGGCTGGATGTAAACAAAAGTCTTGTACTCATGCTACTACCCTTAAAAAAAAAAAAAAAAAATTGTCATCATTAAAACCTCGGGTATCTCCATGTTCTCCCCAACAGGACAAGACTGTGACAAAGGTGACGACCGTCAGACCAGCCAGGACGTTGTCATCTCCAACAAGGAGAATGTGCAGACCATCAGCGTGACCATCACCAACACTACCATGGAGCGCAAGTCCTATGCCAAGGACCGGCGGGGGAAGTCTACAGCCGCGGGGGCGATAGGACCTGCAGGAGACCTGACCACTGCGGGAGACCCCGGTGCCCACCCCGCCATGATAGAGGCCCCACCCCGCCAGCAGGGGGGTAGAGGGGATCAGGGTAGGTTTCTGTTCTCTTTCTGTCTCGTGTCGCTAAACAGTGTATGTGTGTTTGTGTGGTGTGTGTGTGTGTGTGTGTGTGTGTGTGTGTGTGTGTGTGTGTGTGTGTGTGTGTGTGTGTGTGTGTGTGGGTGTGTGTGTGTGTGATGTGACTGACAGTGTGGTGTTGTGTGATGACAGTGTGTGTGTGTGTGATGACGTGTGTGTGTGTGTGTGTGTGTGTGTGTGCTTTTAGATCTGGTGGTGTTTGTGTGTTGTTTCACTTTCATTTTTTTTTTTTTTTTTGCTTTGTTTTTGAAATGATGGATAGGGTACGTTTTTAATGGTTCTCTATATCTACCACTCTGTCTTTCATTTCTCTATCTATCAGACGTCTGCCCATCACTCTCTCTCTCTCTCTCTCTCTCTCTCTCTCTCTCTCTCTCTCTCTCTCTCTCTCTTCTCTCTCTCTCTCTCTCTCTCTCTCTCTCTCTCACACACACACACACACACACACACACACACACACACACACACACACACACACACACACACACACACACACACAAAGTACACATTCTTACCACTGAATATTGACAGAAATTCTTTTTCTTTTTTCACAAGACCAGTCAAACATTTCTGTCTCATGCGATGTTAGGTAAGGAATTTATACAAGAATGAATTGTTAACCTTCTTAACAGCCAAAACAAAAGCCCCACTGCCCTAATGATTTGTTTTGCATGTTACACCTTTCAGCTATGTTTGATAAACATCAAGGGGAGAAGAGATACCAGAGGGGCCCTGGTCCCAGATTAGATAGTGAACAGAACCGCCCGAAACGTTACTCATCCCAGCGCCAACGTAACATGATAGAGTACGGCTACAGTGACCCACAGCAACAAACGGCACCACCTCCCCAACCACAACAACAGCAGCAGCAGCAACAGCTGCAGCAGAAGCAGAAACAAGTGCAACAGCAGCAGCAGCAGCAACAACAACAACAGCAGCAGCAGCAGCAGCAGCAGCAGCAGCAACAGTCACCACCAAAGAAAGCGATGCCTGTCGGGGATTCTGGGTCTTCCTTTTACAACCAAGGTACACATAGATGAGAAAGTTATGGCGCTAGTGTTTGCAAGCTGTTTGGTGTGTTAAACATGAAATGTCAACAGTCAGAACTGTTGGTTTTTATATTCAAATGTATGAAGAAAGGTGGCAGGAGGGTTAAGATGTTCACCAGCCTAACAAGTAAACTGCAAGGTTCTGAGTTCAATTTGCAGCCTTGCCCTTTCTTTCCAGTTTGACAGCAAGGTCAAACTAAATGTCAAGTCTTTCGGAAGAAACTCAAAACCTGTCAGACCTGTTTGCTTATGGACTTGTACATGTTTAAAGAACCTATGACAGTTGAAAATTGAAAAGAGCAGAGAAGTACCTCCTGACTGTTCTGGCAAATTTGGTAGGTTCAATTCCCATTTGTATCCCCAAAGCCTGAATGTGTCTGCCTTAATGATGGGAGAAAAAAATGGTTGCATATGCAGAAATCTATCTTTTGTTGAACCTTGGAGCATTAACCGTGGAATTGGGAAAAATCTCTTTTTTTGTTGTTGTTTTTTTAACTGACTGATGTCACATGGAATTGATTGTGAATTTCCCTGGTGAATGCAGATGAAACCCCATGTTATCAGCTTTTCCTTCCCACCTTTCCCCACCTTAAAAGATTTTTTCCAGAAAGTAATTGTTTTGTTTGTGTGTGTGTGTTGTGTATGTGCACATGGAATTGCACGAATGTCATTGGATGTGTGTGTGTGTGTGTGCGTGCGTGTGTCTGTGTGTGTGTGTGTGTGTGTGTGTGCGCCATGCGTGCTTGTGTGTGTGTATGCATGTGTGTGCATGCGTGCGCACTTTGTGTATGCGTGTGTGTGTTCTCAGTGTATCCTCCAAGCCGCCCCCCAGCCCCCATGTTCCATGCTGAAATGAGTGGCTCTCAGCCAGCTGCACGCCCACCTCCCCCTCCACAAGACCCTGCCGCCTTCAGCACTGCTATGCTGCAGACCCCCATGTCCTATCATCTGCCAGGTCTGTGATGCCACTGCTGATGCTGCTCGTCGCCTTCAGTTTTGCCTGCCTCTCTCTCTCTCTCTCTCTCTCTCTCTCTCTCTGTCTCTCTTCTCTCTCTCTCTCTCTCTCTCTCTCTCTCTCTCTCTCTCTCTCTTCCTCTGTCTGTCTGTCTCTCTTGTCTCTCTGTCTGTCTTCATCTGTTTTGCCTTGTCTGTCCTCCTCTTGTCTTTCTCTGTACCTGAAGTCTTCTGTCTGTATTTGGTTTTGATTTTTCTGTCTTCCCACGTTTGTGTGTTTCAGACCATATTTTTATATTTGCACAACCTAGAACCATGCACCATCACCTTTCAATGCGTGAACACTCTCTTCTTTCATTGTCTGTCGGCCTGTCTGTCTGTCTGTCTGTCTGTCTGTCTGTCTGTCTGTCTCTCTCTCTCTCTCTCTCTCTCTCTCTCTCTCTCTCTCTCTCTCTCTCTCTCTTTTCTCTTCTCTCTCTGTCTCTCTCTTCTTCATCTCTTCTTCCTCTCTTCTTCTCTTACCTGAATCTCTCTGACTTCTCCACGTAACCATGCACAGCCACACCTCACTTCATGCTCCTCTCTCTCTCTTCACCGTACTCGTCGTCTCTCTCACTCTTCTCCTCTCTCTCTCTCTCTCTCTCTCTCTCTCTCTCTCTACTCTCTCTCTCCATCTCTCTCTCCTCCTCTCTCTCCACATGCACACACACTCCTGTGTCTGTCCATCCCTCTCTTCCTCCCTCCCTCCCTGCCCCTCTGCCCATCTTTCTCTCTTATGATGTAACTGTCATGGGAAGTATGGACTTTGTTGGGGTTTTTAATTTTAGTTTAAATAATGTGATGACTGAAGAATGAATCAGCTTCCATTTTGGTCCTCATTGAGAGTAATCAGTTTGATCAGTGAAGCTTTCTTTAGTTTGAAAGGAAATCCTCTTTACAGAAACTGTCAAAGAAACCATTTTTCTTATTATTTAATTTTTTAAGTCCTGATATAGTACTGAGGTAATGTTGAAAGGCTATTTTGAAAAGTCTGTGTTTTCTTAATTAAGGTGTGATTGGAATAGAGAGGTTTGACCTTTCTTTAGTTGGTATTGATATTGCTTTACAAACAGCTATAACAAAATAAAGTATTTGCATGAGTTGTGAAAGGTAGATAATTGAATCAGTTTCCAGATGTTTTAGACCAGCTGCTGCTGATAACAAAATAAACAAAATATTTGCATGATTTGTGAAAGGTTGATAATTGAATCAAGTTTCCAGATGTTTTTGACCAGGTGTAATGACAGGTGTGCATGTGCATTGATGTGCAGTGTCTGGCCCAGGAATGCCCAGCCCCCCTCGTCTGATGGGGCCCAGCATGGCAGGTGTACCCCCGGGCACTGTGGCTGTGCCCATCAGCAACGCCTCCCCCCAGCTCATGCCTGCCCCCTACCTGGCAGCTCCAGGGGTCATTTACTCCGCCCCTCCCCCACCCCCTGGAGCCTCACCTCCATACCAGGTGCCCCTGGGGTACACCTCCCCTCCACCCACTGCCCCCCCTCCCACTCTAGCTCAGCCTCCGTGGCCTCGCCCCAGGTAAGAAGTGTATGGTATATGACAGCTTTTAGTTTAGGAGGGGGAGTGGGTGGGAGGGAGGGGAGATGGAGAACGGTGCAAGACGTGTAGATGTGATGGTCAATGTTTTTATAAAAAATCATGTCGTCACTTGTTTGGTGTTTTATGCAGTTTAGAATTTTAAAGATAACTCTCTCAAATCATATTTCTGCAAATTTACAAATTTAGCACACTCAAAAAACCTCTCAACAATTGAAAGATTAAAACGATTCAGAATTGAGTTTGGTATAGATTAACATGCTTTTTTTTCTAAATAAAATAAGGGGGTGGGTGAGTGTAAAGGCGAAGTTCTGAAGTAAGGTGCTATAAATGTGCAGCTTCTCGTCAGATAGCATCATTTTTTATGCCAATTCTTTGGTTTGTTTTTTTGGGGGGAGCATATCATAGTACTCTTCTACCTTCTCAGGGAAATTTGCTTTGCTCAGTCTTGAGAATGGTTTTTGAACATGGTTGACAAGTGACATTGTCAAGCGGTGCTGAACATTAAAGGTTGCACATGAAGTCCTTTTTGTTTCAGACCCAGCCTGAAGTGCATCGCGGGGGAACAGTCTACTTCCCTCCCTATCTGCAACAGCCATCCAGCCGATCCCCGGCAAGAAGGCAGAAGGTAGCCATACCCATCGTCGACCCCACAGTAAGTTTTTGTCTTTGCTCACAGTGCTCTTGTAACATACGTCAGAACAGATTCTGCATTTGAGAATTGAAATAATAACAAATGTAAGGCTCAAAAAAAGAAACATACTGTCGAAAGCAAGTAGACTAGGCTTTAGAAGGGTAAGCATGGGAAACGGCCTTTTTCTGCTTGTGCATGTGTAGTTGTCTTCTGCAGCTCCAAAATGAGGCAGGTCATAGCCAGCTGAGTTTCTTCTCATTCAAGTTGTTCTTGATTTTGATGTTTTTTTTAGATTTCTAGAAAGGCAACCTCCTTTGTGCATATGTTTGCACTTATATGTGTAAGAAAGACACACACACACACACACACACACACACACACACACACACACACACACACACACACACACACACACACACACACATCTACACTCACAGACGCATAAAGTGTGCACTGATTTTGTTTTCTCTTTTTTTCCCGTAATTTTTTTTCCCTCTGTGTGCTTTGTGATTCTGGTTTGTCTTGAGAATTTTTTTTTCTCAAATAGAGTTCCAAGGCTTACCGGTGGTGGGATTTTGAGTATGGGTCTGTTTAACCACTGTTAAGGGAGCAGGATAGCCTGGTCGTCAGAGCACTGAACATGTGATCTGATGGCCTGGGTTCAAGCCACCACTGAGGCAGGCACCTGTTTGAGGGGATTTTTCCCCCAGAGGCAACATCAATACCAACTCCACTTCCCTGAAAATCCTTTGGATGAGACTATAAACCAGTGTCCTTTGTGCAAATGTAGGCATGCAAAACAACTTTCACACACATAAAGGGTAGGCCATTGCATGCTGGTAGGAACAGATGACAAAGTTTCAGAGACACATGCACACTGGTACCATATTTAGATGTCCCTGAAGTCCAAATGTGGCTACCATTGTTGCGGGCAAAAACGGTCATATTGGCAAATCTCATCTTTAGTGAACATTGGAGCTCTATTTGAGGAACAGAGGGGGGGGGGGGGGGAGAGAAATCCAACATAAATATTGCTGCCTTTGTACTTCAAGAAAGTTTTGAGATTGATTTCAGTCTTTTTGTTCATTTTTATAACTCGGGAAGTTCTGTCACCACACATCATAGCATAGCAGTCTAGTATCTGATTATGATTGTTCTTGTGCAGGAACTGAAGAAGAAGAATTCAGCAGACGGCCCCCCAACGCCAACCCCAGAGGGGACCTCACAGGACAGCAGCGAGAAGGGAGGAGAGAACACAGGAGTGCCTGACGCCCCGGACAGCAAGCTGGAACCTGCTCCAGCAGACGTCAGCAGTAGCAGCAGTCCCAGAGAGGAGGCAGGAAAACCTGTCAGCAGGGAAAACAACAGCAATTCTGTTCTAGTGCCTCCACAGGAAAACAGTGATAGGAGTGTTCCAGATGACTCTCCTCCCCCGTCAAGGGGGTTCAGGATGTTCCTCCTGTGCAAGTGGTGCCTTCAACAGCAGGGTCCTCCCTGCCTGCAAACCCCAGTAGTGACACAGAATCCAGCAATTCTGCAACGAAATCGGATATACCACAGGTTGTCAGCAAGTCAGCTTCCGAGTCTAGTGCTTTAGAATCGTCGTCCAGCCCTGCAGCTGCCAATCAGAATAGTGTCCAAGCAACAGAGACAGTGACAGAGTCTTAACGTTGTGTGTGTGGCTTTTTGTCTTCTCTCCCTGTTATCAAGGTGTGATGTATGGTAACCTACTTATAAATACTGATGTGGTTGTAATTTTTATTCATGTATTTAGTGGGTGTTGCTTTGCATTGGTATGTGATTTAGACTAAAGGCAAATTGTTTGTACTTTTGTAGTGTTTTCCTTCTGTTTTTGCATTTATGTTGTGCATGCCCTTCGGCCTTATGTGGTGACTGCAAGTTACAATTCCAAGGGCAAATCATTTATTTTAAAACTAAACGATAAAAGTAATAACCAAATAATTTGCACAATAGATGTCCATCAAAACTCACAAGTGTTCACATCATGTGATGTGATTTCTTCAAATAACCAAGAAAAAGTCACAATTTACAACAGAAGTTGTAGGAGCAAAGTCTGATCAAGATAACTACAGTTGTGAAGTCAGATATAGGTTTTTAGAGAAGGTGAGGTATTCAGAAGTTATAGTATTTAATATGTAGTGTGTGCACCTATTTAGGTGGGACATGGGGGTCGAAACTGAAGAAATTTTGTTTACAAGCCCATGTTAAAAGTTATGCCATATATTGAAAGGGCATCAGTTGTACAGCATAAAAATCTAAGAATTACTCATTTTTCTGCACTGTTGCTATGGAAACAATCCAATATGGCCACCAAAACTCAATGTTTCAAACTCCTTAACCTTTTTATCTATAACAGGTAGAAGTAGCTTGTTTCTACAGACATGTTTTACAACCTGAATTGTTTAGATTCACACAGGGAGAGCTTTATAAATGTATTCAGCAATTTTTTATTCTATAAAACCATGATTTGGGGCACTTTTGGACCCGTGCCTAAGTCGGATGTAGGACTTCAGCGCAGGAAGTGTGACCCTCTACCACATAATGAGTTTCATTGCACCAGAGGTCAATGTTTAATTGTTAGCATGTTAGTGATGAATATAGAATAATCTTTTTTTTAAGGTGGGACATGGGGGTCGAAACTGATGAAATTTTTGTTTACAAGCCCATGTTAAAGGTTACGCCTTATATTGAAGGGGTATCAGTTGTAAAGCATAAAAATCTAAGAATTACTCAGTTTTCTGCACTGTTGCTATGGAAACAGCCCAATATGGCCGCCAAAACTCAATGTTTCAAACTCCTAAACCTTTTTATCTAGGACAAGTTGAAGTAACCTGTTTCTACAGACATGTTTTACTACTTGAATTGTTTAAAATGACACATGGAGAGTTTCATAAATGTATCCAGCAATTTTTATTTTAAAAAAACATGATTTGGGGCACTTTTGGACCCGTGTCTACCCTTCAGCTATTCAGTGGGGAGGAAAAAACGGACTATCAGATAATTCTCTGAAAAGTCATTACAAATTGAAATGCAGACTCCAGAAGTGGTTACAGAATGAGAAATCAACAAATTTTGTATCATATGAGATGGTCATGATCAGGAGTAGAGTGTTTTAAATGTGCTTTTAAATCAAAAGAAACAAAATTATGCCTTAACTCTCAGAGGACGGCTGTCCGCTATAGCGGATCAGTGTAAAGCAACAGTTTTGGACGGCCATCCGCTATGATTTTTCACGTGGCAGCCACATAATATTATGACTAGTGCAGCTAAACATAGCTTAGTGAGCCTATCCAAGGTCAAATGCAGAGTTGTTGAGTGATTCTATGTGTTCCGAACTCTTTGTTCGTTGTTGTAGAGAGTAGCAGATGTGGAAGAGCAACACGAAGTACAAAATTCAGAGTATTTTCTTCATGCTAGTCAAAGCTCAAATATTAAGATGAGAGCTTCAGTTTTTGATATGTACTAACCCAGCATGTTATTCATAAGTTCAGAAAATTTAATTTTCTTACTATGTGTTTTGTATTTTTTATTTTTTTATTTTTTTACCAACCATTACAAATGGGCCATCTGTGGGGAAAAAGCAAGGTAGAGAAGTGGCCGTCCCGAGTGAGTTAATACTTCAATACAATGTAGAAGAAAGCTTGAATAGTTTTGTAAAAGACTCAAAATCAACATGACCCCCACCTGCCTAAAATAGCTTCTAAAGAAAAAGTGTCTGGTGCTATGTGACTCATTTCATGGTAGACCGTCACAAATGTATTCCAGACCTGCAATTTTAACCATGAACACAACCATGATGGGCACCTTCAATCAGTGGCTCATCTGAACAGCAATCATGAAGGGCTGCTACATTGCTGTGAATGTTTTGTTAAAGACTTCTCTTTTTTTTGGAACTGTTGAGAATACTAACAGCAAAACTTTGGAACAGTCGGGTTTGAGGAAGAGAAGCTTAATATGTCAGAAGGAGAATTTCTCCTCTACTGTTTTCTGAATAAAATAAAATTCCAAAGTATAAAGTTTGAGTGCATAATTGTGCTTTCTTTACTACTGTTTCTGTGGGATCTCTTTCTTTCTCTCTCTCTCTCTCTCTCTCTCTCTCTCTCTCTCTCTCTCTCTCTCCTCTCTCTCTCTCTCTCTCTCTCTCTCTCTCTCCTCTCTCTCAACTTATTTTGAAACAGTTTTCCCCCGTGGTTTCTGTTTTTTAATATGTGTCGCACACATGCATGCACACACACACACACACACACTCACACACACACCACACCACACACCACACCACACATACACACCACATCACACACCACACACACACACACCACACACACCACACACCACACCACACACACACCACCCCACAACACACACACAACACACCACACCCACACCACACACACAGCACAGCTGGAGAGGAGGAACTGTCGATGAAGACATGTTTGTTGACAGCTTGGATGTAATGTGACAGGTCTTACAGATCTGATACAAAAGTATGTCTATTCAGGGTTTTTTTTGCTCGTTTATAATTTTTTTACAATTTTAATTGCACCCTAAGAAATTAAGCAAAGGAAGTGTGTTGTATAACTTGTTAGCCAGGTGTCTGCAGTTTTTAGTTTACTAGCTATCTGCAGTTTTTTGTTTACCAGCTATCTGCAGTTTACCAGCTATCTGCAGTTTACCTGCTATCTGCAGTCTTTAGTTTATCACTATCTGCAGTTTACTTGCTATCTGCAATCTTTAGTTTACCAGCTATCTGCAGTTTACCTGCTATCTGCAGTCTTTAGTTTACCAGCTATCTGCAGTTTACCTGCTATCTGCAGTCTTTAGTTTACCAGCTATCTGCAGTTTACCTGCTATCTGCAGTCTTTAGTTTACCAGCTATCTGCAGTTTACCTGCTATCTGCAGTCTTTAGTTTACCAGCTATCTGCAGTTTACTTGCTATCTGCAATCTTTAGTTTACCAGCTATCTGCAGTTACCTGCTATCTGCAGTCTTTAGTTTACCAGCTATCTGCAGTTTACCTGCTATCTGCAGTCTTTAGTTTACCAGCTATCTGCAGTTTACCTGCTATCTGCAGTCTTTAGTTTACCAGCTATCTGCAGTTTACCTGCTATCTGCAGTCTTTAGTTTACCAGCTATCTGCAGTCGTTAGTTTACCAGCTAATTACAGTTTTTAGTTTACCAGCTATCTGCAGTTTACCTGCTATCTGCAGTCTTTAGTTTACCTGCTATCTGCAGTCTTTAGTTTTACCAGCTATCTGCAGTCGTTAGTTTACCAGCTAATTACAGTTTTTAGTTTACCAGCTATCTGCAGTTTACCTGCTATCTGCAGTCTTTAGTTTACCAGCTAATTACAGTTTTTAGTTACCAGCTAATTACAGTTTTTAGTTTACCAGCTATCTGCAGTTTACCTGCTATCTGCAGTCTTTAGTTTACCAGCTAATTACAGTTTTTAGTTTACCAGCTAATTACAGTTTTTAGTTTACCAGCTATCTGCAGTTTACCTGCTATCTGCAGTCTTTAGTTTACCTGCTATCTGCAGTCTTTAGTTTACCAGCTATCTGCAGTCTTATTTACCGCTAATTACAGTTTTAGTTTACCAGCTATCTGCAGTTTACCTGCTATCTGCAGTCTTTAGTTTACCTGCTATCTGCAGTCTTTAGTTTACCAGCTATCTGCAGTCGTTAGTTTACCAGCTAATTACAGTCTTTAGTTTACCAGCTATCTGCAGTTTACCTGCTATCTGCAGTCTTTAGTTTACCTGCTAATTACAGTTTTAGTTTACCAGCAAATTGCAGTTTTAGTTTACCAGCTAATTCATTTTTAGTTTACCAGCTATCTGCAGTTTACGCTGCTTATCTGCTAGGTCTTTAGTTTACTTGCTATCTGCAGTCGTTTAGTTTACCAGCTAATTACAGTTTTTAGTTTACCAGCTATGTGCAATTTTTAGTTTACCAGCTATTTGCAGTTTTTAGTTTACTAGCTTGTCAATCAAGTTTTCTTCAAAACATACTCTATGCCATCTCTTGTCTGTGAATTATTGCAAGCTGGTTTGATTTTTAGCCTTACACCTTCTTTCATAACATTTTATGCAAAATCATTTGGCAATGTGATTTTGTTTTTGGATGGTGGAGAGAGGTGGAGGAATGAGTCAAGATGGAAGAGTATGACAGTATTTGGAATGCTTTCTTTTGATGACATTGACGTTGTCTGCTAGCTGCTTTCTTCATGTCAGAATCTTTTTCCTGAAACAGAGAGTCTTTGGGTGTTGGATTAATTGATAAAAATAACTATGATTATCAATGTAACATGTCATACTTTGGCAGTTTAGGACAGAATGGCTTGTCTGTTGGCCAAAATCATTATAGATGTAGAAAGATGCCCTGGACATGATGCGTTCCCTGGTCATGTCCATATGTTTGTACATGTGTCAAACATGGACCATTATAGCAGACATTGATAGAAGGATACAGGCAATAGAGATGAGATGCTTCCTCACACTTCTTGGTATCTCATACAGAGATCGCGTAACTAGGAAGTAAAAACTAGCTTTGAAAACGCAATCAGGTCATTTAAAGAACTCCTGATTTCAGTGATAAAACGCAAACTGAAGAAGGGCAGATCACACCAACATCTGGTCTGGCCAAGACTGTCCTACAGGAAACAGTAATAAGAGGGAGGCAAAGAGACAGACTGAGAAAATGATGGGAAGCCAACATCAGAGAGTGAACTGGCTTTGAGTGAAACAACTTGCTTCAGAAAACTGAAAACCACAAGGAGCAGAGGAAGCTGGTTGCAAAATCTTCAGTGGTGCTCCAACAGTCTACTAGACTACAGAATAGGTGAGGAGAGGAGAGGAGAAAGACGTATTCATGTAGGAAATACACAGCGTCACCCCCAGTCGTAAGCTTCTGTTCTGTATACTGAACTTCCATTCTACTTTGCCATAAAAGGAATGATTTTCATTTGAAAAGCAGCACAGCAAGAGTCAAACAATTGTTTTCCTCCTTTTAATTCATTCTCTTTGCTTGTATCAGGTATTGTACACCAGTCTCCATCATTTTTGATTCAGAAACACCAAAATGGTTTGTGTTTTGACGGACTGTTTATTAGCAATGGGACACTCACCATTTAACTGCAGGATGGGGTGCTCTCTTGGTGAATTTGAATATGAGGGGCTCAAGTAATATAACTTTGCCCAGAGCAAGTTATTATTGGCAATATTTGTGAGTGTGTTTATGTGCAGGTGTTATGTCGTTTGGTATTGGTCTCTTCCACAGCTTCAGAGTGGCTGTTATGCTTTATTTTGTTTTTTAGCTGGCAAAAATGACTGGAGATCTAGTTGGTAGCATACGATGGTGAACAGTAGTTCAGATTTCCTTTTCTGTTTGTTCCATCTGGCAGACAACATGCTTTTTTTTTTTGGTTTGTTTTTGAGAAAAGTGGACAGGATGATTTTTGTTGTTGTTGGAAAGGGAGTAGGTGACAGCTTGCAGTATTGTGTGTGATTATCCCCCTTCCCCTGTTGTAGGACTCGTGAGTTCAGACCTAAGATCCTGCACTGTGTGCATACAAACAGAATTCTAAATGTGACGCTCCCGGACATAATGAGTCACACAGCACCTGACCTTCTTTTCTGCAAGGACTGATTTTAGTCAGGTGGCATTCAGGTTAACGATTTTGAAATTTTGATTGATTATAAAATTATAAGCTTTCTTTAATCTTGTACTGAAGTATTGAGGTGGAATTTTGTTTCCTTTTGCTTTAAAAAACGCATTTGTAAACACCCAACCGCTTATCCTGATGCAAAAGTTTGTCATTTCTCATTCTGTCACTTCCTGGAGTCTGATCTTTCATAGAATTTTCTAATTTTCTTCTTTTTTTAAAAAATTTTAATTGGATAACTTTTTCATTACAGATTAATGACATGTTAAGAGTTAAAAATTGACCCCTGGTGCAATGGGATTCATTATGTGATGGAGGGTCACATATAGTCTGTTGGGGAAAAAACAGTAAATGAAGGTTGGAAAATATTCATAACACAGTTTAATGTCATAATTTGTGTGATTTATAATGTGGATGAGTATTTGAAGCAGATGTCTTCAGGGATCATCCACAGTTTATTCACCAACTGAAGAAACCTGACATTACTAAATGATGCATATGTAGGAAAGAGCTAGCTACATAAAAGTCTTGTTAAATGATATAATTAAGTAATGCGTTGTTTATTCTAGATAATAAAGGGGTTGTTTTTGGATGTTTTATTTTTTTTAATTGTCGGGTACTTTTATTAATTGTTCTTTTATCAGTTATTGATTGTTATGTAGTTACTCCTCCTTTTTTTATTTTGAATGTTGTGTATTTGTTGTTGTTTTTATTAAGTATTTACTATTTTTTCTTAATTGAATATTGTGTATTTAATGCTCTTTTTTCTTCTTTTTTTTTTTGTATTTACTGTTCTCTTTTTTATTGACTGTTATGTGTAATTTACAGCTCTTTTATCTTGTTCTTTTTTTATATTGTGATTAACAATGAATATAAAATTACACTTTCTCTACTCTTCTTTACACACGAAAGAACAGTGTGAAACTAAGAATCATCTGGGAGGAGGGTCTGGTTAACTGAGCAGGCTGGACATTAGAACCTTGATCCCAGGTCCTGGGTTTGAATCCCATTCATGACAACCAGATTGGAAGACAGTTTGGACCTAACAAATTTTGTAGACCCTAGTCCCCTTCCAGTCTTTCATATGAGAGTTTTTAAACTGAAGTCTCCATGCCTGAATGTACGCATATTACCAGTATTCTTGTATACGCCTGTTAAATCCTATTCCATTGTTCAAAGAAGGGGAGATGCCTCATGTAAGGGAAGAAGAGAAGACATGAAGTGACAGCATACATAGCCAATTTTACTTACCATATATCTGACTTTTGCCGTAACCAACCCACAGTGCCCCATGGGCTTTATGTTGAGAGTTATTATCTACAGAGGTAGAATTTGACTGTAATGATGGGCTGGGCTTCTTCAGATTCAATTTGCTGAAGAGACATGGCCTGAAAAATTCAGTGCTCCAGTGTCCTCTCAGGCATTGGGGAGAGAAGCTGAGGCTGGGATGAAAAGCTGTCGCCAAGGCAAAAATCTCACAAGTCATACATTGTGCGAAGAGTTATGGATGACCTGCAGAGGAAAGAGAAGTGGCCAGTTCCAGCATAGCTTAAAAAAAAATGTATTAAAAAAAATTAATCTATAAAAACAACTTATCAGCTATTGTAATGATATATTTTATCAAAATGTCTGAAAATCAGTCATGATTAGCCAACATTATAACTGATGACTAGTGAATAGTGTAAAATTCCAGACACATTGTACTAAGTAATATGAATGATTCTGTTCTGCATATTTTTAAAATTATGAATGTATCATTCTGAACTTTGTTATGCAGACATCACCTATCCCCCCCCCCCTCTTTTCAATACATCATTATACAGAGTAATATATGTTGGTTCTCAGATTGTGTAATGGTATAATTCGTTATATATTGCATATAGATTCACCAGTACAATACGCATGTGCATATAACCTGATATGGCATGAAGTCACTGATGCAGACATCCATTTATGTTTACATTAAAATGATATATTCACATGTATTACACCAAGCATAATGAAAAATATAAATTGAACTACACCTAAATAGCTTTGTCACTGATGTAAACATTCATTTATTTTAAAACATACTACAGTTAGTGTTGTTTTCTACAAAGTAAACTATCTTTTTTAAGAATTATTGAAAATTCAAGGTTAGGAAAATAGTTTTCCAAACACAAGTATCTATACTCTGCTTTGCTGAGTTAATCATCCAACAATTAACGGAGGGTCCACTGAGAACTTGCATCTTCAGTGATGATTGTGTGAAGCCAAGATGTATGTGCTTTTACCTGCTGCACCAAAAAGAGTGCTTACAATTTTGGTCTTTGGTAAAAGAGAAAAAAATATTCAAAGGAGGAGGATACCTCTGTCAACAAATGGTCATTCTGGCTGTGAAAAAAACTGATATTAGATAAAGACATTAAGGGAGGGAGCATGCTTGTGCTTGAAACATAAAACGTGGGAGGAAAAAAAAATTGAAAGGTACATTTGTGTGAACAAAACAAAACGGGAGAAATTGTGAGAAAGAAGGTTGGGCCCACCCACACTCAGGACTGAAGTTGGGTCACTTACTTGGAAGACACCTATCTTATTTTGTGTGATTGAACTGGTTACACCTTTATACCAGGCAGTTATGTAGATCAATATTTCAGCCATGAAGTAGTGGTGCTGATGGTAGTGCTACTGAGGATCCCATCAGCATATCTGTTGGACATTCCCTCCGTATATCACCAAATCCTACATTGTGCACCAAACCTATGTTGGAGAAATCTTTTGTATTAGTTTTGAAACTAGACTGAATCAGTCAGGGGGCTGATCTATTGACATGATGGCTACAGCGTAAGAGGCAGAGAAGAGATGACCTGCAGGAGAAAAGATAATCTCCATGATCTATTATAGCTAAGTTTGGGTAGGTTTTGGTTTTTTTTTCTAATCTGGAGTGTCTTGTATCTTCATGACTGAACAGTACCGTAAGAATCAGGCCTGATTATCAGAGTATGTATGCACAATCAGTCTGGACTTGTTGGGGGGGTTTTGTTGTTGTTGTTTTTTTTAATTCATATATATTTTTTTATGAATTGGATGCAATAGATAACATATAAGCTTTTTTTTTTTTAAATTATCCCACCTCCAATTTTTTTTTCCTTCATAAATCCTGAAATGGCTTGATGGTGATGGGTTTTTTTGGTCAAGAAATGTATCTTGACATCATTAATAGCCAGTTTTATGCTTGATATAATGTCAGTGAATATTCAACAATACCATATCTACATTCAGTATAAAATGATATGTAAAATAATTTGAAAATGATAATAATTATATTTTAAATAATGTTAGATACTCATATAAATAAACAAACAAAAGCCTTTTTTCCCCTTTACGCTTTAGCATTTGTAAGAATGGTCAGAGCAGACTGAGCAAGAAATAATTCTCTTCAACTCATGTGTACTTGTCGTCCATCATGTGATGCATTGTGGGTTTTGGGAGTCATTGTGTGATCTTTGTGGACTGATTTGTGTAAAACCAAGTGAATTTGTTCTCATCTGAATGGGTGGACACTGTCTCTCTGCAAAGTACATATCTGTCTTGCCTATCTGTCCAAACCATCACTTTATCAGTTTTGAACACCGTTAACAAAAACCAGATAAGGTAAGATTACTGGGAAAAGGTCTGAAAATGGCTCTTATTATTGCACGCTGGTGGCATATAGTTTATGGTATAATTTGTGAATATTGATGATTTTATTGATGTTGACGCTGGTTTATTCTTTCGTAACACCAAACATGATATGAGAGCCATGATTTAAGCAGAGATTTTGTACAGGTCTAGTTGTATAAACTTAGCTGTGCCATCTCTTTCCTCCTGTTGTGGCAGAACTGTCACTCAAGCAGATGTGGTCTGAAAAGAATTTTTTTTTTTTTAATGATGATCAAAATAGAATTTTTGAAAAAGTAAAATGCCCACTCAGCCTTTAAACATTACTCATGCACTTAAAAACAAATTAAAATGGGAAGGTGAAAAAAGAAAACTTTTTTTTTAAGTCTAGCTTTGCTCAAGTTACAGTTAAGCAGAAAAACTATTGTAACTTCCCCTCCCCCAAAGAAAAACAAAGAAAAAAGGTAGGGCCCAATTAGCAGAAAAGAGTAGGTGTTAAATGATACCATTCAGCAACAACAAAAATCCCACATTTTCAGAGAGAGAAGAAAGGAGGGGGGGGGGGGGGGCTTAGGCATTGAGACTCACTCACTTTACTGATTAGACCCATCAACAAACCAGCAGTTTAGCAGTTACATATTCCACAAATGCCTTTACCTTTGTTGAAAGCAAAAAATTTCGTGAAGGAGTGTTAGCAAGAAACGTGGCTTTAATGTTAAGAAAAATAAAATAGGACTTACCACCTTGGTCTTAGTTGAAGAGTGTTGTATAGTATAGTTATGTCAAGAGTGGTACATACATCAATATCTGCCCAGTGATGTAAGAAGATATGCACCAGCGCCATGGGCACCTGCGAACGATAGTGCGTTGTGATACTGCTTTGGCCCTTAGAGCATCCAGAGCAAGGGTATCTGTGTGCTCTCCCAAACTCTATATTCCTCTGATGAAGACCCTTAGTACCTGGGGGTTTTTTTTCCATATGTCAAACAGCCATGAAGAACTAAAAAAAAAAAAAACAACTTGGTGCTATGTGAACAAGGATTGTTGAGGACAGCAACAAAACCACTTGGGCTGGCATGTTCAGGAGGCAGATGGACAGAATGCCAGAGTGTATCACGGCTCAGGGATCATTCTCTAAGAAAATGGCATAATCGGCTTCATTGTGAGCTGTACAAATATGAGATTCTATGCATATTCAGAACTCTGTAAACTCAGATGCCTTTGTTCATATAACAGTGATAACAACTGATTACAGAAGCAAAGGCTTCTTAAACAATAATTGTACACTCTTACGAGAAAAGAAGGAATTACTGCTTAATGAGAATGTTGAAGTGCTGATAGTCCTGTTTGCACAGATATGACTGTTTTGTGTTCTTTTTTTCATTGCCATGGGTTGGCAGGTTTTATC
>CM060318.1:60728988-60743988 GCA_030674155.1 Stramonita haemastoma | reverse complement strand
GACACCAGGTCATTGTTTGCAGAGTTGGCGGCAGCATCCAACCTGCCCAAAGATGAAAAAATGATCCCCAATCTCTCCCGCATGGAGAAAAACGCAGCTAGACGACACAGCCAAGCAGAACAAGCTCCGTCAGTAGAGGAGGCCAAGCCACATACTGGAGACGTGGCCAAGCCACAAACTGAAGATATGGCCAATCCACTAACTGGAGATATGGCCAAGCCACAAACTGAAGAGACGGCCAAGCCACTAGCTGAAAGAAACATACGGGACCAAGCCACAAACTGAAGAAAAATCCAAGCCACAAACTGAAAATAAGCCCAAGCCACAAACTGAAGATACAGCCAAACTTTCATCACAGACTTCTAGCGCTGCCAGCATAGGAGAAGCATCACGGGACATCGCAGAGAAAATGGTGACCAAAGATCTTCAGGAAACTGTGGGTGCCCTTGAGATGAGTGCAGCTTTCCTGGGGGCTAGCTGCCCCCTGGGGGAGAGAGTGCAGAGGATCAGGACGCTCTGTGGGCAGTCACCAGGTACAGCCACTGTCACGGCTGCCTTCAGGACAAGAAGGACCAGGCTCCTGACATCATGTGCATGGACTGTGCGCTCTGCTTCTGCTTCAGGTAAGCTTTAACTTGACACACACACACACGTGTGTGTGTGTGTGTGTGTGTGTGTGTGTGTGTGTGTGTGTGTGTGTGTGTGTGTGTGTGTGTGTGTTGGTGTGTGTGTCTGGTGTGTGTGTGTGTGTGTGTGTGTGTGTGTGTGTGTGTCTGTGTCTGTGTTGTGTCTGTGTGTGTGTGTGTCTGTGTGTGTTTAACGTCTGTTCACTCTAAGTGATACGTGTGTGTGTGTGTGTGTGTGTGTGTGTGTGTGTGTGTGTGTGTGTGTGTGTGTGTGTGTGTGTGTGTGTGTGTGTGTGTGTGTGTGTGTGTGAGAGAGAGAGAGAGACAGAGACAGAGACAGACAGACAGACAGACAGAGAGGGAGACAGACAGACAGACACAGAAGAAGAAGAAGAGAGAGAGAGAGAGAGAGAGAGAGGAGAGAGAGAGAGAGAGAGAGAGAGAGGAGAGAGAGAGAGAGAGAGAGAGAGAGAGAGAGAGAGCATGCCATATCCATTACTACAGATGAGACTTGACACCAAAGCTCGAACCGTGTGTGAAGACATTCATTAAACATTATCAAACACACATTAATTCCCTAACTACCTTTCAACAACAACAAAAGAGTAGAGCATTTCGTGCCAGAAGAACAAAATGGACGAATAACAATCCGATAAGACTAAAACCAGGTGTGTAGAAATGACATGTTTAGGTTCTGTCAATAAAGTCGGAATAAAACCACCGCCACTGTGTAAAAATTCGCACCATGTGCAACAATCCAAATTATAGTGACCTTTGAAGTTTTAGCCGATGGCCAAAAAAAACAAAAAAATATGATCACAAGACATCATTCCTTTTCTATCCTGCTGGTCGTTCAGCCTATGATGTCTAGGACGACAAGTTTTTATGGAAGATCTGTACCTGTGGCCCTAAAGGTAGCTTGCAAATCCGACCCATAGCCTGAAGACTCACCCACATGTTGGACAGACAGGAGGGGGGATGGTGGGGGGGCATTATGGTCAGTTTTCTTCTTTTTCTCACAGACAACACCTATTTTTGTCCATTATATGAGCGAAAATGCCGTTAAGTGTGCTGACAAGTCAGGCCCAGCTCACCGATTTAGGCGTGGGAGAGAATTGTCATTTTTAAGTCTATCTGGGTCATCAAAAGTCAAGAGAAATTACCAAGAAGGCAGAAAACAGACAAGAAGGAGGTGGCGGGAAGAGAAGGAACAAAGCAGAAACAAAGAGATAGGGGGGAAAATTCCTAGCACAGAATTTCCAGAAGGGTGGTGGGGTGATATTTTTAAACTGACAGCTCCCACCCCCACGCCCAGGCATCCCCACGGGGGAGTGGTAGCAGTAAAGGTGGTTCGAACCTTGTTGCGCAGTTTGCTTGCTTCTTCTGAGCCTCTGTGATGCGTCTCTTCTGTGATACATGGGCACTTTCGGAGTCACCGTGCAGGATAGTCCAAAGCATATTCCTGTTCATTAAATACACACACACACACACACACACACACACACACACACACACACACACACACACATACATACATACATACATACACACACACATACACACACACACTCTCTCTCTCTCTCTCTCTCTCTCTCTCTGGTCGGGTGTGATCTCCCTTGAAGGTAGGCAGGAAGAAAATTTTGCTGTGAAGTTATTTGTCAAAAAATACATTTCCATCCAACACCATGCCCGTTGTCGGTCTGCCAACAGCGTTGGAAGTCACTTTGGGTACCCTGCTTCAAGAACAGCGCCTCACTTCCTGGAAAGTAAGTGGAAGTGGAGAGAGTACAGTCGTAGTGTTACGACTGAAAGCTAGCCCTGCCAACAACAGCAACATGGCGCAACAGCAAACCCCTGTCATCTCCCACAGCTACCGAAGCAAGCCGCCAAGTCAGGTCAACAGAGACAGGCGGAGGATGGAGGAGAGGAGGACAGCACAGAGGCAAGCAGAACTGGAGGAAAATGAAATTGTCACGACAGACGAACATTTGCCATGTTTATTTGTGCCCACACCTCCTTCAAGCTTCCCCGTGTTCGACACACCGCCTTTGGCCAACAACACACTGTCGCATTCTTGCGCACGTGAAATTCGTCATCCGCCAAGTGCTGTCATAGAGTCGGGCAACGAAAAGCGTGCTGACACACAACATGACATTGACCTTGCCGATGTGTGTACAGCGGAAACCTCGGACTGTGACGATCCTCTGTCGAAACTTCAGGCTGTTGGAACCAGTGCTGATGTCGTCAAGAACTACGTGGCTGAACTGAGTGACAGATCCTTGCAGCGGAGGCTAAGGGACACATGCAGGAACCAGGACTTTCGTCGCGTGCTCATCAGCAAACGGCACCCAGACACGATGGTTTGTGAAACTGATGATCTCGTGTTTCGTTTCCAAGGGACTGCTGCTGGTGACACACCCCCGGATTTGTTTTGGTTCGTGAAGAAGGACTACAGGCTGATGACCAAGGAGGAAAGACTCGTACACCACAAACTGAAGCTGTGGTCTCCTGCTGACCGGGAGAAACTGAAGGATCGGATCAGTGCCGGACTTGATGTGATGCGTGTGATAGTGGACTCAGTTCGCTTCTTGCTCGGATAACCCCTATGTGTGTGTGTGTGTGTGTGTGTGTGTGTGTGTGTGTGTGTGTGTGTGTGTGTGTGTGTGTGTGTAGGTGTAGGTGTAGGTGTGTGTGTGCGTGAGTACATGCGTATGTATGTTTGTGTGTGTGTGTGGTGCGTGCGCGCGGGTGCGTGTTTGTGTGCGTGTGTGTGTGTGCACGTGTGTGTGTGCACGTGTGTGTGTGTGTATGTGTGTGTGTGTGCATGTGTGTGTGTGTGAGAGAGAGTGTATATGTGTGTGTGTGTGAACACATGTGTGTGTGTAAGAGAAAGTGCGTGAGAGAGAGAGAGGGAGAGAGAGAGAGAGAGAGAGAGAGGGGGGGGATAGCTGTCTGCCACATGCCACCTGGACCATCACGAATTTATCACGTGTTAGTGTGTTAGGGGTGCAAAGTTGCACAAGCCACGATTGAAAGGGAAGAAGAGACATTGTGACCTACATGTACCTGGTTTTCTTGTCGAAGATCAGTTTGTGTAAGATGTTGACGCTGGATTTGTACAGTGTTGTGGAAATTCGTCCCCCTTACCAGTTCCGTTTGTAAGGGCTGACCAAAGCTAATGAAAAAAGGTTCTAAATGTACCCTGTAACCATGTTGTGGATTCCATGCCATGATGACTTTTGGGGCTATAATGTATTAAGTTCTCTGTATATAATATGTGTTTTGTGCCCTGTCCCCCTCCCACTGTCCCCTTGTGAATGGGCATCTCGCTTACACAAATAAACCTTTGTCATTGTCATTGTCATTGTCTCTCTCTCTCTCTCTCTCTCTCTCTCTCTCTCTCTCTCTCTCTCTCTCTCTCTCTCTCTCTCTCTCTCTCTCTCATATATATTTATATATATATATATGCATATAAATATCCCTGAATAGGTGAATAGGGCGGGGACTGGATGTAAAAATGCACACGGGTGTTTATTCATTATCCTCGAACTAACAGAATTTGATTGATTGGTTGATCGATCGATTGACTGATTGATTGATTGATTGATTGATTGATTGATTGATTGATTGGTTGATTGATTAGTCTCTTTCCCCACACACACTCACTCATACCTTCCTAACCCTTCCTCCTCAGGTGCGGAGGACGGCACAAATCCACCCCTTCCTGCAGCAGCCACACCATGCTGCCTGCAGAAGAGGGGCTGAGGAGCAGGGTACCATCTTCACCACCCACGCCCAGGCCTCTGTCCTGCCCTGCCCACCCCCGCCTGGAGCCGGCCATGTTCTGCAGGAACTGCGAGGTCCTGGTGTGCCACGAGTGTCTGGGGGACCAGCACCTGCATCAGAGCTGTCCAGGGACCGTCCCCTTACAGGACTACGCCAGTGAGGAGAAAGAACTGGCCAAAAAGTGTCGGGTGAAATACGCTCAGGTAGGTTTGGTGGGGTGTTTGGAGGGGTGGGGGAGGGGGTTTGGGTGGTGGTGGTGGTCGTCGTGGTGGTGGGGTAGGGGTGATAGGGTGGGGGGGAGGGCAGTGTGTGTGTGTGTGTGTGTGTGTGTGTGTGTGTGTGTGTGTGTGTGTGGTGTGTGTGTTGTGTTGTGTTGTGTTGTGTTGTGTTGTGTTGTGTTGTGTTGTGTTGTGTTGTGTTGTGTACACACACATATAAAAAATATGCTGTGTCTATGGATCAGCTCATTTCTTTTTTCTGTTCAACATCTTTTCATTGATAATGAAATTGTTTATCCATTTATGCATTTACTCTTTTATTTCAAGAACAATGAAATAAACACTCATATGCTAGTTTACATCCAGTCCCTGTGTATATCACCGCCCTCAATATAATGGCCCCTAGAGAAGTTGAGGTCTCTGATGCCCGAATCCCCTACGACCACCTAGGTTATGGGACACTTTTCCTTTTACCTTTACAGTGTATATTTGCAATTTTGTAAATTTTGTCACCCGCTTCCATCCAGTTAGACCAGGAAGGGCGAGCATATGTAATACTGCAGTGTACTACATGTATATGAACAGCCCAGCCTGGTATCACCTGGTAGGCTATCTGGTATTACTTAAAGTGGAAAGACGTTAAAATTGAAGACGCCCAGCCTGAACTTTTTCCACACGCATCAACGCTTTCACCGTTACGATAATCCTCCTCCTCCTCTTTTCTATCAGGTCATGGGGTTCTTCTCAGAGCAAAGGCGGGACACAGAAGAGCGGATGGCGGCCCTGAACCTGAAGAAGCAGACCACCCAGGAGGAAATCCGCAAGTTCTTCTCGGGGCTGATCAAGGCCTGCATGGACGTGGAGGGCTCCCTGCTGGAGGAGCTGGAAACCACGGTGTCTGACCACCTGGACCTGCTGGGGGAGCAGAGCCAGGCCTGGGGCACCCTGCACACACACACACAGCACCTGCTGGACATGGCCGACATCCTCCCCTTCCTGCCCAACTCTGGTCAGTCCTGCCGCCTGGGATTGGTCGTTGTTTTGGTTTAAAAACGGGATAGCTCAGTGGCCAGAGCGCTTGCTTCGGGTCAGTCCAGTCGCCTGGAATTGGTCGTTGTCTTGGTTTAAAAAACGGGATAGCTCAGTGGTCAGAGTGCTCGCTTTCCCCCAGCCAATGTTAATTTATTAAGCAACGTCGAGCGTGATTGGATATTGCCTGGCTTGGCTTCAGTATGTCCCCCCCCCCCCCCCCCTGTTCACCCAGCTGTAAATGGGTACCTGCCCTCTTTAGGGTCAGGGAAGGTAAAGCAGCGAGGGAGATGAGATGGGCGCCGCCCTCAATATGCTGGCCCCTAGAGAAGCTAAGGTCTCTGATGCCTTGCTCCCCTACGACCTCCAAGGTTTTTGTACACCTTTACCTTTACCTTGGTTTAAAACGGAATAATTCAGTGGTCAGAGCACTCGCTTTTTTTCCCCAAAGAATGTTAAGCAGTATCGAGCGTGGTTAAGAATGGGATGGGTGACCATTTGCAGGCCTTGGCTTCAGTACAGTTACCCCCCCCCCCCCTCCCCCCAGTTCACCCAGCTGTAAATGGGTGCCTGCCCTCTTTAGGGTCAGGGAAAGTAAAACAGCGAGGGAGAGGAGATGGGCGCCGTCCTCAATATGCTGGCCCCTAGAGAAGCTGAGGTCTCTGACGCCTCGCTCCCCTATGACCACACAGGTTATGGGACACCTTTACCTTACCTTTACCTTTGTGCATCTTTGTCCGATTAGTTATGTATTTGTTCTTGAAGTTATTCATCTGTCTAACCAGATGACAACTATTGTATGAAAGTTTAATGATAAAACGATGTGCGCATGCATGGTGCATCCTTGTTCGCAAAGTATAGGTATTGCTGGTTTGCCCCAAGGGTGTGACTACAATAAGCTATGACTTGATGTTTATAATAAATTCTGTTGAAAATTGTTATGTACACTTGGCTGTCTTTTGATCTGTATTGTGTTTGTTGGCAGACTTTTTGCCCCTAACGGAGGCCAGCAAGGCGTCCCTCAGTCAGGCTTTGCGTGAGGGGGAACAACTCGCTGGGTCTACGCCATCCGAGATGTCCATACGACTGAGTCTGGAAAACTCTTCTCTTCGAAGTTTAATCAAGCGTGTTAAGGTACAGATATGAAAATTCATTATTTACTGTTGGCATGAATAAAAAGCTGCATTTTCTTTTTTTTTTTAATGAAAACTCTTCTCTTCGGAGTTTAATCAAGCGTGTTAAGGTACAGATATAAAAATTTATTATTTACTGTTGGCATGAATAAAAAGCTGCATTTTCTTTTTTAAAAAAATGAAAACTCTTCTCTTCAAAGTTTAATCAAGTGTTAAGGTACAGATATAAAAAAAAATTCATTATTTACTGATGGCATAAATAAAAAGCTGCATTTTTTGTTGATGTATCTTTAAATTTCATACATAGGGGAGAAGGCTCTCTCCATAGATATCAGTCATTTTGAAAACCATTGCTAAGTTGTTTGACAAGGGCAAATATTTTGATGAATATTTATTTATAACCACATCAGATTTTTCCATAAAAGAACTTTAGTATAAAGTTTTCTGCCTTTGTGAATAATGATCAATTTTGACCTGGGATTTGCCATGTGTGGAACTCTGATAGAATTGTATACTGTGGGGATTGTATTTTTTAAAAAGTATTTGAATACCTCTTTTTGTTTAATTTCAGGGAGGGGAAATGTCCACAGCACCTCTTGCCATGCTTTCTTTTGCCTGTCCCTGCTTTAAGATACAGCCCTATTTGTAAATATGCATAGCCACAGTCTACCATCATGGGGGAAAACAGCTACAGGATCCTCTTTATTAGTTGTAGAAGCCCACTGCATGCGCTCTGAATATGACATAGATAAGAGTATACTAAAAAAAAAAAAATGCCTACAACCACCAACAAGTCTACATCAGAGAGAGAAAAGCCTTGCGAGGGGAGCTAGCCTATAAACGGAAGACACACGACTATTTCAAATTCATTTGCCACTGTGTGCTAGTTGGAGATGGGGAGAGAGTTGGCAGTGACTGATGGAGTGAGAGGGTCGGCTTGTGCGTGTGTGGAAGGGAGGGGGGATGAGGGGGCGGTGCATGGTAAATCAAACTTCTTAAGAGTATATAACAACACATGAATTCCTACACGTAACGGTTATTCTTCTCACCATTTTTTTCAGGAGATAGGCACCTTGGCCCTGACCATCAACACTCACAAAACTCTGACCCTTCGCAAAGTGACCTCCACGTCCTTCACCAGCGTGGATGACCACACTGAGCCCCTGATAACGGCCATGCTGCTGCTGTCTCCCCACCTGCTGCTGGCTGCAGACTTCAACAACTCCTGCCTCAAACGCTTCCTCAAGGACGAAGAAGGAGAAGGCTGGATTTGCACCGAGGTTCTGGCGCTGAAATGGCGACCTTATGGTTTAGCCAAACTGTCAGAAAAACTTGTATCACGCTCAGAGATATCCAGCCTACACGAAAACGACCCTGAAGATCAACAGAAAGAACCATCTGTTGCAGATCAGCCTGCCAGGAGTGATGTAAATTTGTTTAAAGAGACTGATGATGAAGAAACGTTACTTGGTAAGCAGGCTGGAAAACGAGGCAGCGACACCCCAGACGTGGAGATGCACGTAGCAGTTACCTCGCCCTTTGCCGGCTGCTTTGAGGTGGTGGTGCCTGTCTCCAGCCACAGGAAGATGGCTGTGGTCAGAGCCATTAATGAGGAGAAAGGACTCTGGGGTCTGGGGCTCCTCAGCGACCAGAAGCTGGCTGTGTCTACGATAGGTGAGGAAGTTATAAAGGGCAGTCTGGCATTATGACTTTAAAAAAATCCATATCATTTGATTTATCATCAAATCTGTAGTCCTAATATGTGCGTAGTCTGCAGGCAGTTAGGCTTTCAATGATAAATATGAACGTAGCCCTTACAATTATCAAAATGTCAATATGTATACCTGCTTTAATATAGGCCTAATTATACATGAAGGAGTATGTATGCTTGTATGTGCTTGTTGTGTGCAGTAAACTAAATTTCAGGAATGTTGGTTCACATACAGGCTTGCTTGTCTACACCTATCAAGTATAAGTTTAAGAAGGAAAAGTATAAGAGCGAATTGATAAGAGAGCATTGTAACTATTCACTTTTCTCAAACATTCCTGAATTGCTTTTAATTTGTAACGAAACAACTTTTTTTTTCCCTTGCAGCTGCGGGTCGATCTTACCTGAGCCTGATAGACACGAACCAAAACTCCACCCGGCGTTTATCAGTGACCTCTGACACCACCGTGACCCCCTGGTGTCCCCCCGCCATGTCCTTCCCATCAGCCCCTCCTCCGTCATCGTGGGGGATCACGGGAAGAAGGCGGTGGTCCACGCCTCCATGGAGGGCAAAGTTCTCTTCAACTTCATCGGCAATGGCAGCCAGCGCGTCTCTCGGCCGAAGGTCTGTGTCAGGACGGTCAGGGCCATGTGTATGTGGCCGACAGCGGGGACCACAGCATCTTTGTTCTGACCAAAGGAGGCCACCTGTACAGTCGGACAGGGAGTCAGCAGAATGACCTGGACCACCCCAAGCGCTGTGTATCGACAGAAACAGTTGTCTCTATGTCGCCAACGAGGGTGGCAAAATCCTCAATGTCTATGAGGTTTTTCCAGGAGAGTTAACGAGAGAAGTCCCGGTTCTTGCCCGCGGAGGATGCACACGCTGTGCTGTGTGTCTATCTGTGCCGCTTTTTGGGTGGTTAAACTGTTTTCTTGTGGGTGTTTAATTAGATGAAGAACTACCCTTCACATTCAAAAAAAAAAAAAAAAGATTTGGAAAGATATCGAATTATTATATTCAACATGGAGCAAAATAGTCTGGAGTTCAGAACCTTCATTTGGGTAGCTGGATATCCTTTTGGTGGGGAGGGGGGGGGGTTGGATATCTGAGTAGCTAGAGCACTGATCTTGTGACGAGTTTGAGCCTTCACAAAGGCTTCCCTTCGAGGAGATTTTTCTCGTGGACTTAAAGTCAGTATCAATCCACTCCCCAAAAGTCTTTCAAGTAAGGCTATAAACCGAGGTCACGTGTGCAAACAGAGAACATTGTTGCTTACCTTTTTTTTTCGTTGCGAACATTGAGACATCTTGTGCGCACAGTACAAACCCATCCCCCTTCTGGAAGAGTAGGCCATTGCGTGCAACAGGAACGGATGACAATATTTTTTAAATGCATGCACACCAGTGTCGTGTTTAGACACCACTCTCGAAATTTGAATGTAGCTATCGTAATGGTGGGCTACAAACGGTCGCTAGGCTACACAAAATCTCACCATTGTGAACTGGCTTACTAGAAGAAGAAGAAAAAAACAAACTATCAGTTACTGAGGGCGGAGTTCAACGTCTGCTGAGGCTGGTGTCTAACTAAGCAGGGGTTTCCCCATGCTGTCGATAATGGTTCTATGGATTTTGACTTCAGTCCCCAAAGAATCAGTCATATGTTCCGTGTGCCAATGCACTGGTATAACATAAGTCTTGAGTACATGTTAAACTTGAAGGCCATCCACCTTCATGGATTAAAAAAAAAAAGCTGGATGTAGCCTGAAACATCAGATGACACACATGATAGCCTACCCACCACTGAAAGTGTGCCTGCGACTTGGAGAAAGATGGTCTTTTAAGCATTTTTTTACTGTGGGTGTGCGCAAAAGCCTTTATCGTACGGGTGTGCGCAAACTGTGTACATATGCATGATAACATATATTATGTAAACTCATTTGCATGTTTCTACGACCAAATTGTATCTGACTGGAATCAGGTGATTTCTTTTGTGTCAGCGAATGGTAGGATTTTTTTCTCTGTTATAGGCCTACTGATAGAAAATGTCTGTTTTTATTCTGTTGTGATCTATTTCTTGACAACATTAATTCTTGTGAATCAAATAGAGCGAGAATTGGGTTTTTACTTCACAAATACCAATAGTATTGACTGGTCTTTTGTCTGGTGTTATAATTTTTGGTCGAGATTGTGAAAGTTTTTCATATCTTGAAAGGTGATCAAAACTCTTGTCACACTGCTCCATGTGGGAGAAGTTAATTAACAAGTATTTGATAATGTCTTGAAAAATATGGGTATAAAAGATAATGACTGTGTAATGTTACGGAAAAGAAATGGACACGTTGATATACATAGGCTTACTTGTATGATTGCGGGTATTCACGGTTGGGTTGGTTGGCTGGTTGGTGGGGACTTTTTTTTTTTAGCTTTTTGTTTTTCCTGTTATTGGTGTGTGTGTGTGTGTGTGTGTGTGTGTGTGTGTGTGTGTGTGTGTGCGTGGGTGCGGTGTGTGTGCACGCGCGCGCGCAAGGGGGAGGGAGAAAAGAGTTGTGACTAATTGAAGTGTATAATTATATGTACTAATAGAGAAAGAGAATCTGTTCAAGTATTATTCAATCTTCAATTATTGGTTTTACTTTGTATAGAAAAAAAACAACTAAAGCTTGAAGTATTAGATTTTTCGTGTACTCTGATGACTGTTGTGGTAATAAAAGCCAAACGAAGGAAAATGATGGCTATCTGACACGTTGTAAAATTAATAATTTGGGGAAGACCCCAAGTCTGGTGGACGACTGGTCAGATATAATGTTCGACATAGTCTTTGGAACAACTAACAATGTGGAGTATTCTTTTGTTAGACTAGAACAGTAAAGTGAAAGTGAATAAAATATGTCTTTATGGAGAGAGTTACTGAGATGCATGAGCGTATGAGTACGTGTGTACATACGCATACTGTGATCACACACACACACACACACACACACACACACACACACACACACACACACACACACACACACACACACACAGATATTATTATATATTATATATATATTATATTATATATATATATATATATATATATATATATATATATTCTACACAAATGTCACAGCAGATTGTGTGAAATTCAGGATGTCGTCCCGTGTGTAGAAGATCGGATTGCCACGAGGAGCAGCGCATCGCCAATTATTAGCTACTGCCACCATATTAGTTCTTTGTTTCCCTGTCAGAGTGGCTTTTTTCTTCAGAATTCTGCCAGGGACAACTCTCTAGTTGCCGTGGGTTCTTTTACGTGCGCTAAATAATAATGTCTAACATACGGGACCTCGGTTTGTCGTCTCATCCGAAAGACTCGCATCCAAACCACCACTCATGGTGTAATGGAGGAGGGAGGGGGGGAAGTTTCAGGCCCAAACGGGATTCAAACCACCGCACACTTCCGACCAGAACTTTTCGCTTTCTAGGCAGGCGCGTTACCTATAGACACCGATCCACCCATATATACCCATTCATACACAGGCAAACATAAATACAGTGCACTTGAAATATGTCCAGCGACACCCAAGGACTTGCAAACAATGAACACACATGTATGTATTCCACCTGACATGTACATAACTGGATTGGGCATACGATGCAGCACAAGCACAGGGATACCACACTGTCTGGAAGGTAAGAGGCACCAGGTACGGGTGTCATTCAAACTGAACTTTTCCCTCACCCATTGGACACTGAGTGGTAGGTCAAGGTGCCAGTGGTCTTTCGGAAGAACTGAAAAGCCGAGTCAGGAGTGGAGCTGTGACATACATTTAACGCACGTAAGGACTGGACAGGTATTAGTAGTACGTCTCTAAGTCAAGAATGAAGCCACACTTGCAGCGATGACAGAAGCCTACATTACGCCAACAAACTAGCAAAATCAGCAGAAACAAACAAAAATAAACCCACATTATATATATATATATATATATATATATATATATATATATATATATATATATATATATATATATATATAATGAGAGAGAATGGCAACGACAATAGTTTATTGTGGTAGTTTTTAGACCATTCTAAATATTGAATGAAAAGGGAGGACAATTTAAAACAGCCCAAATGATCATAATGGCATGGATTCTAGATCACAGCTGTAACAAACACATGTTTTATAAACTGTAATGACGGTATTTATGGGTGTGTTTTTTTCTCAAGCAGAAAGAGAACAATGAAACAATAGGCCGATTTATTGCTGTCAATTAAGCTTTTATGAGCCATTCGTCGGCACGTTACATGAGTCACTGGCGCATGCCCCGCACATTGATATGTCGAACATTTTGCATTTGGGCATGTTAATTAATTTTTTAATGAGTCACATCGTTATGAGAGGGAAAGCGTAGTCAAGTCATGTTGATCCCGAGTCACAGTGGTCGATCAAAAATCACCCAGCACTTCGGGATTAGGCCTATAGTGAGTGGGGAGCTCTCAGCATCAATGCATAAACTGTCAGCGTCAGCTAGCCTAGGCCTAGTCTATCTCAGCAGAGAAGGTAGCAGGTGGAGCCAAGTAGAGGGAGGGACCTCGACACATTGATAGTCACTTAATTTAAAGAGAGAGACTCCACCACCAGACCAGCCAAAGGCAGATCAGTGTCACTTTTTCTTTCGTCAGCTTTATCTTACGACAAATTTGTATTCCATAATAAAAAATTTAAAAAAACACAATGTGGACACTTTGTACAGTTCAAGGTTGTTGCTTGTTTAGTTGGTTTTGTTTTGTTTTTTGTTTTGTTTGTTTTGTTGTTTTGCTTTGTTTTGTTTTTGTTGTTGTTGTTTGTTTGTTTTTTTAGGGGGGGGGGGGGGGGGGGTTGTTGGGGTTTTTTTGTAAGTGCCTCCCTCCCCCCTCTCTTCCACCTGTCAAATTCAGAGGGCTCCCCTTGGAACTTGCAGATTTTAGGGTGTTTGTCTTTTCTTTTTTTTTTTAATTCTTCTTCTTTGTGGTCATCCTATTCCGTATCGTGTCAGCAAATTATCAGTAAATTAAACAGTAGATAAAACCCTGAGCAAAACTGGGAATTTATTATCAATAAAACTAGTGACACCTAACAGAATTTGCAACTGCCTTGATTTATAGTCAGATGTGTTAATCAAAAAGTCGGTGAAGAAAATAAAACTACAAAAGATATCAATTAGATTGAAGGGCATAGGCAAAATGTGGGGAAAGTTTGCGTATCGACTGCGCGGGTATATTTTCCCTTTTTTGCAGCTGTTGACTGGGACAATACATGTCCTTGATCGTGAGACGGGAGGATGTTTCCGGCAAGTGTCCAAGACGACCAATCAAGCGTTAAAGATGGCGTCTGTTGACGTCAAGACAGCAAAGAACATCTGATACCGAAAATAAATCGTATGATACAAATCTGTGCCCTTGAAAACGACTATTACCGAGCGTCATGTCTTTGATGCACCAGAAACCAAGCGAAGCCGGTATGTGAGCGTCAGTAATCATGTTTATAGAACAAACATCAGTCAATCACCGAATAAACGAGCTGTAGTTTCTTTCCCTTGTTTTGTTGGTTGATTCTGGTACATCCTTTTTCGGCCAGACTTATCGCTTGCATGTTACAGATTGTAACAACATTAGATTGAATTATTTGATAACGGTACATGCAGTTAGGTTAACAGGACATCAAAACTTTAAGAACTGGCGTCCGATTCTCTCTCTCTCTCTCTCTCTCTCTCTCTCTCTCTCTCTCTCTCTCTCTCTCTCTCTCTCTCAGAGACTTTAAACGAGGCCGTGTGCGAACGCACGCAGAACATCTTTCGCACACGTTAAATCCTGTTCCGCTTTCGTAGAGTAGGCCACGTGTGCCGGTGGGAACAGATGACAGATTTACAAAACTGCATACACCAGGGACGGATGAAAAAGACATGATTGCTTATTCTGTTATCTCGATAAAGAATAATAATAAATAAATATCTCTCTCTCTCTCTCTCTCTCTCTCTCTCTCTCTCTCTCTCTCTCTCTCTCTCTCTCTCTCTGTAAACTGATTGATCAGTGGGAAAATAGAAAATAACACCTTGAGTATGGTAACAGCATTATAAGATCTTTAGCATACAGTGATAGACTGCTTTTGGATTTTAAAATATCCCTGGATGGTAGATTGGTGTTTTTTTTAAGTATTACAGTTCCAGAAATTACCCATGGATGTTAAAATTATTTAACCAATTTCAAAAGAGGAAAGAAATCATCACAGGAGAAGAGAGAGAGAGAGGAGAGAGAGAGAGAGAGAGAGAGAGAGAGAGAGAGAAGAGAGAGAGAGAGAGAGAGAGAGAGAGTGTGTGTGTGTGTGTGCTTGTGAGTGTGTGTGTGTGTATGTTGTGTGTGTGTGTGTGTGTGCGTGCATGCATGCATGCATGTGTGCAATGTGCATGCTGCATACATGTGATATCTTCAGTTTATTGTCTATTCACATTTAGTGATTTTAGACCCAAACAAAAAAA
>CM060318.1:60701488-60723988 GCA_030674155.1 Stramonita haemastoma | reverse complement strand
TCAACCAGAAGAAATACAGCTTATGTGAGCTGTTACCCAGACTGGGTCCATTTTATCGAGCATCAACTCATTCTGCCCCCACCAGTTTTCTCCCTTGCTTTGTCAGACAACCGTCATAAGTGGAGGAGATTGATGAGAAGCTCTTAAGGGCAAAGAACAAGAAGATTCTGGTGGTTAGATCCTTCAGAAAATACCCACTCTAGACACACACACAAAAGAACAAAAAAGCTGCACTTAAAACGGCTGTTTGCAGATTGTTCCATTCTATATCTGTGGAAGTTGTTTAGCTCATGGGGGCAAGAGAGTGAACTACAGAAAGGCTTTGACACAAACTCATCACAGGCACAGAGGAGTATGGGTAAACCAAACCTCGGGTCACCATGAGACCAGAGCAACAGGAGCTAACAAATCAGAGGCACATTTCATTATTGCAGTGATGATCAGTGGTGATGAGGATGATGTAATGATGCTGCTATGGAAGTGCATCTGCTTTGAGACTACTTGACAGGGTTGTACTCTACACTTGCTATCATAATAGATACAAACACCTGCAGTGTTGGTCAGGTAATTTGAGCAACACTCTCAAATTCGCACGAGTAAAGTGGATGAAGCTCAACTGTGTGGCCCCAGTCTCCCCACTGAGCCCACAGCACACTCACTCCTGTGTAGGAGCCAGCAGGAGTCCGAAAACCTATGATTCTTATGGGATTCAAACCTGTGACCCTCCAGTCTGAAATCCAAGGCGCTAACCACTGCGCCATGGTGGCTGTAACCACGTGTAATTCATCCACTCCATGTCCTCTCTATGCTGTGCAGATACAAGAAAGTTCCCAGTCGTCTGGACACACGGCGGTCTACAGAAATCCTGACAGCTAGGAAAAAGTAACTGTGATCTTGACTCTTTTGCCATGTCTCTTTGAGGGTGAACACTTTGCAGAAATCGGTGAAATTTTATATATGTCAGCATATCAAAAGATACCTAGGCATACTGAATGCAGCTAAACACAAGACAGGCTTATCTAAAGGAAGAGAGAGAGAGAGAGAGAAAGAGAGAGAGAGAGAGAGAGAGAGAGAGAGAGAGAGAGAGAGAGAGAGAGAGAGAGAGAGAGAGAGAGAGAGAGATGATTGATTGATTGACAGACAGGCAGACACAGAGAATATTGATAAATTTATTATCATTCACATTTAAAACAGGCAACTTTGCAGAAGTTTCAACTCTGCATTACAAGTAAGACATAAAAAGACTGACATGTAAATATGATTTCTTTTTTTTTCTTTAAAAAGGCAGTATAATGTTGGAAAAAAAGAAGAAGAAAGCATTTCCTTTCATAATTATTAGGAAAAAAAGAGGACTTTATCTTATGTTATATGCAGATGGTTAGAATATCATTATAAAGGTGGACACAAAGTAATACTTATATGAATATTCATTTTGTAACAGTGTGGTTTTAGCAAAGAAAGTAGATTATCAACAACAGCTGATATTTTTTTGATGACCACAATCACCGCTCTGATTAATGCTCATAACTTGCATAGATTATACAATTTTCAATTCAGTTATCACAACAATTTGGTAATTAAAAAGATAGTTCAAGAGCCACCATAATTAATCTTATGACTACTCTACTTTTTGGCTTGATAGTAATAACAGTAGTAATGATGATAATGATGATGATGATGATGATGATGATGATGATAACACTGATGATAAAAATAATATAAAACAAAAATATTTATAATGATCATAATAATTATAGCAATAAGAGTTTGAAAACAAGAAAATGTTTCAATTAAACACTACATATATTGCTTTGCTGTTGAACAACACTAAGTATAGAACTAAAAGAACTCTAAAAGGACCTAATTCAAAGTGAACTTTTTTCAAAGAAACTATTTCTTGTTAAATGAATATCATTTGTATAAGCAGTGCATGAAGCACCTATCTTACAGCTGTTAGTTTCGGTAATCGGCACCAAAACGTTCACGCTTTTGCTTTTGTTTCTTTGGCGGTTCATTCATTTCTTGATTTATGGCCTGATCCTTTTGCTGAGGGAAACATTACTAGCTGGGACAAATTCAGTAGCCATTTCTAAATTTCAACTGCATCATCTTTAGCTTAAAAGGGAACCACATATCTTAAGATTGAGTTTGAGCAGGTTACATGTCTTAGTTGCCTTGGGTGAGATTTTATTGAAGAAACTGAGGTGGTATGACACTTACCAACAACAGGGTGCAAGATAGATATACAATGTTGATGCTTAGATGTAGACATATCAGTGGTTCCAATTTTTTGTGACATCAAAAATCTAATGAGATCCCCAGAAGTTAAGTATGCTCTATTTAAAGATAGGGACTGAGTCGATTTACATCGATTCTGTAGATAGTCACTCATGGATTCTCTAAAAATCTGTTTCCATCAAGACTACTTCAAACTTTGTTTGTATCCATGATTGTAATGCTTACAGTAGTGCTATTTTCTCCCTGCTTTCACTTTCCCACACCCCATTTTAGCCATGCTTTTGATTCACGCGTGTAATCAACACATTTCTGACCGCTTCTGCAAGTTAGTCACGTATTAGCAAGTTCTACAAGAAAAGCTGTGTCCCAAGTATAAGGAAAACAAGGAATTTTTTTCCTTGGATGTGGGGTTTTTTTTTTGGTTGTTTAGGGTTTAATTTGCTTTTTGTCCATCATCATATCAAAATGTTTAAAAGGATATTTTATGCTTATCCACAAACTGTATGAATTACATCATTTTCCACATTCCAGGATTTGTAAGTGATTGTTGTGAACTTATTGCATTTTCCATGTTACTGTGGGAATTTGCTGCCTGATGTGACACTGCCCAAGGCTTCAGTTTCATGCCCACTTTTCAAAACTGTTTACGCAATTTTTTCTTTGTGTATTCATCAGAAAAGTTTATAAGTCTCCTATGGAGTGCCAAATAATTTGCCATTGTTGTGTGCCAAATACTGTTTTAAGATTCCTCTACTGAAACAGTTTTCTTTCCTAAACATAAATTTGTCTACTTTGCCAGAATACATTTATTTATTTTGTTGGTGTGATTTTACAGAAGGCATTTACTTTTACAGACAGAAATAAATCTGGCCATGTTGGAGAAAGCACAATGTTCAAACAACTTGTCCTGTTTCTAAAACTTTCGGTCAAACTCCAGGAAAACCCAAAATTGTTCATGTACCTGCCAGCACACATAGACTGTTGTATAATACTATCGTCATGTAGATTTGTTTTGTGCCCCTGGATTCATTTGAATAGAAAAAAATCCTGTGCTTCAAGATTATGCATACATTGTCTTCTACCATTTACTTATTCTGTGTGATAAGAATACTTGTCAGCAATTTTGTGATCATTCTCATCAACTATCAATTCTTATCACAGTCTGTTCAGCTCACTGGAATCTGAATGTTGTCAGTGTTTTTTAACCTGATTTGTAATGTAACGGTGTATCATTTTTTTTTTTTTCAAAGTGTCATACCTTGTGGTGGTAATATTCAATGCTCCAAACTGAAGCTGACAGTGAAGACAAATATTTGTCAGTCGAAAACAAAAAATATTCTGTATGATTGTGATGATAATTTCCACAATCATCAACTCCATCTCAGCCATTTTTTTTTTTCATCCAGATCAAAAGTAAAGTAACCATTTGGAAAAACAAAAAAAAAAAAAGAGTCTGCCAATTCATCTTCCTGTTTGGTGCTTCATCAATTTTTTGTCATGCTCACTGAATGTTAACATATCATATTATCATGAGACCTTAAGCGTGCCACTTTCATTTGTGCTTGCATAAACTAGATTAAACCAATAGCAGGTTTTTACCTATGTTACCTAAGAACTTACAACCAAAGTCAATCTAAATCTTCCACACACCACTGAGAGTCTCATCACTGACATGAATGTGTAGAGTCTGCAGCACATTGTGTTCTCTGTTCCAGCATTTACCAAAATCATCACACCATACAAGATGGGGCAAAAGACTCTTTGGAAAAAGTTTTTAGAGGAAAGAAGCCATGCTTCATTACGATTCAGTTCAGCCCTTTCAAAATCATTTTAATGTTGTTCCAAATGTCAGCTTAGGTATAAAGTTGACAATCAATTCAACGAGAATGACCTCTGTAGCATCAGCATGCTATGGCAGTTGGTTGACTTTTCTTGAAGGTTTACTGCAAAAATCAGGAAACATTTGACTTAGTTTTGTTTCAGAACAATTGATGCACTTTAGGATTTAGTAAATGCTTTGCAACATTTTTTTAATGCTGTCACATAAGTCTTTTTTTTGTACAGATCTTTTTTGTACTTATATGCCCTTTAAGCTATGTAAAGCACTTTTTATTTGCACATAAATCAGATCTTGTTTATACTTTTTTGAAAAATTTGGCTTCATTCAGCATGGAGTGTGTGTGTGTGTGTGTGTGTGTGTGTGTGTGTGTTAGTGAAGTGTAGTCTGCATGTGTATGTACCCTGTGTGTGTATATATGTGTATATGTAAACTTGCATATATGTGCGCATGGGTGCACACTTGCATTAATCCCTGTATGTATATGAAAACTGTGAGTTCTGTTTCAAGCAAGAATATCAAAGTCATTGGACACGCTAACAATTACAAACACTTATACCTGGATCATGGTTTATGGAAAAAGCACACAACAATGAGTATCAAGCTATGAAAGACGAGTAGATAAATTGCAATATAAAAATTATCTCTCTCTCTCTCTCCCCCCCCCCCCTTCCTGTGTGTGTTTGTGTGGTTTGTGCGTGTGAGTGCATACACGTGTGTGTGCAGCGCATGTTTCAGTTTTTTCCAGTTATACTATAACATCATCAACAAATGCCAACACACAAGCTCGTATTTCATTTCATACATTTAATTCAATATCAACTGATGACAAATCCAACAGTGTAAGAAAAGTGTTTCACAAAAATCATGAACTCAAAACTGTCTGAGCATATCTCAGCTTCACTGAAGCAATAGCAAGTATGTTACACAGAAGTACAAAGATCTGCACTCTAAAATCTCTGTTCAACAAGCTTTCAAGCTTATGTAGTCTCAGATACAGCAACCAAATTTGCTCATGCAAATAATAAACAAGACAGGCAAGTCCTACGCCTTTATATTAGGGCAGGTCACTCCTAAAATAATTACCTTCTAGACAAATTTTAAAAAAAGAAGAAGAAAACCTATTGGTTCAAGCTAATTTGATTTTGATTTCATGTTGTTTAAAGCCCTATCAACCATGAAAGCCATATCAGAGCTGTTATCTCACTTAGTTTCAGTGGCTCCAGTAACATTCACTTCAAGTTCAAAACCAATACTTCAAAACCAACACCTAATACCTTCAAACATCCAACATTGTCATTCTGAAAAAACAAAACAACTAATATTAAACAACAACAATACCTAATCATTTCACTCTTTAAGGCTGATAAAGCCAGGCTGTGCTGAGGACACTGGCCTTTTGCTTAATTAATCATCCCCAGGCTACAAAAAAATGTTTTAAAAAACCCAAAACTTCAAAGTACACAAATATACATTAAAAAATCCACAATGGCAAACAACTGCCAAATGGACATTCTGTGCCCATCCCAGAGTTGGAATATCCCCCTACCTGGTTGCCAGAACAAAACAATACCAGAGGGCAAAATGTTGTATAATGAAAAAAGAAAAAGAATATTTGAAAGATTTGCTTTAAAAAGGCGGGAGAAAGAAAGAACTAGGAAGGCAAAAAAAAAAAGGCAAGAAAGATGATATAAAGATAAGCCATCATAAAGAAAAAGACGGGGGAGAAAAGAGAGATATTATAGAAGGGCATTTCCAGCACAGAATTCACAGAAGGTGGGGATGCTATTTACACTGGAAGAACCCCTGACATTCCCAGGGGGGGGGGGGGGGGTGATCAAGCTAGAAAAGCTTCTTTTTTATTTTATTTTAAGAGACATGATAAACAAAGAGGTGAAAAAAATCACTGAGTACAAAATGAGCAATAAGGAGAAAACTGCTGATCACAGTGTTATTACTGTTCAATGTAATCAAGTAATCAATTACAAACAAAAACCAACAACAACTGAAAAATTAACCTGCAAAACAGAATGGGCATGGGAAATGAAACTAAAACAAAAAAAACAAAAAAAAGCCCAAACCCCACAACAAACAAAAAAGAAAAAAAACCTTGATATGGTTCAATTATAGATATCTATGCCACATGCAAGCATCGTGGCAATGTATGGCTTTAAACATATATATGTAAAATTTGAGTGGAACATGTTGTACATCATTATGTTTTGATATCACAAAAAAAGGAAATGGCAAAATCAGGCATTTTCAAAAACAAAATTTTACCAGCTCTTACAACATAAAACAGTTGGTACAATATCACCACTGACTTACATCATAACTATAACACATTGTTCATGATACAAAGATCCTAGCTTACATGAAAATTTGATATTACAAACAACAAGGAAAATTACAAGAATTAGCACCAAAACCAGAGCTTAAAATATTTAACACTCGTACATAGCTCTCTCTCTCTCTCTCTCTCTCTCTCTCTCTCTGTTAAAATAATTAGCACTCATACATACTTCTCTCTCTCTCTCTCTCTCTCTCTCTCTCTCTCTCTCTCTCTCTCTCTCTCTCTCTCTCTCTCTCTCTCTCTTTCTCAATACAAAACTGAAACCAATTTAGATTAGCATAAAACCTCCATAACTATCCCCTTTTACATTTTCTCTTTAGAAGTAAAACTGAAAAAAAGAAAAAAAGCATTCTGACACAAGCATACTCGATTCTGAAACGCCATGTACAAACACCCTGCTACACAATATTAAAAACATGACAGATACTGCTGTCAGCATGCTCTTAGCAACAGAAATAAATGTCAAGGCATAGCCATAAACTTACAACTACACAGTCATAACAAGGTCAAACATGGACTGGTTGTCACAGCATATAAAAGAGATGGCCCTCTACTTGTGTTGGCACAGTAGTTAGTGCAGTGAAGCTCCAGCTGGGAGGTTCAGGGTTCAATTCTAATCTAACGCATATTCACTGGGGAGTGTGGAGAGAGCGTGTGTGTGTGGGGTGTGTGTGTGTGTGTGTGCGTGCATGCATGCGTGTGTGCGAGCATGCGTGTGTGAGTGGGGTGGGGGTGGCTGCGAGCATGATTGTGTGCATGTGTCCATGCATGTGTGTGCGTGTGGCTTTGGCGGGACCCTATCCTGAACTGCGAGTGCTGTGACCTTGTTGGCAAGACTAAGTTCAAGCATGTGTTCCACCCACTAGTGGATGTGATTTACAACCTGACCAACACAGCAGGTAAGTGTATCAACTGGCCTTGTTGACATAGGAATACATGACTTCACATTGCACACTTCATCATACAGCTTGAAACGTGACCATGCAGATCCTACAGCACTGGCATCACCCTCATCCTCAGGAACTAAAGAGAAGTCTCCCGTACTCTTAGTGTTCTTTATACCTGTCTGTCTCATAGATGCCTCAGCTTCAGAACCTACCCTACTTCTATTTACAATCACGAGAAATTCAGAACCCATGAATTCACAGAAAACTTGTTAAGAGAGACGAGACAATCAACACTACTTCAGAGAAGGCTGCTCACTCAGTCTGGCTCTGTGACAAAAACTGTTCACCGCTGTTGTCAGCAGTGGGTTTGATGGATGGAACCCTATGTAGATGATGTCAAATGTACTTTAGATAAGAGTATACACTGTTATATTCCACCATATGTCCAAGCCACAATGCAGAACTTCTTCTGGTTTGTGGCCTAATGGCAGCCCAACAATGGTAGCTGCCTGTGGTCTGAAGCCGAGAGGAATGGGGGTAAACTGAAAAAATCTGAGTGGGTGTGGTGGGATTGGGATGCACTCCTGTGGGTGCAGCAGAATTGGGGGCATCATTGGTGATAAGAAAGTTTAACAAAAACGTACACACAAATGTACCAACAATAATCACTTCATAATACTGACTGCCACATTTCGTTGTGATGCACTGGCTCATAATATATGCACACTCTGTGTGTGTGTGTGTGTGTGTGTGTGTGTGTGTGTGTGTGTGTGTGTGTGTGACTGTGTGTGTGTGTGTGACTGTGTGTGTGTGTGTGTGTGTGTGTGTGTGTGAGACTGTGTGTGTGTGTGTGTGTGTGTGTGTGTGTGTGTGTGTGTGTGTGTGTGTGTGTGTGTGTCTATGTTTAAAAATGAATAGAGAAAAAGGACTAAAGAGTAAACAGGATATGAAAGACAAAAAACTGAGATTGCAAAAATTAATGACAAAGAACTAGAGATTCTCGTAAATAAAATGGAAACTATCACATTTGTTGTTGTCAGATATTTGCTCAGCAAAACAAAAAAATATGGAATGATTCAAACAGAAAGCTCATCCACAAAATTGTGCAAGACTTTATAAATATGTCACAATAATACTCGAGTATGATCAACATCTAAAACAGAATAATCACATTTATGCACACCCATCTCTCTGTCATTTTCTAAATAAACAACATGCAATCCAATTCAAAGAAAAAATCTGTTAAAGATCTAACATTTCTAAATATCAAGACATCTTTTGATTAAAACACTTCCTTTTAAAACTGATATGAGTTTCTGAAAGACAACATATGGTTTTTGATAAAATCCAAACAATAATCAAGATTAAAAAAGACAAGTGCATCAAATGATATGAAGCAAGAAACCTATAACAAACACAAAACATGTTTATGATTCAGTCTGCTTGAGCAGTACACTTACAATATCACAATATTAAACAATATTGGTCAATATTGCCCTATAGTCTAAATGGACAGCAAACTGAGCTTTTGAGCTCAAAATGTTTCTATCACTACCTCTATCGATTGGGAATGGCTGCTTTTTTTTTCTTTTAAGAATTTACTTCAAATACGGCATGCTAAACTGCAAGTCTTGTTCACAACATATTAATCAACCCAACACATACCTAGAGGAGTTTGCTTTTATTTCTATAAGCTAAACCACAGGTTTGTTCATCTGTCTGATTAGTGCATCTATTTTGTTTATCATAAATATTTTAATGAGATTTCAGGTTCTAAAACCATATTGAATACCAGTCTTATTAATCAAAACACATTTTAAGATTCTGATAATGCACAAACACACATGCAAACACACACACAAGCACGCACGCATGCATGCATGCACGCACGTGCGCATGATGCCCGCACACCCACACCCACACCCACACACACAGCTATTGATAAACCATAACGTCATAACACACACTTAAAAAAGCCCATGATGAGAATTTTCTTCCATTGATTATGCGCTGTGCTTTTTTTTCTCCCCATGGCATGTTAGATACATGTATAGACACAGGTATGTTACCTATTCTTTTTTGGTTTAACAACACTGTCACACTTTTCAGGAAATCTTCAGCCTCTGGCAATACTTTTGGGTGAGCAAAGAATCGCCTACTTGAACATCGGTTAACATTTCAAACTCCATCTAAGAAAAAAAACAATAGCAACCACCCCCCTCTCCCCTAAATAATATAAAAGCAAGAGACATTTCATACATGATGAAAAAAAAGGCAATCCACTTTACATTTGAGGCAGCAATTAGTTCATCAATTATACATGATGAATAACTGTAAAACTGATTCCTCTGGCATGATGTCCTAGGATGAGACCATAAACTGAGGCCCTGTGTGCAAACGTGCGCAGAAAATCTTCAGCACACATTAAATCCTGTTCCACTTTTTGTAAGAGTAGGCCATTCAGATGACAAGATTTACAAAAACTGCATAGACACGGACTGGATGTAAAAAAGGACATGAGTGCTTATTCCATTATCCTCTATGTAAATGAACAAATAAATAAATAAATTATGTCTGGAATTACACTGTGAGGTGTTCAGTGTATCACTGATGTTGCTCACACAACAAAATGAACAATGCTGGAAACTGCCCATGCTGCAGATCGTATCTCCATGACTTTCCACAGTTTTCAACATTGTGTGGAGAATAATTTTACAACATGCACAGAATCTTGGGTTCATTTCGTGTTGTTTAAATAGTCCCAAATATAAATACAGTTGGGTTGGGAATTGCAAAGTTCAGAATGATATGGCCGTACCCAGAATGTTATCAACAATACACTCAAAACATAACTATTGTATCAATGTAGGATGATAGTTGAAAGAGTTTAAATTTCCTATGGTGGTTGGAGATAGGGCACTAAGAAAAAGTGCCAGTTTGCCTTTTTCTTTCTAAATACATAAATAGCAACAAACTAATGTGAATGGTAAGCATAAAATCCCCTGACTCTGCAAAATTAAAATAACTGAAAAAATAGTCTTGAATAAATGAACGAATCTATGATTCATTAAGCGCATAAAAACATCCACACCCAAAGGTGTGATTCCAGTGATGGGATTGAAAAGAAAAGAAAAAAAAAATCAGAAAAACGTAGTGGGAAGGGGATGGGGCAGGAAAAATTATATGTGATGTCTTCTCTCTTCTCTGCCTTCCCTACCGGGTGGAGTGCATGCTGTCTGGTTATCTCCTGTGCTTGCCTGGCCACAAACCTCACCTGACACATTCAAACTTCTGAGCAGCTCTCTTTCATTTTGTTTGTTTAGAGCGCTGGATGCACGTCGGGTATTTGGAGTTACCATCAGTTTTTACTCTAATCTCCTAGAAGTCCTTCAGATAAGATTATTATAAACTGCGCCCCTATGTGTAAATGCATGCAGAACATTTTGTGCACATGTCCCGCTCTGCCTTTTGGAAGAGTATGCCATTTGTTCTGGCAAGAATGAATGACAAAAAATATCAAAAGCATATGCACACTGATGCTGTATCTAGACTTAATCCCCAGAGTTGGAATGTGGCTATCTCAATGGTGTGCAAAATTTATCCCATACGCAAACACCTCACCAGTGGTGAACCTCAGAACTCTACGCCAAGGAACAAAAAAAAGTGGGACACCTACCCAAAAAGTCCCAGGTCCAACTCTAACTTGTGGCCTCCATACTGGGGGAGACTTTCTCTTCACAATCGGCCATCATCTTAGCAAATTCCAACCCCCTTCTAGTCCTTCGGATGAGACTTTACACCAAAGTCTCATGTCATGTGTAATCACATGCACAGGCACTGAGAAAGTCTTGTACATAAAAAATATTGCATGATATTTCACCTTTACTAGTGATATACTCCTCTTCAGTCCTCTTAGGAAGGTTTAAATCAAGTAGTAAAACCTAAACCCTCATTTTAACAGGAAGATTTGTTTTGTTCCTAGTTAGAACAAATGGGCTTTAATATAACCTGGGAAACTATCACTTCTCTGACTGCTTGCTTTTTGTTTATTTGGTGAGTTTGTGGTGTTTTTTGTGGGAGTTTTTTGTTGTTGTTTTTACAAACTTGAATGTTTCAATATAATTTTGCGCAGGAGGTATATCTGTCAAAAGCCTTGCAATATCAAGAGCTTTCAATTTTAAACAAACTTTCTGTTTCAATCATGTTGGCTTTCCTTCCTCATTTCAGCAGGATTCAAAGGAGGTTATCTACCAACACTCCACTGGAGACCGACTTCTTCTTGAAAAGATTACATGGCTGCCTGCATTTCAATTTTCATGATGAACAAAGGTTTTAAATTAAAACAATTTTTTTAAGTGCTTACATTCAACAATAAGTACTGCACAAACAAGGCTACCTGCATTCTACTGAAATTGTTAAAAAGTAAGCTCACTCACATGGGGATCTACAGCTATCTTGAATACTGTAGAGTACTACTCTCTCTCTCTCTCTCTCTCTCTTCTTTCTCTCTCTCTCTCTCTCTCTCTCTCTCTACATATATGTGTTTTTATACGTGTTTTATATATATATATATATATATATATATATATATATATATATATATATATATATATATATATATATTTGTGTGTGTGTTGTGTGTGTGTGTGTGTGTGTGTGTGTGTGTGTTTTCACCTACCATTAAGGTGGCCGCATTCCATATTTGGGGATAAAGCATTTTGTTGCACTATTCTTGCTCTTTTTTCAACTACAGTCTTACAAAAAAGCTTTTTGTTTTCAAAGAAAAGCAGAATACAGTGCCAGTATCATCAACCCAATGGAGTGTCAGTTCATTTTGTTCACCTTCAAAGGATACACACACACACACAAAAACAAAATTTCAATAATATTTTGGTATGATTTGATACACTGTTGGCTAAAAAAAAAAAAAAAAGAAAAAAAAGAACTGTTCTCAAATACCTTTGGAAAAAAAAGCAATCATTTGTTCAACAAGTTGCCCTCCTCCCCCTCTCCTGTTTGGAACGTTCTACTGTCACGGGTGTATAAAAACATGCTCAAAACTTAGAGATTCTGAATAGTCATCAAGCTTCAATATTTAAAACTTTCCCAGTAACAAGAACTCAGTAACAAATCATAAATGAAAATATTAAATAAAAGAAACCAGGACGGCTCTGTGGCAAAACAAATCTTACTCTTCAACGGTAACTTATTATAAACATCATTTTTGATTCAGCAAGACATAGACTTTAACACTACCCCTCTTCCTGCCAACAAATGCATACACGCATGCACGTGCACACACACACACACACATACCCATGCAAACACACATTCTCTCTCTCTCTCTCTCTCTCTCTCTCTCCTCTCTCTCTCTCTCATCTCTCTCTCTCTCTCTCTCTCTCCTCTCTCACTCACTCACACTCACACTCACACCACACACACACACACACACACACACCTCTCACACACTCACACCCCCCCCACACACAACACACCCCCCCTCCCAATCATCCCCTCGCCCCCTCCCCATCATCCCCTCAGCCGCCCCCCTCCCCACACACTCAAATCACTACCCCATTCTTCCCTGTACTATCAGGGAGAAGGCAAAGGAAAAGTGGCCCCTTCATAGTGGATGTACTGTCCATGCATGCTGTACCCGCGCAAGTGTCGACAGAAGTTGCACACCCTCTCTCGCAACAGGACCACCAAAGCCAGGACTATGAAGCAGGTGAAATACAGAGTGAAGATGATCACATACAGGGATGCATTCAACGCCATTGTCACTGCCTCATTTTCTCCTATCAGCCCCCGCAGTGTGAAGATCTGGGTATCACAAAGCCATCTAGCTGTGGTTGTCACTAAACTCCTTTCTTTTCTTCTTTTTTTTAGCAAATATTGTCCACTTTGCACATCATCTCTGTTCAGTAACAAATATATATATGGAAATGAAAAATTATGCTGTTTTATTTCTGAGTTGTTTCAACAATGCCGAGGCTAAAGATCCCTCCACAACAGCTGACCTTGTTTTTGCTCATGTTCCTGGCACTGATGATGTTGCTGTTCTTGTCCCAACTACTTCTGCTGCCTCCTCTATCCATGTAAAGTTTCTTTTTACAGACATTCAAAATGACCTTGTGACAGACAAACACATTCAGTCTTAACACTTTATGTGTTCTTAACACTTTGTGTTATTAATTCCTTCCTGTGTAACAGAACGTTGAAAATGAGGCCACTTCTTCACAAGTGCTATAATGTCCCACAAAGTAGCAGTATGATTCAAACTGTAATACTTCTTGGGTTAAATGTGCACTGGACAGACCTGTTACTATTTTGGAAACTCACTCATCAGTTTCTTTAATGCTTCGCAAACAAATTTCATGGGTACATCAATAACTGTGTACACAAAAGGTGATGATCAGTCTAGCACACAAAACATGCTTTACAATCCATGAAAAACATCACGAATCCTCCATGCTGGGGGTGTTGTGTTTCCTCACCATTCAACAAAAAAAAAGGTGGAACTCTCCTCCAAGAATCTTGGGAACTTTGTTCAGATTTTTCAAATCCTGATGAAGCAATACCAATACAAGCACCACAGCCACCTCTGTCAGGTACAGATCAGTTGACACACCTGCAACAATACCAAGAGAATGAGTCAGAACAATCAAAAGTGGGCAAATTCTAAACTGATAAATTTGCTTAAACTTCTTTTTTCAAATTTTCATTCTTAAATACAAAACTACTTCAAGAAATTTGTTCTGAATAATATTGCTCTCTTTCTACTTCATCTTTAGAAAAAAAAAGTCTGTACACTGGCTTTAAACTGTGCACAAAACCCCCATCCTACCCCACCCTACAATTCTAGTGATAATTCACAATCTGACAATATTTGGAATCCCTTCTTGTTCGTCTGGTCCATTGTTATCTGATTTAGGGACTGTACAGATGTACAGACTACTGTACAGATTATTTTTTTCAAATCATTTACAAATCATAACATCATAAATGAAAACAACTACCCATTCATGGCAAGCATTTATACTTTCTTCAAGAAAAAAGGCAAAACCACAGTGGTTACTTTGTCAACAGTGCTAGAACCACAGGATCAACGATTCAAATAAAAATAAAACCTGTAATAGAGGCATAAAATACCGCTCACAAAAAACTTGTCTAAAAGACTACAACCTGATACTCAGATTAAAAAATGCCAGAGTCTATTAGGATTTCATTTTCAAAAATAGTACAAGAATATCGCAGAACAGGTTCTTCAAGAAACCTGTAGAAAAATTCTTTGAATAAGCTGATTATGTCTTGAACAACCCAACACTTGACAAGACATACATGGAGGTTGAAGTTTCATTGTGATTGCTGTGAGCAAGTCATGGATGAGTGTACTCAGGCACCTTCCCTTGGCTTGCTGGTAGCTATCACTTTCCCTCAAATTATTTCAATTTATTCAAGAAGAAAGGTGGCAGGAAGGTAAACCTGTTCACCTGCCTAACAAGTAAACCCGGCCTTGCCCTTTCTTCCCAGTTTGAGGGAATAATCAAAGTGCCAAATTCCTTCAGATGAGTCTTTAAGTCAGGCCCTGTGTGCAAGCGCATGCTGAACATCTTGCATACATCATCACATGTACCTATTCAAAACTGGTTCTGTTTTTTGAAAGAGCATGCAATTGTATACCTGTGGGAACAGATAATTTTTTTTAATGCACGCACACAGGTGTCCTGTTTACTGTTTGGATACCACCCCAAAATCAGAAAACGGCTGCTTTAATGGGGGAGGGAGGGGGGGCATGGTGGCATTTATACATCATACATGACAAGATCTGAGCACCATTGGTGAATGGGGAGCCCCAGACCAGGCACGAAAACATATTTGTTTTCATCAATTCTCTTAATCCATTTAATTCATAAGGCCTATTTTATTTTGAGGTCAATGGAATATGCTCTCGTGTGCTTTATAAACATGTAAATATATATCCAGTCCTCCAGCACATTGGATTACTTGTTCCCCTTGTCATTTGGTCTAGTTAGGCCTAGTATTAGAGAAACATTCACAGCTAAAAACACACTGGGGCTTTAGCAGCGTTACATCTCACCTGAATACGCTCATTGATGACTTGCTGGCAACTGTAGCCTACAATCAAACTCCAACCTCTTTGCTGGTCTCGTTTAATTTAGATTAATCAATCCCCTTAAGTTCAATGTCATCAAAAACTCCCACAGAATGGCGATGGTGATGAAAGTTGCCGACTTCCGATAGTGCGTGAGATGATATAATTATGTACACAAGCAATGGAATGCTCTGCTGTGTACTAGGAACACGGAAAATTACATAACCTACGTACGGTAGTTAGGCCTAGGCCTAATCTACCACTGCTGCCCTGACGCACGCCAATCTGTGGTAGGCCCAAGGCCTAGCCTGGGGAGCATATCTATAGACTATCTTCGCATTTCGTTTCCGACTGCAAACTCAGATTAATCGCGCCAAAATAAATGAAAAGGACACAAAATGTATTGCTTGCAGAAGCAGCAGATATCAGTATTGTCTTTAGAAAAAAATCTACCATGTCTCTGCCTCTAACATTGGTTAATACTAATATTTTTACCATTGTTATTGTCCCGTCTACCGCTGCTCCTTTGCGGGTTGCTCAGGTCTCACCTTTGACCTCATCGCTAGGCTATCGGGTTTTTCCTCAACCTTGACCTTATATAATGCTAATGGTGGTGCAAGCCAAAAGCGTTATTTTGGGCCTCACCTGTGCTGCAACGTGATATCACAGTTCATGACTCGATTTTAATTTACCGACTAAACTTGCAATACAGATTGTATTCTGGCAAAGTCAGTTAATCTTCAGTGAAATATTCAGTTCTCTCCCTTTTTTCCTGTCTGCAAAAGAGGTTTACATTAGGGTTAAGAAGATAATCTATACAAAAATATATATTTAAACAAAAAACTAACCAACCAAACAACAACAATTTGGCAACCTCAAAACAAGTAGATTCAAAGCCCAATGTTCAGCCTTTTTTTAAAAAAAAATTAACACAGAAAACATAACCAAACAACAAAGCAAAACAAACAAACAAGAACGGCAAAATCAACAAGAACAACAAGAACTTCACAGAGAGAGAGAGAGAGAGAGAGAGAGAGAGAGAGAGAGAGAGAGAGAGAGAGAGAGAGAGAGAGAGAGAGAGAGAGAGAGAGAGAGAGACTCGAATGATTTATTCACAAAAAGGCCATTGGCCCATAGGCTTACATTAAAGGGGTTGCCGAATTGTTTAGTATTTTGGTGGTGGGAGACAAAAACAACAGCAACAACATCAACAAATGATTGTATTACAAAAAAGTCGTTTACAAAATATGACTTACTATAGCAATAGCCTGGTGGTTAGAGTGATGCGCTGGTGATCTGCTGATCCTGGTTCGAATCTCCTTCAAGAGGATTTTTCCTCTGAGGTTATCATCAGTGCGCGCCCCACTCCTCCCAAAAGTCCTTCAAATGAGACTATAAACCGAAGTCCCCTGTACGCAATCTGGTAGAAAGAACATCTTGTGCACACGTTAAAACCCCTTCCGCTTTTTGGAAGAGTAGGCTATTGTGTGCCAGTGGGAACGGATGACAAAATGTACACAACTGCAGACACATGGGGATTGGATGTAAAAAAGCACAGGAGTGCTTATTCCATTATCCTCGAAATAAAAGAATAGATTGATTTTTTTTTTAAATATCTTATTCCGAAAGCTTTACATAAATATGAAGTGAGGCTGAGCACAACCTCACGCTGAATTGACCCCATGAAGAGGCCCTAGGCCTATGCTACATTTTACGGGGATGTAATTCTGCCTACCATCCTCTAACACTGGACAGCACAACGCAAAGTCCAATCCAATCCAATAATGTTGCTTAGAGCCCCGCCGACCGCACAGGCCATAGGCCTATCGGGGCTGTCACCTCGTCACATTTTACAAACTCTATTAAAAGTGTGCGACTATGTACAGTTTAAAACGGGTATAAAAACCAACTCGACTGTCCTTGCTTGTATCAACGCTCAAGTGTAGCCTACTTCATCCTCCAGTGTTTGCGTACATAATGGGCATAGTAGGCTAACCCGTGGCCATCAACATCATGTTCTCTGAATCTGAATTTATGAACATTTATATCTGATACACCAAGTCTAAACTTAAACATAATTCTTTTCAAATGTATGTTCATATCAAGCCTTAGATAAGGTTTAGCATCCTGTGAACTAATAAGTTGTCTATTGGATATCTTTCACTCCATTGCTGCCATCGGCAGTCAATAAATCTTTGCCTGAAAGCATTATATAAACTTTCTACAATTTCCGACAGCTTGATTGAGCCAAACAAATCCAAACCCCAGTTCACCTAGACAGTTACGTATTTGTGTAGCCCAGCTATTTTTCCCTTTGACATCTGGATCATAAAGCATATTGTAGGATTTAAAAGGTAGCCTGTTCTCATCCGTATGCAGAATATTAGGCCTAATCCACTAATCCACTAATACATCTTAAAGCAGCATTAACAGAGAGAGGACATCTATTTGTTTCACTATGCGAAAGAACATTGGGTGTACGTGTATCTTAGCCCAACAATTGCTTTAAAGCAAAGAGGTGCACTGATTCACAATGTGTTACAGCTGCATCCAAATCCCAATTTTCTGCACCATATGATACAATGGGTTGTATTCGGGCATAAAAAATATCTTAATCAGCTAGTCAAAAGAGTTATTATTCAATAAACTTTTTTTTGAAAACAAATAAAAAGCTTAGTTTACATGGACTTGCAAGATCTGAGAGAGAGAGAGAGAGAGAGAGAGAGAGAGGAGAGAGAGAGAGAGAGAGAGAGAGAGAGAGAGAGAGAGAGAGAGAGAGAGAGAGAGAGAGAGAGAGACACACACACAAAGCAAACTGACAACGAAACGACACGTAGCCTAAAGCACTTCTGTCTGATTTCTCTCTTTTTTTTCTTTTTTTTTTCTCCCGCGGCTAGAGCTCTAAGGTTCACCAACAACCTGGTGGGATAAATATGTAGCCTTCCATTAAGGTAGCCGTATTCTGACTTCGGGGATGGTGTCTAAACACGACACCTGTGTGCATGCTGTTTATTATTGTTCTTCTTTTTACCGTAAGGCTATCCTGCTCCCCTGTCTGATTAAAAGACAGTTTAAGAGTGTACATCAAGACCTTTTTGAAACAAATAAAGTCCAAAGAGTCGTGATGTAACATATTCTTGTGCTATCTATACCCACATTTTCTATTGTCCTGACTTTTTACATTACCTTTCCCCGTGAGAAGGCCAGAGGCTCTGAGTAAAGATAGCATCCCACTTTCCGGAAATTCTCTCCTACAAATTTCCCCTTTTCTATCATTCTCCTTGTTTCTGTGGTTTCCTTGCCTTTCTATCATCTCTCTTGCTGACGTTTTGCCTACACAGTCCATTCGCCTGCTTTTTTCTCTCTCAAGAATTCACCAGATGTGAGATCTGAACCCACGACTTCATGGACCCACCCACGGGACTAAAGTTAAACGATCTTAACCATTCGGCCACAGCGTCCTTCGTCTAATGTATACAATGAACCAAGCAGACCTTCCCTATGTGGATGACGCAGGCAGAGTTACATGACTGCACTCTATATAAGACATTACATGTCAATGTTTAGGTTGACACTGACAATGACATATAGGCTGTTGATTGTTCGTCTGATTCTGCACCTATCCTATTCTAAAGTAAAAGTTGCTTGTTTATCCCGGACACGACTCTTAAAATAACAACAACAACAACAACAACAACAACAAAATTCCTTTCTTATTCAGCCAGGTACAAAATCCATCAAAAGCCATTAACCATAAAACCAAAACTAAAATAGCCTAACTCGAGCGTATGATCAATTCAGATTTGGGGGGTAACGGTCTGATGTTTAGGTTAAAATATAAGTTTGGAGATAATTATCTGAATTAATTACGTAGTGTTTTTAATGGAGATTTCCTGGAAAAGGTTAAATTGACTTGAAACTAATGCATTGTGGACTTGTTTTCTTTAAATTTGTTCCACACAAATTCTTGATTTATTAGGCTAATCACTTCTCAGTTTGCTACTAAAATGCAGAAGAAGAACAAGAAGAAGAAGAAGAAAAAATGTTCTGATCCGGTCTGTTGTTTATATTGCTCTAGTTTGCAGAGTTAAAGATAATCTGTATGGTTAAACACTGACGAGAGGGGTGTAAGTTTATTATATTGTGTTCAGAAACAAGTATTACAATGATAGTAAGCCTATTTATTCTTTATTCAGGAACAAATAACGAATTTGGTAATAATAAACACTGAAGTTTCCATAAACGCCCTTTATCTTTTTTTTATAACAATAACAATATAAAGGTAAAAAAGGTAAATATGTCTCATAACCTATGAGTTCGTAGGGGAGCGAGATGTTAGAGACCCTAGCTTCTCTAGGGGGCAGCATGTTGAGGGCAGCGCCCATCTCCTCTCCCTCACTGCTTTACCTTCCCTGACCCTAAAGAGGACAGGTACCCTTTTACAGCTGGGTGAACTGGGGGAGCTGTACTAGGCTAAAGCCAAGGCGCGCAAACGGTCACCCATCCAATAGGTAACCACGCTCGATGCTGCTTAACCTCGGCTGGGAGAAAACGAGCGTTCTGACCACTGAGCTATCCCGTCCCCAATAACAATATAAAATTATGGGGTTTACATGGCGCTGAATCTTGTAAAGCAACAAATACAAGCGCTATGGTATCTTGTTATTGCATTATGTAAGCGAATTAGCTTATAAGCTTCTTGGTTAAAAAAGAGATGGCCGCCTCTCTGCAGTAGGCCTATTATATTATTTCATTATCAAAAAGCCATTGACAGTATTCAGAGTAGTTTTCTATGGGGAAAACAGTCAAGTGTAATGTGAATGGTAATGTTCTCGAATATCAATAAGAAAACGTTTGCCAAAGCAGATCTTTTGTCAAAACATATATATATATTTCATCCGTGTTTGTTTTGACGTCAAGCCATCCGGTTGACTGGAAGGGAATTTCCCGGCCCTTCGGCAAACACTGATTCCCGTTCCACTGCAATATCCTCCCGATGAGATCATAAACCAGATTCCTAGTCCCGGACATAGGCCTATAGGCTACTACCGGTGCGGTCAAATCATTGTGTACAACTTTCAGTCACTGCAGACTGCTCTGCGTGAAATTCTCCAGAAAGAGCGGGTCGCCACCTTATTTTTCAATTTACTACCATAATTTCCCTATCTGTATGCGTATTTCTTTCTCTATAAGGGTAGCTTTCCCCCCACAGAATTTTGCCATGAAAAACTCTCTTGTCGCTATGGGTTCTTTTATGTGCGTTTTAAAATGTGTGTTGCACACGGGACCTCGGTTTATTGTCTCACCCAAAAGACTGGTACATAGACTATAACGTGGATGGGGGGAAATTTAAGTTAAAACAGGGATCGAAATGGTACCTTTTGCTTCCTAAGCGGGCGTGTTACCTCTAGATCACCGACCAACATGCATCAAGCACGGAGCTTGATAGGGGGGGGGGGGGGGGGGGGGGATAGCCTAGTGATCAGAACATTGCGCTCGCAATTTGACGACTCGGGTTCGATTCCCGCTCGAGGAGATTTTTCTCCGGAGTTAACATCAGTGCTGACTCCACTCTCCCCAAAAGTCCTTCGAATGAGACTATAAACCGAGGCCCTGTGTGTGAACGCACGCAGAACATCTTGCGCACACGTTAAATCCTGTTCCGCTTTTCGTAAGAGTAGGCCATCGTGTGCCGGTGGGGACAGATGACATTTACAAAACAACATATACACGGGGACTGGATGTAAAATAAAAAGCACAAGAGTGCTTTCTCCATTATCCACGATATAAAAGAAGAAAAGAAAGAAAAAAAAAAAAAAAAAAAGAGCTTTTAAATCTCCTTGTATTTGACGCACGGTAGGCTATCCCACCATCTTCGTGCTTCACTGCAGTTGGGGGTTGTGTGTGTTGGTTGGTTTGTTTTCAGTCCATGGCTAGAACTGGGAGGCTCCCCTGGAGTATGCGACCGTTTATGCCCACCATGAAGGTAGCCGCAGTCCGACTTCGGGAACGTGCTAGGTATTTTCGTGTTTCCGTAACCTACCGAACCTTGATATGAATTACGGGACCTTTAACATGCATATTTCATATTCTGCATGTGCATATACACGAATGAAATCCCAGCATTGGCAGTCTGCACTTAAAGTTGACCTGGGAAATCGTAAAAATCCTCACCATTAATTCACTGGACCCTGCCAAGATTCAAACCCACGACTTCATGGACCCATGGGATTGAAGTTGAACGGTCTTAACCACTCGGCTATGGTGTCCGTCAGTTTGTTCACTATTTTGTTTGTTTGTTTGTTTTGCCTGTGTTATGTTTGTTTGGTTGATTGATTGTTTTGCTATTGTTGTTTTTGCTTCGTTTTTTGTTGTTGTTGTTTTAGTTGTTTTTGTTTGGGGGGGGGGGGGGGGGTTGGAGGCTTTGCTTTTTTGTTTTGTTTGTTTGTTTGTTGTTGTTTTTTTTGTGTGTGTTGGGGTAAAATTGTTTTTTTGGGGGGAGGAGGGTAGGTGGGTAGGAGGCTTCGGTTATTTTTTTGTTTGTTTGTTTGGGGGGGGGGGGGGGCTGGGTTTGTTTTGTTGGTTGTTTCTAATTATTTTGTTGGGGGTAAAGGGTGCTTTTCGTTCACGTTAGATAAATCTATGGGGTGTACTGAGAACATAGAACGTCTATGGCCCTAGGCGTTACCTACTGCAGTGATTTTGTGCTTCACAACAGAATTCCCAGCTAGCTGAAAAAGTGCGATTGACTCCATGCCCTGGCAAAAATGTCAATAGACATTCTCAGGTCTTCAAAACCCCAAACTTTCTATTTCAAAACATTTGTACGGAATTCATTCTGCATTCTAGTGCGCGCCTTTTGTGTAAAATAATTGCTATTTCTGTCTGTTTTGTATATGTATTTTTTAAAATTATAATTTCTTTTTATTACTGTCTCTGCCTTGAAACCATCGTGCTTTGTTGTCTCTGCATGTCACCTTATATGCTAGGCAGCTATCGATCAGTACACTTTTTTGTGTTCCTTGGCCACGGTGTGTGTGTGTGTGTGTGTGTGTGTGTGTGTGTGTGT
>CM060318.1:60691488-60696488 GCA_030674155.1 Stramonita haemastoma | reverse complement strand
GGACTAAGTGTTTATTCATATGTTTTTCCAGGGGTTTTGAAAGGATAGGTAATAATAGAGATTGGTCTATAGTTTGAAGGATCTGAGGTATCACCAGACTTGTAGATGGGGATCACTTTAGCACATTTGAAGGCATTGGGGAAATAGTTCTTATCAAGGCAGAGGTTGTATATATATGTTAGTGTGTCTGTGATAACTGGAGCTGATAATTTTAATATATTGTTGTCTATTCCATCAAGACCACGCGTTTTTGATTGTTTGAGGTGAGTCAGATAGTTATAGACCTCTGAAACAGACATGAATGGTAGGTGAAGTTTTGAAGGTATAAGCTTTTCTTGGCAGTATTGTTTTAATTTATTGAGGTCATTGGATTCTGAGTTATCATTGCTGATTACGTTAGAAGAAACATTGATGAAGTGGTTGTTAAGTTTTTCAGCAGAGATGTCTTTGATTACATTTGATTTGGAAGATGATTGATTGTTAGTTATTTGATTTATTGCTCGCCATACTGTCTTTGAATTTTGTTTGGAAGATAGTAAGTCTTGGAAATATTTCTTTTTTCCCGCCGTTTTTGTGAGATTATGGCATTTCTTAATTTTTTTGATTCCTCATAATATTTGTGTTCTTTTAGAAAATCTCTAAGATAACATGCTTCCTCTAGTTCCTTTGTGAGCCAAGGCGGCTTGGGGACGTGTTTGATTCTAATGGTTTTTAGTGGGGCATGTTTGTTATAGATTTCAGTGAATGTCTTTATCCAGAACTCAATAGCTAAGTCTGGATCAGTAATTTGAATGTTTCCGAGAGTGTGGACTTGCATAGTTCTAGGAGAAAAAGCTGTTCATCAAATGTTGTGAATGAACGATAGGTTATAGTTTTGTGTCCAGGTTTGGGAATTTTTGTTCCTTTTTTTGACCATGTGGCACAGACTGGATAGTGATCACTGCAGTTATAGAGAGGGACACATGTTTCTATGATGTTTTTAGGGTTAGATACGTAAATGTGATCAATTATTGTGCTTGAATTTGATGTGACTCTTGTGGGTGAATTGACTAATTGGTGAAGATTGAGTGAGTTCGTAATTTGGGTCCATTGATTGTGTACTTTTGCTAGGTCAATATTGAAGTCACCCAGTAAGATTACTTCCCTTGATTCTAATAGGACTTCATTCATCATGGAGTCAAATTTGTCTGTCCAATTTTTTCTTTCTGATGGATTTCTGTAACAAAACCCAATTACAATAGGGGATGTACCTTTTACAGAAACTTCAATCCAGATAGATTCTACTTCATGACATTCTAGATGGGGAAGATGTTTAAATGTTACTGATTCACTAATATAGATTAAGATCCCAGTTTCTTTGGAATGCTGTGGATCTCTTCGTAGGATTTTGTAACCTGGAATATATATGTCTGTGTCTGTTATATGTTTTGAAATTCTTGACTCAGAAAGACCCAGTATGTGAAATGGTTTGCCTTGATTTGTGATGAGTGTTGAAATATCTTCAATTTTATTTATTGCATGGTTTATGTTTAGGTGGCAGATGCGTAATCCATCCTTGGAGGGCCATGAAGTATGTCTTGAATACATCAGTTAGTTAGTTTTAGTGAGAAATGTGATAGGTGTGCAAAATTTGGTGAAGATGAAGAATTAAAGTAGAAGAGTAATAATGGGGGGGGGGGGGAGTTGAGTGAGCACTTGGTTGGGTAGAGGATAAAATGGATTAAGAAGGAATAAATCAATAAACACTATACATACAACACACAATAATATATATATATAATAATAAATTTAACACATACAACACACAATAATATATATAATAATTATATATATATATATATATGTGTGTATATATTGATTCAGTTAATCCTGCCTAATCTAACTGGAAAAACACGTAAATATACCAAAACCAGCAAACTGAAGCACAAGTAGGGTGATACAATTATAAAGAAGAAGAGAGGTTATGAAAATGAAAAAAAATATGTATGAAGATAGCAAAAACAATACTAAATCACCTTGAACAGTCAATGCAATAAAATGTGGAAGAATAATGAAATAAGAACACAGAGAGAGAGAGAGAGAGAGAGAGAGAGAGAGAGAGAGAGAGAGAGAGAGAGAGAGAGAGAGAGAGAGAGAGAGAGAGAGAGAGAGAGAGAGAGAGGGGAGAATGGTTTATTTGCGATAAGCTTTACGCCCATTCACAAGGGGACAGAGGGATGGGGACTGGGCACAACACATAAATTGGAAAAAAAGAATACACTGTCAATAACAGCCCAAATGAACAACATGTCATGGGAATCCACAACATGGGTTTGCAATAATTGCATAGTATCAGTAATAACTACACCTGTGATACAAAATATCATCAGATTCTATTCAATTGTTTATGGTTATCCTTATATTAGACAACATCATCTCTCATGAAAATTTCAGACTGTCATCGGTCATCATTGGAGCAACTACGACACATCTCTACAAACAAATTCTTTTGTAACAGGTTTTAAAGGTGTTGACATTTGATTTAGCTTACTCGAAATATTGTCCATTCTATTGTTAAACTTGTCATTGATTTCTTTTAAGCTGTTCAAAATATCCCTAAGCATGGTTTCTTCAGTCTTACATGTCTGCCCTTCAATAGATTCACCATATTCTGCCTCACTCTCGCACATTCAGAACCAGACACACTCACTTCTTCCTCACCATCCTCTTTTTCTCTCTCACACATCTCCTCTGCCCTTACTTCTGCACTCATGTCATCATTATCACATTCCTTCCCTCCATTTCCAAATTCACCACACAACTGATCACATTCTATACTGTCAAAGTTGACTGTCAGTGTCTGTCTGTCTGTGTCATGTTGTGTCAAATCAATTTGCTGACTGTCAAAACAGCTACTTGAAGGAGGGCACGTATTACACATGGACACATCAGCTGGAGCGTCAATCTGTGCACGGTTTGCAGCATACAGTAGACTGGGTGGGGTGGGTAAGAATAAACCGGAGGGAGACAGGGCCTGTTTGTTTGCCTTTTCATCACGGTTTGCTCTGTGTGCTTCGGCACGTTTTTTGTCACGACACACTTGCGAAAAAGATTTTTTGCGAAATGACCTTTGACCTTGGGTCACAGGAAAATGGTTGTCAGCTTTGCTTGTTAGCCTTAGGATGATAACAGTCTGGTCACCTCTGCCGTCCACTTTAAATGAAGATAGTGTCTGCTCTTGCAACGCGGCATTGAGCATGCACTCCAAAGTCACTGGGAGTCCTGTGACTGGCATTTTGATGATGAACAGAGAAAATAACAACAAAAATTCACTCACAGCTCACAGAAAACGTCTTGCTGGCAGCCAAGCAAGGGAAGCCACCGAGAGAGAGAGAGAGAGAGAGAGAGAGAGAGAGAGAGAGAGAGAGAGAGAGAGAGAGAGAGAGAGAGAGAGAGAAGACAGAGACAGAGACAGAGACAGAGAGAGAATTTGATTTGATTTGATTTGATTTGATTTGATTTATTCTTTTATATCGATGATAATGCAATAAGCACTCTTGTACTTTTTTTACATCCAGTCCCCGTGTGTATGCATTTTGTAAATGTCATCTGTTCCCACCGCACACGATGACCTACTCTTACGAAAAGCGGAACAGGATTTAACGTGTGCGCAAGATGTTCTGCGTACGTTCGCACACGGGGCCTCAGTTTAAAGTCTCATGCGAAGGACTTTTGGGGAGAGTGGAGTCAACACTGATGTTAACTCCAGGAGAAAAATGTCCTCGACCGGACTCGAACCCGGTCGTCAAATTGCGAGCGCAATGTTCTGACCACTAGGCTAATCCGTGAGGGGAGAGAGAGAGAGAGAGAGAGAGAGAGAGAGAGAGAGAGGAGAGAGAGAGAGAGAGAAGAGAGAGAGAGAGAGAGAGAGGTAAGCAGGCAGACAGACAGACAGACAGATATGGAGACAGAAAGAAACAGGGTATAATTTTACATAATAATGATAATCATTGAACAAAAAATAATCAACCTCCAGTTCTGCCTACAGCCATGACCAAAAGACAAGACTCAGTCAATTGCTTTTTACAGAAGGGGGGAGGGTTGGGGGGGGGGGGGACTGTTTTGTGTGATGCCTGGCTTCTTTTAGTTTTTTGTTTTTTTTTTTTTTTTAATCCAGCAAAATGATTTGAAGTTGTTAAAAGACTCCGTCAAAATTCTCCAATAAAACCTTTTTTTTTTTTAAAAACAACCCAAAAAACAAAAAACAACAACAAAAACCCAAAAATAAAACCACCTTACGTTGGCCCCCGGCCAAAAGCTTTTGCCATTTTTGATGTACGTAATTGGGCCTTCATTAACATGTACTATGGGGCAAATGTCACCGAAGTCTTCATGACAGCAAGCTCTTAGCATAACGAAACCGGGAACCCCTCCTTTTACCCAACCGGAGTATGGGTGCCCGTGGGTAATGTAAGGGCCTTTTTTGAAAACATCCCTCCAAACAAAATTTCCACCATGTGTCTTTCAATCTTAAAACATGATTCCCCGGTGGGGAAAATTTTGGGGCCCAAATACATCTTCTGGATGACTCCAAGTGTTTTATCTGGGGAAAGCGCCCAAAAACAACAACAACAACAAAAACAAAAACTGGGCAGTAAATGCTTTTGGGGTTCTTTCTTTTGTAAGTTTTGACCTTTTTTTGGGAATTTAAAAGATGTCTTCCTGTCGAGGAGGTTTATTTACAATGTCCCCACCCTTTTGCTCACCTTTTTCTCTTGACGTTCAGTGACTCCCGATATTGCACAAACCCCCAAACAAAAAAAATCACCTTTTCTGCCCGTCTGTCTGTCTGTCCCGTCTGTCTGTCTCTTTTTCTCATCTCTCCTCTTCTCCTCTCTCTCTCTCCCTCCCGGCCTGTCCCCCCCCCCGTCTCTCTCTCTTTCTGTTGTGTGTGTGTGTGTGTTTGGTGCCTGCGGGGCGTGGGGGGGTTGTTGGTGTTGTGGTTGTGGTCCCGTGTGTGT
>CM060318.1:60658004-60683004 GCA_030674155.1 Stramonita haemastoma | reverse complement strand
CATGGTACAGTGACGGAACTGATTGAGCACTCCGCGGCGCTGCTGGTTACTGAATGTTGCAGGGGACAACCTGTTGCTGATGCAAGGGGAAGGGTCCTCTCCTGTCACTGCTCTGCATCAGCGAGCCATGTCCCTGCACAACAGCACGTGCCATCGGTACCTCGTCATGACCCCCTCGCCTGACCTCAACCTGGCCTGTGACACCGCACAGGGTCGACTGACCAGCAGACCTCTTGCTGCTGATGTGGTCAGTACAGCAGTGTGTGTTCTTCTTGTTGTTTGGTGGTGGTGGTGGTGTTGTTGTTGTTGGTGGTGGTGGTGGTGGTGATGGCGATGGTTAGTGGTGGTGGTAGTAGTAGTAGTAGTAGTAGTAGTAGTAGTAGTTTTTGTTGTTGTTGTTGTAGTTGGTGGTGGTGGTGGTGGTGGTGGTGGTAGTAGTAGTAGTAGTAGTAGTAGTAGTAGTAGTAGTAGTAGTAGTAGTAGTAGTAGTAGTAGTAGTAGTAGTAGTCTATTGATTATTTTATAGTATCTGTGTTCGTTGTTCTTTTATCTATCTGTTCATGTGGCTGTTTCGACACACTCATTTTGTAACAGGGATGAGGAATTAGCGAAGCTGTGTGTGTGTGTGTGTGTGTGTGTGTGTGTGTGTGTGTGTGTGTGTGTGTGTGTTGTGTGCGTGCGTGCGTGCGTACGTGCGTGCATGTGTGTGTATGTGTGTGTGTGTGTGTGTGTGTGTGTGTCTGTGTCTGTGTGTTCTTTTATTCACACATTTTCCCCCTTGTAGTGATGCCCTCAACAGGTGGAGGAAGCTACATGACAGCAATTGAATCTCCCAGGCCCTGACCTGACAAAATTCAGGTGTTAGATACCAGCCGCCTTGGCGCAGTGGTTAACGCCTTGGGTTACGGGCTGGAAGAACGCGTGTTTGTACCCCATAAGCCATAGGGATTTAGTGGAATGAGGCTCCTCCCAGAGTGAATTTGCTCTAGGCTCATCGGGAAGGCTGGGACCACACAGTGGAGTGTAGCTTAATTATCTGTAACACTGCACATGTTTGTATCTCTCAAGCCTGGACGATGCTAGGATTTAATACGACAGGGATCGTTGGGTACAACCCTGTCACGTAGTCTCAAAGCACATGCACTTCCATGCAGCAGCAGCAGCAGCAGCAGCAGCAGCAGCAGCAGCAGCAGCAGCAGCAGCAGCCTGGTAGTCATTGATCGTCATAGAATATAAGAAAAATTCTCTGAATTGGTGATCCAGGTTGCTCTGGTCTCGCGGTGACACCAGTTTCGGTTTTCCCATACACTGCTGTGGCTGTGGTGAGTTTGTGTCAAAGCTTTCTGGGTTGGAGGTTCACTCGAAAAGAATGTTGGAGGGACTTTGTGATTCCTTTACTGAGCTATTACTGTTGTCAGTAAGGGGCTTAATAGGTGGTGTCTTGCTATGTTAGCTCAGAACGGGCTTCACTGAATGCCACTAAAGTGACCCTGTAGCAGTGTATGGTCCCTTTGGCTACTGGCCCTACAGCGACCTGACTTTGGTGGGCTCCCTATGCACTTCCGACCCTGAGGATGCGACGTTGCGTAGCTGTGCATGGCTGGGACTGACAGATTGAAATCAGTGGTGTGGGAACAGCAGGACAAGACCGTCACAGAGGATCAGGAAGCAAAAAGCAAAAACAAAACAAAACCAAAACAAAAAGAAAACTAAAAAAGACCAGAACAAATCTTATCTTAGTATTTTCCCCATACCGTTTTGATTCTATATACACATGCATTTGTTGTTGGTTTTTTCCCTCAGCTATAAGGTTCACTAATGGTGAGATCTTGGGTATGAGACCGTTTCTACCCACCATTAAAATAGCTGCATTCAGACTTCAGGAATGGCGCCTATACACGACTTTTGTGTACACGTATTCTTTAAAATGTTGTCATCCGTTCCTAGTGGTACAAAATGGCCTACTCTTCCGAAAAATGGAACAGGATTCTAATGTTTGCGCAAGATGCTCTGCATGCGTTTGTGCTCAGGGCTCTGGCTTATAGTCTCATTCAAAGGACTATTGCTGAAGTGGAGTCAGTACTGATGTTTACTCCCATAAAAGGGTGTCTCTATGGTAGTATGTAGTGTGGTAATGTAGTATGGTAGTGCAGTATGACTTTCCCTGTCCGCCAGATCATGAGTGCATTGCTTTAACCACTAGGCTATCCCGCCCCCTCTGATGCATTCACTTTTTGTTGTAATTCGGTTTAGATGACAGGTTAATCGTGCACCATGACTTTTCTTTTCCAGAACGTTTCCAGCTTATGGGAAGAGGTGAAGACTGGAAACCAGGAAGAAAAAGAGCACGCTGATGACAACAGCACCATGCATCTCCACATCATTTCCGCCATGGAGCCGGCCTCGTTTCCAGTGACGGGCATGCGTGACTGCCACATCCGCTCTCTGGGACAGAGCGACGGCAGACCTGTCAGCGTCCGCCTTCTCTGTCAGCTTCTGGGCGTGTGCGATGAAAACGGACGGGTGCACACGCACCGCAAGGCAGACTATGGGGAAGTGTACGTGCACCTAGAGCCTGTTCATGAGCACCGTCTGCCCCGTTTCGAGCACGATCTACATTTTGAGGTCGTGGGCCACCACCCTACTCAAGGGCTTGCCGTCAAGCGGTGAGAACTGACAATATTGCCGGTGTTATGTTTCACTCTAGTCTGATGAATACTAACTAGTATTTTGACCTGAAATATTGACTGTCTTACCCCCCAAGAGCCTTCTCTTATGACAACTAGTAGGGCAAAAGTTGCAACCCTGAAATACCACTGTGGTGGACAGGGCTAAACAAAGCTGTTGGAAGAGATAATAATAATAATAATAATAATAATAATAATAATAATAATAATAATAATGATGATGATGATGATGATGATAATAATAATAATAATAATAATAATAATAATAATAATAATAATAATAATAATAATAATAATAAAAATAAATTTATATAGCGCTATATCTTGCAAAAACAAATCAAAGCGCTTAGGTTATGACCTAAGTGACGGATTAGGAGTGCAAGGTGATAGCCCCAGATCCAGATTTACCTTTCCTTCCCCCCACCCCCTCCCCCTACCGCTTCCATTTCCTTCCCTTCCCTCTTATCAGTGTGACTCTAACAGCCCCATTTTTAATTAAGAAGTGGATCATTGTCGACTTAGAAAACTGACTACATGACTTTTTATCTTTTTTTTTTTAGCAGATCTTTGAAAACAGTAGGGTGGATATCTACAGAAACTGTAGCTTATAAACATACAGCATCCATAAACAACATGACTATTCAGATATAAACTGACGGACTGACATGTAACCCAACAAAACAAGAAATATTTTGACATTTCATCCTGCCTTTCTGATATTTAGTTATCATTAGGCCTATGTCATCATGTCATGTCTGCCTGTGGTCCCTTCTGGGGCATAGGCCGCCAACTAGCTGTCTCCAGGCATCTCGGCTCTGGGCTAGGCGTTCCAGTTGTCCCCACGTCTTGCCCATCTTTTTCGCATCTGCATTCAGGTCCCGGCGCCAGGTATTTCTAGGCCGCCCTCTCTTTCTTTTCCCTTGTGGATTCCAGGTGAGAGCTTTTCTTGTGATGCTGGATACAGGTTTCCGCAGGGTGTGTCCTATCCGTCGCCAACGTCTCTGTAGGATTTCTTTCTCAACAGGCTGTTGTCTGGTTCTTTGCCATAATTCTTCATTACTGATCTTGTCTGGCCAGCGTATCTTGAGGATCTTCCTGAGGCAGGTTAGGCCTATACCATTTAAATATACTGCAAGCAAAATGCACACCAGAGAACTAGGAACAACAAAGCAACAACAACAGCAGCAGCAGCAGCAGCAGCAACAACAACAACAACAACAACAACAACAACAACAACAACAACAACAACAGCAACAAAAAGACAACAACAACAACAACAAAAAGACCTTCATAACGTACAACCTTCAGTAAAATTATGGCATTTCAGTCATAACATTCTAGGACTGTGTCCGGATACGATCTCCATAATATTTTGTCATTATGTGTTTGTACAATGAATGTAGGTTTTTGCTCTATCTATTGATTTTGTTGCTTACTTCATGTTTGTGCGTGGTGTGCATGTGTGAGTGTGTGTTTGGGTGTGTGGTGTGTGTGCGTGTGTGCATGCGTGCGTGCGTGTGTGTGTTGGTGGTGTGTGTTGTGTGTGGTGTGTGTGTGTGTGTGTGTGTGTGTGTGTGTGTGTGTGTGTGTGTGTGTGTGTGTGTGTGTGTTGTGTGTGTGTGTGTGTATGTGATGCAGATTTGCTGTGGAGCCCTTCCATCGGTCTAAACGTCAGTCTTCGTACACGTATTACACCATCAATGACCGGACTCTGATGCCAGACTACGATCAGTTCAAACTGGGAAAATGTCAGGTACTTGTCTGATGCCTCATGCTAAGTCATAATGGATATGTGTCACTTTGCATGTTACTGAACACCATATGGCAGGTAGGAAAATTATGCTGGGTCATTCACCTCTTTTCTATTTTGGGACCATAGTGAACAGAATGGGAGAAATGTCGGTTGCGAAGTATATTCAGTTCTAGCAACAAATTTCGGCCTTGGATATGGTCAATACATGAAGCTGTTGACAGTCTTCTACACTCAGATGCCTGTCACAAAGTGAGAGTTGGTCATCATGAGATCATAATTGCTCACTGCTGGTTTAGGTTTCTGGTATCTGTGGGATGTATCTAAAACTTAATGTCCTTTATTCACATTCCACTTCCTGTGCATGTGGTCTGCCATGGGACAATACCAGATCATTGCATAGATCTAGGTGGATTGCCATCACATGTAGTGTGTCATTTCAATCTAGCCTTGACGAAATTATCAAGGAACAATAGAGATGCAGTTTCTTGTTGTCTGAAATGTGGCTTACATTACTGCTAACTTTGACTCCTTTGGCTGGCAGGACATGATCTGCAGTCATGCATAATTACTGAAGTCTGCATAGTTTTTAAGTTTAGACTGCTGCTTAACCAGATCCTTATAAGCTGAAACCATTGGGTTAAAATCATAATGCTTTCGGACTCTTCTTGTTTGCATGCAAGTAAAATTAGACGTCCCTGCTTGCTCAGAACTCCCTTCACCTGCAAGGCTAAGTTTAGGGATCACTCCAGATCTAGATTTCCATGGCCAGCAGAATAGAATGGAATGAAGAGGATTTGCTGAATAACTGAATTCAGACTAGTTGTACATGATATTACTTAAAAAGATCATCACCTTTTTGCGCTGAATTAATCTGTCATGCTATAAGAAGAGCGTTAATGAGTCATTTAAACAATGTTCAGACATTTTTTTCTTCCTCATCTAGAGCTGCAAGGTTTACCAATATTGAGATTTTGTGTGTGCAACCGTTTTTACCTGCCATTAGGCTAAAATAGACTTCAGGGATAGTGTCTGAACACTTCCAGGATATTTAATACATAATGATAAGAAAATGGTTGAGCTGCAAAGCATCACACTAACAAATCTTTTCATGTTTATGTCGGGCATGCAAAATAGCATGAATCTCGATTTAGTGGCTAGTTTAAACCATTTTTAGTACACCCCACCCCCATACAGTCTACCTAAGATCGTAAACTAGTCATAATCTGTTCATATGGTATGATGATCTGCTCATGTCTCTCCCTCTGGTGCAGGTGGGCTGTGGTCCAGTGGCCTGGGCTCAGATCTTTGGCTATTACGATCGGCGTGGGCATTCCGGAAGCGGAAGCTCCTCTAGCCAGGCCCTGTACAGATGCGGTACAGATGGCACTACGGGCAGCAACTCTTGTAGGGCTCCGAAATACAATGACAACAGGATGAAGAACTACATTGGCAAATTGAACTCGGTCTTGAGGTGGGTAGTACAGTTTTGTTTTTTTTCCTGAAAAGTTGAGGTTTTAGGTGTAGGCCTATGTGCGCACTGTCGTATACACCTGGCTGCGCGCGCGCGCGCGCGCTCGCACGCACACACACATACACACACACATACACATACACACACACGTGCACGTAGGCACGCACGCGTGCGCGCATACACATACACACTCACTCATTCACGTAGGGCACACCTGCGTGCACATGTTTGCACACATACACATGTATGCGTGTATGCATGCGCACAGGTCAAAATGATCTTTATTGAGGGTAAAAGATTAAGTTTACACAACTTTTTTTCATCCTGCCCTCACAAAAAAATCAAGAAAATTTACTTCTAAAACAATTAAAAACAAATATCAACTTTGGTTGAAAACTAAAATAAATGAGGATTTTCATCCAAACAGAATCTCACAAGGTAACAAGCTCAAGACAATAACATAAACTCAAGTCGTACTGACAAAATAATAGAAATACAAAATACCATGGGTATGAATAACAACAAAGCAGCCAAATGTGTCGAACATAAGGGTGGACTTACAATGTGTGTGTGTGTGTGGTGTGTGTGTGTGTGTGTGGTGTGTGTGTGTGTGTGTGTGTGTGTGTGTGTGTGTGAAGTCAAAGTCAAAGTCAAAGTCAAAGTCAAACTTTTATTTCCAGATGGTACATGTGTGTGTGTATGTGCGTGCGTGCGTGCATGCGTGCGCGCGCGCGTGTGCGTGTGTGCGTGTGTGTGTGGTGTGTGTGTGTGTGTGTGTGTGTGTGTGTGTGTGTGTGTGTGTGTGTGTGTTCAAATGTAGGCCTAAATGAGAGCTGAACTTATTCATGTGTTTTCTAGCATAATTGACTTGATACGTACGATATTGCGTGTGCAGGCCTAAGTCTGGGTTACGGTAACACTTTGCAATGTCTTTCATGGGATGATAAAAGTTCCATGATCTGAGACACTGCGATCACACAGGTCTTTGAGTGTGGAGGTTTGTATGCGCTTCTTTAAGTGGTAGATTCATTCCTTCAGTCATTGTTTCAGAACCTTCTGCCTGTTCGGACAAGGCGCCACGTATCAGAAGAGAATGGATGACGTGGAGGCCTTCTTCAAACAACGCCAAGGCTCTTCTGGTGACGTCATTCTTGAAGCTCGGAGCTTTTTCTTGACCCGGCTTGTAGGAACATACAGGTGCGAAGTGTGTGTGTGTGTGTGTGTGTGTGTGTGTGTGTGTGTGTGTGTGTGTGTGTGTGTGTGTGTGTGTGTGAGGTTTATTTTTATCTCTGTGTGTGTATGTGTGTGGTGTGTGTGTGTGTGTGTGTGTGTGTGTGTGTGTGAGAGAGAGAGAGAGAGAGAGAGAGAGAGAGAGAGAGAGAGGAGAGAGAGAGGAGAGAGAGAGAGAGAGAGAGAGAGAGAGAGAGAGAGAATGATTGATTATAGGAGAGAGAGAGAGAGAGAGAGACGACAGACCAGACAGACAGACAGACAGACAGACAGACAGACAGACAGACAGAGATATATTGCTGCTGTTAACTAATTCAACAATGACGACACCCCCCTATGGTTTCAGTGACGATATCCGTGACCGCGCCCTGTCCTATCTACGTCAGAAGTGGCCAGTCATCGTGGGCTTCAGGGTGTCGGGAATCTTCTCTCAGCACTACGCCGTCATGACGCAGTACCGCACGCGCACCGTGCGCAAGAAGGTGTGCAAGCTGCTGGTCTTCTGCAAGACGCGCACGGTTCGGGAGTACGACATGTACCTGCACATGGGCTGGGGAGGCAGCAGCAACGGCTGGCGCACCGCGAAGATGTTCATGGCTGCCGTGGCCAAGTATTAGTGGAGACTTTGGGGTGGGTGTAGGTGAAGCCTTTGGGGCTTCTATAGCGTAATGGTGATAGGTTTTTTGTTTGTTTTCTTCTCTCTTTTTTGGCTGTGATTTAGTGTCTATTCACTAGGTGATTCAGACAGGTAATAAAGACTCTGGGTATGTGGCCCACGGCAAAGATATTCCTGGCTGCCTTGGCCAAGTATTAGTGGAGACTTTGGGGTGGGTGTAGGTGAAGAGAGAGGGGGGCTTCTGTAGGGTCATAGGTTTTTTGGTTTGTTTGTTTTCTTCTCTTTTTTTCTTTTTTGTTCACTACTAGGTGATTCAGATAGGTAATGGAGGCTTTGGGTATGTGGCCCACGGCAAAGATATTCATGGCTGAGGTAGCCACGTATTAATTGAGACTTTGGGTGGGTGTAGGTGAAGCCTTTGGGGCTTCTAAAGCCTCATAGGTTTTTTGTGTTTGTTTGTTTGTTTGTTTCTTAGGGGAAGAACAACTTTCTGGATACCGTTTCTGCACTCGAGATGACACAGAACTTGTCAAAATCGATTTGATTTCATCTGTAAATTTGGGGTGAAATACTCTTGTTTGATATGTATGTTTTGTTGCTTTTGTTGTTGTTTTTTGCACTCTTAACTACTACTTCTACTACTAGCTACTATAACTACTACTAGGCTACTACGACAATTGCTACTTCTACAACAACTACTACTGCTTCTTCTACTTCAAACACTACTTAAAAATTACTACTACTTTTTCTACAGCCGGTGTATGGTATTACTAATGCTTGTATTGAACATAATCTGATTTTCATCTTTTGTTTTTCTAAAGTGATTTCATCTGATAGCGATTTTATGAAGATGCAAAGAGTGGGTCCTATTCTGGATTTCTCATGTGTACATATTATTATGTTGTTTGCTATCGAAGTCGACCTTTTTTGTTACCGATTCATTGGCACACTTAACTTTTGGTGTTCACCAGTTTAGGTATTTTTCTCTGTCTCTCTCTCTCTCTCTGCTCGTATATGGGAAGGGGTGTGTAGTGCTTGATCTTCTCCTGTGTTTATAATTTGCAGAATGTCTTCCCACTGGCCTCAGCTGACACATTCCGACTTCAGAGCAGCTTATTTTATTGTACAGGTTGCATGCTGGGTATATTCGTGTTTCCATAACCCACCGAAAGCTGACAAGAATTACGGGATCTTTATCATCTTTGATCTTCTAGAGCTAGATGTGTGTATACACGAAAGAAATTAAGGCACTGGTGGGTCTGCTCAAAAAGTTGACCTGGGATATCATAAAAATTCCACCCTGAAATTCACCAGACGCCGCCGAGATTCGAACCCACAACTTCATGGACCCATGTAATTATAGTTGAAGGGTCTTAATCACTAGGCCACAGCGCCCATCATGATCATGAGATTTTTTATTGCTTGCCCATTTTGTAAACTAACCTTGATGTTTCATTGCTTTGTATAAATTAAAGTGTGTGTGAAACTGATTGCAGTTTAATGCACAAGAAACCAAACCTTTTCTACTTGAGATTAAAAGTGCTCTTGAAAACTTGGGTCTGACTCATTCTTTTCATTATCTGTGCACTGTTTTGCTGGGATACTACATCTGCAGTCAGTGATTGTGGAAAAGCTATGAGATGAAATTCGGTCATGTTTTACTGACGAAAATCAGTGTTTATCTGTTAAAGGACATTCTGTTTTGCTTTGCTTTGTTTCTCAATTTTGGGGTGTTGTTGCTGTCATTCCTTGTTTTCTGAGCTTTTCTGTTGTAGTGAAATCTCTCAAAGACGTTATTAAAATTAGATTTAAGTTATAGTTTGAGTCATAATTTTAATTATGTTCCTACAGTAAAGGGTTACAGCAGACTGTGATCAGTGAAGAATCCCCTCTCCCCAGTTCGTACAAGATTCTCCTAGAAATGAGGACTACACATACCTAGCTCCATCATCTTCTTTGATGGGATGAAGCTCTAAATCGGAGGTAAACACAAGCGCAGACTGCTGCAATGTGTGAAATACATTTCACAACTTCCAACTTGTCCCAACGCTCTGTACACTGGTAATGTAAAAAGGTAAAGGTGTCCCATAGCCTATGTGGTCGTAGGGGAGCAAGGTATCAGAGGCCTCAGCTTCTCAAGGGGCCAGCATATTGAGGGCGGCGCCCATCTCCTCTCCCTCGCTGCTTTACCTTCCCCGACCCTAAAGAGGGCAGGTACCCACTGACAGCTGGGTAAACCGGGGGGGACTGTACTGAAGCCAAGGCACGCAAACGGTCACCCATCCAACTGGTAACCACGCTCAACGCTGCTTAACTTGGCTGGGGGAAAACGAGCGCTCTGACCACTTAGCTACCCCGCCCCCAACACTGGTTATGATTAAGTCATAATTTTTGTCATGACTTGGCAGAATAAGCAACTGCTATGTGGCATAGATGCCCAGGACATGGCTGTACAGTATTCCATGAGGGTGTGTGGTCCTGAAGAGCTGAGACCGTCTAGCACACTTGAGGACTTTTCTTCAGCTAGGTGTACAAGTATACTTTGGAGTATGCTGGAAATACTCCACAACCTTCTAAACGCTGGAATGTTTTGGGTCACACATGATGGATATCCTGCTGCCTTAGTCACTGAGGTCTGGATTCCGACTGTGCAGTGAATCATCCACATCAGCTCAATCTGACTTCTCTCTGAACTCAAGGGGTTGTTAGGGCACAACACTGCATTTTTCTTTTCTTTTTCTCTTTTTTTTTGGGGGGGGGAAGGGGGGGGGCAAATTGGGTAGCAAATGGCACACCTATATGTTTGTGTCATCCATACCATGCCAATGAACAACAAAGCTGCCATACTCTTTTCGTACATAAAAGATGTAGTTTTTGATATATGCACATGGTTTTATCCCACCATTTGCACATCAAGTGGTACTCGATTTACAGTCTTACAGAATGACTTACAGGGAAATGGAATAGAAACCATATGATGTTAACTTTAGAATCCCCCTCAGATAAACAAGTCAGCAAAGATATGAGCCCCTGCCCTCTTATCTGACTTGATATCACTAACCCTTTTTCACTTAAAAACTTAGTAGGTCTGAGTCTCCTTTCATTGCAAATACCCAAGATGCTGTCAGTGATCATCAACTTTACCTTCTTTCTCTGTATTCCCAGCACTCATTCTGCCTTATGGAAGAGTAGTCCATTCGTGCAGGTAAGAATGGATGACAACATATTTTTTAAAAGCATGTCCATTAGCGTTATATCTATATATCATTCTTGGTCGGAATATGGATACCATAATGGTGGGTAAAAATGGTTGCATACATAAAAATCTCACCCTTGATGATCTCTAGCCAAGGAAAGGGGAAAACAGAATTTAAATACTTTTCTTCAGAAAGAATAAACTTGTTTCAGATGCTTCTGTGAAGTCCCACTGGTCACCATTTCTCAAAAAAAATATTGAATAACAGACAGCAGTCACACTGAACACCAAATGATTCAATGCATTCAAATACATCCCAGTCTTTTATTTTTCTCCTTTAGTTTTTTTTTTATGCTGTACATGGCGGAGCCTTGTGAGGTCTACATGAGACATGGGTATCAAGCACCCACAGACATTTTGGTATCAGCATCAAAACACACCGTACCATTTTTTTAGTCTTTACAATTGAATAACAATCTATGTACAGCAAGTTAATCCCAATAAAACAACAAGTTTTTTTTCCAAAATGGTACACCATGATATTCATTTGAGGGTGATTGCTAAACTTGAGCTATCTAATACAATACCAAACAATGTTCACCATTCATTTTGGTAAATTTCAACTATCTAACACAATACAGAACACTCTTGCTAAACTTCAACTATATAAAACAATAACAAAAACTCAAACTCATACACATACTGCTCAAAAGAACCTGCACTGATCTCTCAAGCTGAAAGTCTTTAAAGAAGGCGCTATCATTTTCTCAACAGTTCTAATATCTTTAATGGAATGATCACAGTGGTTCATCTAAGGTCCACATAGCTAGAAAATCCCAATGCAGCCTGGAAATCCCAGTCACATGGATCGCATCATACACAAACTGAATACTTTGTTGTACTCCATTCAACACAACTAAGGTGCAAAGTCTTTATGATAACATGAGAACCTGAGGTACTATCACCAGCATAAGGAGAGAAAAAAAAAAAAAAGTAGAAGACCATTATGGCAAACGAGAAAGCGATCTTTCAAAACCTATGGCAAACTGTTGAAATCGCTCCTCATGGGCAGACACGGCTATTTTTTATGGTAAAGTTGAGAAATTACCAACAAAAACAACAAGGCAAAAAAAATAAATTTTTTAACAAAAAAAGAAAAAGGAAAGGGAAAAAACAAAAGAGGATTTATATTTTGACAGTAGGTTTTGTTCTTTTTTTTCCCCCAAAATAACATATATCCATGGCAAACTTTTCCCTGGTCCAGCCACCCTTGGTCTTTGATACCTTTTTGACCGCATGGGGCCATATCAGGGGTAAAAATAAGGTCAGGTAGTACAACACGCTTCTGCTTTATTTTAAAAAAAAAAAAAAAAGGACCACCACCTCAATCACCACTACCATTACCATGATGATTATCATGATTATCATGATAAATTTCATTGTTTGTTCTTTACCAGCCAGAGACATACTAGGGTTCACAGCCTGGCAGCAACAAGAATCAATCTTCATGGAAAATTTGAAAAACATGGAAAATTTGAAAATCAGAGTTATACCACATTATCTAAAATAAAATCAAAATCTGGAAAAGAAAACAGAGCACATTTTGTACTAATAGGAAATAAATAAATCTACACTACACTCCTGGTGTGGCCTTTCATTACAACTAAGAAACATATATACAAATACATAAATTTTTTAAAAACCCAGAAAATAAAACACTATAATCAGCATCATCCCTTTCAACAGCTAATCAACAGCTAAAGAGCAGTTTACATGTATCAAGAGTACAACAAAAGTGTAACAGAGAAAGAATTCAATTATCAGGTTTGTCAAAAGTGTTTGTTAATGAAACATATATAACACAAGTGAACGGGCGGGTGAGACTGAATTTAAGTCTGAAAGAGACAGAGCGAAAAAGTGAGAAAAAAAGAAAAAATACTGAAGCCAAGGGAATCATAGAAAAGAGAACATTTCCAAAACAGAATTTTCTACAAGGTTAAAAAATCATCAAACCCCAAAGAGAATACAATTGGAAAATGAAGAAAACTTACATTGGCAGCACTTCAAAACAAACATAGGAAAAACCATAAACACAAAACATTTATAAAAAGATTTTCCAGAAGCGGACAAAATAAGTTTCTATCAGATCAGCTACAAAATAATGTTAATGTTTTATGTCACAATTATTGGACTACCTTCTCATAAATTGCTTAGTAGCATATCACAAATTTTCTATATATACTATACATATACCATAGTGAATACTTTCATTTTAGAAAACATAGCAAAAAGTAATACATGTTCTTCAAATACCTTCAACAAAATAGAAATACGATTCACATTCATATTGTCTCGCATCAACTGATAATAAAAAGCAACAAAACACTTATTTCTCTTCAAGAATCAACAGAACTACAAATTCTGTGCAACAATAAGTACTAATATTCTCTACTTTCTCATTAACACGTCTATTCATATAAAAAGCATAAAAAATAAACTGTGATCCTTTACTTATGAACTACAAGCAATAAAACTATATTACAGCCAATGACTGCAAATACACTGGGTAACCCTATGGAAAAAAAAGCAGATTCTCAGTGTGCAAGTCTCTGAAATAAGAGGTCAAGCCTTTTCTGTGAAACAATAAATCTTAATGCAGATTCTAGTGATATAATTTTACAGTGCATAGTGTGAAATTATAGAATTGGTGTGGTACACATAACTCGACTATGACAACAAAGACGGCCAAACTGTTACTAAAAGCAGCAACAGAAGCAGCCATCCCGACAGCACCAACACCATCAAACTGATGAAAATTAGATACATGGATTTAAAAGAAAACCAGTGAATGAACCAGATCCTCAGATACACTACTTTCTGCACAGACCATAGATACATAGTGTGTGTGTGTGTGTGTGTGTGTGTGTGTGTGCGTGCGTGCGTGCGTGCGTGCGTGCGTGCGTGGTGTGTGTGTGTGTGTGTGTGTGTGTGTGTGTGTGTGCGCATGCGTGTGTGTGTGTGGTGTGTGCGCGCATGCACGCTCGCTCCCGTGTGTGTGTGTGTGCGCGCATGTATGTGTGTGCATGTGACTTAGGGTATTGTCAATTTTAAGATATTGTGTTGCTTTTTAATGTTTTCTTTAACAATGCATGCGGTGTAGTTGTAATTTTAAAATGCCACTCATAATTTCTCAGTTCGAGACAAAGTATTCTTGAGTCTTGAGTGTTTAGTTAAATGCCTTAAGTGTCATAGCCCTCTCAAGGTCACAAAATGACAAAACTAAAGAATTTTTTATCTCAGTATAATTTTATTCAATGAAAATTTCTATCATATTATTGAAGAACATTCAAACTACACTAAGGTATTGTGAGCACATACCTTGGCTACCAGTCAAATCACCCAGCCATGTACACTTTTCTGTGGTAAGTCAGAAAGCCTAGCATTTTCAGCAGGTTCTGTAGTTTTTCCATAAATAAAAAAAACCCAAACAAAACTGACTGGTTTAAGACAACAAGTGTTACTATTCAGAGAACATACTGATTTTGCAGACATGTTTTTGTTGTTAATTTCCACCACAGAAAATCAAGGACTGGAATGCAGAATTAAAAACAAAAGATACAGCACATTACTACATGTAATATACATTGGAATGCAGAACAGAAAACAAGTTTTAGAGTTTCTACTGCACATAACAACTCTTTTTTTCATGCATGTTCTGGTATGCTTAGCTATCAAACCTTTGTACTATAGACCCTTTCAAGATTAATCAAAATCACAAAAAAGCAGATACACAATGCATACATCACATAACAAGGATCACTTCCATTACACAGGTGCAGAGTTCCAAAACAAAGTGCTCTGGTTTTCATACAGATAGAGCAAAGGCATGTGTAGCTTTGTTTTTCAATTATTTTGTCTTCATAGCATAACAATGATATCTGCGATAAAGATTTACAACTGAAAAAAAAAAAGCAATCATGAACACATATATCATGATAGGGCAATACTTTTTAACTGTTTTGTTCAGTTTAGCTGCAAACGTTATTGCATACAGGAGTCTTTCACAACCGTAACTCACAGACAATTTCTACAGTAAAGGCCATTTGATCTGAACGTTCACACATAGAAGCATCACACAAATTTTGTCTGCAGACTCGGTTTCATCAACGCTATCACCTGACGTTTTCTGAACACATTCAAACAACAAAATCTCCAAGTTACTTGTATGTACACCATGCTTTTTGATGAAAAAATCAACAAGCAATTCTCAATAAAGAGCAATTTATAACTTCTCATAGAAATATTGTACATAATACATGCATGCACAAGCATATCACACACAACACACACACACACACACACACACACACACACACACACACACACACACCCACCAATCTGCTTTCACTTAAAATGCCTTGCAGGTGATCAGTAAATGCAAACAAGCTTTGTTAGTCAATCCCACCCACCCCCCCACCCAAAAAAAGGGAAATTTTACATTAAGCACTACCTAATACTGGCAGGGATCCTCATTCGAAGAAAAAATCTGAAAAGCTAGGTTGGGGTATGTGATTCTTTTCGAGTTTGCTCTGTAATCAAAGATGGCTAAAAAACTGTTTATAGCCTATGAGACTGACCACAAGGCTGAAACAACAAGAATTTTCCTGCAAAGTAGAATACAGCCTACCTCTGCAACTTTAAATACGAGGAAAACAGTTTTTCTGCATTCTCACAAACTAGTCATCCCTCCATCTCAAAAACCTTAACATTCTTGAATAATGGAGATATACTGAAATGGGGAGTTTAACTAGAAACTTCACAGGAGTTAGTTAAATGAAAATGTACGGCTTTTCAACTTTTCACTTCAGAAAAAAAAAACCCTGCCCTTTAGCTCTTTAATACAATGGTATTGTGGTCAGTCCTTGCTGCTGACCGGCAGGCCTGATGACACACTGTGCATCAATCGGTCTCCTCCTTTGAGGACAATCGCAGAGTGACCCTTGAGGAGAAGCGAATGAGGAAGAACCGCGTCCCCCCTACATCAACCCCAGAATCGACTTTCCCCTGCAGCCGCTGTGGCCGGGTTTGTTTGTCACGCATTGGACTGAACAGCCACCAGCGAGCCTGCACCAGACGTGGACAGTGCCCTTAATCTTCGTTCGCGAAGCCAAGCCATGACAAGGCAGTAGAGATTAAAGGTGAGTGATAAGCATGGAATGACCACCACAGACTTTGCAATCTCCTGGCTTCAGATCCTACATCCTGAATAAAAACAAACACAACACAGAAGCTCTTGGCCTTTCAACATAGTCAGAAATTACAGAACAACTTGCAGGCTAGTTGTGTACCTGGTTTTACTAGTAACTATTACTCTGCTGATAAGCAACACATAACATGTTCACTATCCGTTTCTTTCTTTTTTAATGGCTATGAGAGAAGTTCATCATTATATCAGCAGCCCTGACAAACATCTCACAATGAAACTTAACACTAAAAAAAATTGGACAATTCAGGTAGTGAGTGTAAATGGAAAGCTGTGCAAATGTGGGCAAAGGTAGACATGCAAGGATCCATCCATTGTACTCAACTGCACTGCACTTGTGACAACACACTCCCCAGGGAGAGCAGCCCAAATTTCACGCCGAGAAATCTGCTTGACATAAAAGGGTATAAGATACACTGTTGTCCTTTATACTGTAGCTGCTGTTTTCAGCCGTGACACCAGAAATGTCTTTGTAAGTTTAACAATAATAGCAAAATAGCAGCAGGGAATACCAGGCAGGACTGGAAAAAAATGATGTTCACAGCCTACCAGAAACTGTAGCTTTACAGCAGTTTAGTTGCTCAACACTAAAAACATAGTAACGCAAGAGCAGATTTCTGTTCTCTCTCCATTAAAGCTATATGAACGCTAGCATAAAACTGACAAAGTCTGGCAGATAAACAATCACCACACAACACACACACACACACACACAACACACACACACACACACACACACACACCACACACACACACACACACACTATATATATATACACAATTATTGCTTAGTATTGTTATCATTTACATCTATACGTTTGACAATAAGTGTCTAAATCACATTAAAATGTACATAACATTATACAAATGAAAAAACACACACACTTCTAGCTTTCTTCCCCCTCCCCCCCCAAAAAAAAAATGTACAGAGTATGGAATACTCTACATATGCTTTCCCATAAAATGTACAACAGTATAGAATACTCTGCATATGCTACACATGCATCTGTCTAGAAATTCTCTTTCCAATAAACCTATTACTGAATCCCTGCATACCTGCTGAGGTTGTTCAAGTTTCTGTAACCCACCAACCAGCCACTGACAAAATTATACACGACCTTCAACTCATACAGTTTATCTCCTGTACTGATACATGTATACACAACATATTAAGGCACAGGCAAGTTTTGTACATAAGTTAACCTGAACAATAAAAAAAAAAATCGGCACATAAACACACGGACACATAAAACACACACACACATAAACCAATACCCAAGCAATACTATGAATCATAGTCCTTGTCATCTTCAACTGTTCCTGATGGATAAGGCTGACCACAGGGACATACATATCTTACAACATTAGGCTGCTCTTGTGCTTGTCAAGCTAATAATTTAGTCAGTCTGAAATGAGTGAGCAGCGATACTCCCATCAAACACATTGCTTTTTGTTGTTGGTTTTCCCTTTCCTCCTTCATCAACAAGCATGAACAAGGGCTTGGAGAGGTATGGTCAGAGTGAAGGTTGGCATGGGGAAAAATTGAGGTGTGTCAGTTCATAGCAGACTGAACAAACAATATTCTTCTCATGAGCTCAACACTCACATTTCTGTACTTTACAAAGACGCTTAAAATTTTCATACAAGTACTGGGGGATTTTTGTGTGGCTTTTTTGTGGCTTTTTTTCTTTTTAGGGGGAAGGTCTTTGTTTTTGTTTTTTTAAAATGAAGAATACTAATACACTACAATCCATGAACAGGAGTAAAGGTAATATATAGCTTTCAAATTGAGGGGGAGATCCCGAAATAAATAAAAATAAAAAGGCGCAGACCTGAAAGTAATTCATAATGTTGTAGAATCAGTTTACTGATATAATTCAAAATCTAAACCACAGAAATTTATTCTAATCAGACATTATACACAGAAAGAGAAAAGCATACACACATCCACTTTTCCAATATTTTGTTATGTCCAGTACATGCTTTACCAAGACAACTTTCTCTTTTTTCATGAACTGCAGATAGAGGAGCTGCATCATTACAATTTTCCACTCTTCTTCATCACAGTTACACTGAGTATACAAACTTCCTATTATTAACCAACTGTCTGTTTCAAAATACATATGGAACACACACATACATCACTTTCTAATATCCAAGTTACACATCACATTCTAATATCTAAGCTACACATCACATTCTAATATCAAGTACACATCACATTCTAATATCTAAGCTACACATCACATTCTAATATCCAAGCTCACATCATTCTAATATCCAAGTTACATATCACATTCTAATATCCAAGCTACACATCACATTCTAATATCCAAGCTACATAATCACATTCTAATATCCAAGCTACACATCACATTCTAAGTTTTCCTTCCTCGCCACCTAAACACAAATATACCCCACAAAAATATAAGCAAAACCCTCAAATAATCTGAAAGACTATGAAGAATGAACAAAGAGACTATGCCAAAGGAGCGAAGTCCACAGGCATAAACACAGGGTTGCCTTGCCTCAGGTGAATGAAAAATGAACGCCCTTGTCCTGTATGAAGGTCTCCAGTGCTGTCAGAACCCTCAGGGTGTCTTCACTGGCATCCAGCTTCACGTAGCGAAGCAACACATCCCCACAGCCACATTTCTTCAGGAACACAAAAGTCCTGCACACACATTCACTCATATTTATCAACAATGTAAAACAAAAACTAGAATTGTTCAAGTTGTAGGCTTTTTTTTTTCTCATAAAGCAGCCAAGTAGTTTATTGAACAGTAAGAATCATGCATGATGCATGTATGCATATGCATGCGAACACAAAAATCACATGCTCATATACACACTGAACATGTTCATACACACAAGTTCATACACACACAAGTTCATACACGCACGCACGCACGCACGCACGCCACGCACCACACACACACACACAGAAGAGAGAGAGAGAGAGAGAGAGAGAGAGAGAGAGAGAGAGAGAGAGAGAGAGAGAGAGAGAGAGAGAGAGAGAGAGAGAGAGAGAGAGTGACGCGCACACACACACACACACACACACAAACACACACACACACACACACACACACACACACACACACAACACACACACACACACACACCACACACACACACACACACACACACACACACACACACACACAAACTTACACACATGCACATATGTAAATAATCACCCTATTAAAGTACTATTTTTATTCGAAAAAATATGCAAAAGAAAGAGAATCAACCTTTCAAAAAGTTTGTTCTTACCCATACAGTGCATAGTTGTCCAGCTCTGCTTGCCTCAAATATCGCTTCAACTTGTTCAGGTTGTGAATGAACTGAAAAACACACCCAATATATTCATGACAAGAAATTCTAGGCAAAGGCTTTCCTGATTAGTCCATGGTTCAAAGAGACAATCTTACTGTTGCTCAAGTAAAGAACAAACAAGGAATTTAAACATACACACATTATTTATTTATTATTGTTTAATCTTATATCGAGATAACAGAAAACAATCATGTGCTTTTTCATCCGGTCCCCGGGTTGCAGTTTTGTAATTGTCATCTGTTCCCACGTACACATCCCTACTCCTACGAAGCGGAACAGGATTACTCGCAGATGTCTGCGTGCCTTCGCACAGTGCTCGTTAAAGTCATCCGAAGACTTTGAGAGTATAGGACATGTAAGTAAACCCTACTGGCACTGCTCACACTCTCTCTGTCTCTCTCTCTGTCTTTGTTGTGCTGTCTCTCTTTGTCTCTCTGTCTTGTCTGCTGTCTTCTCTCATGCATGCACGCACGCACACACACAACGGCTTCCTCCTCACCACTAATTTAGATGTACATCCATGGTACCAAAAAGCCCAATAAGTTCAATGTATAAACTTGATATCAGCAGATACTGGCCTTGAAACATGTATGTGTACATACACAAACTAAGCAAGTTAAAAATTATATCAGTGATAACAGACTTTATTGCTTTGTTACATCAAATCACTAATAACAGATACTATCATGGATAACCATTGTTTCACTCTTGTAAAATACTAAATAATGCACGCTCAGTTTTAAAATCAAACCACCACCACCCACCCCCACCCTTTTCTAACTGTGCAGTGTGCATTCTATTAAACCTCAGCTATTCTTTTAATTACAGTCTTGTCAGACAGTTTGAAATACCATTTCTGCTTCAAACTGACTGACTAGACTGATGTAAGGTGGACAGCAAGTCGAGACTGATCCCAGACTCTGCAGAGAAATTATATTTCTACTGGCAAAATATGGTAGCTTTTCTGTCTGATAATCATTTGAAACACACTCACAGCAAGTTTGACGGGACTCCAGAGAATCACGGATCTTGGTCACATTCTTGACGTCAATAGCAGTGAGGTGATCTGCTGCCATCTTGCAGAAGTTACACATCTCAATGCCTGTGGACAGGAAGAGAAGAGCCCACTCTTAGGCATGATAGTCAATAATTGTCATTTTTGCAAAACAGCTGGCCTTTTTCTTCACTTCTTGCTTTCATATTTACTTATGTCACAGCAGAATTTCTCTGCATGAAATTTGGGCTGCTCTCCCTGGGGAGAGCACGTCACCACAAGTGCAGTGCCTACCCTTTTTTTCCCATTTCTTACTGAATCATACACAAAAGGTAGAAAAAAAACCCAACCCAAAACAACCAAAGTCAAGTTACCCACAGGGATAAAGAAACTGATCACACTCTGAACCAAGATAAAAGGAAACTGACCACCACATTCCGAAACACTTTCCTACAACCCCAGTATGTTTGATCAAATTCATCAACCGAATGAAGCAAACCTTACCTGTAAATCAGCTTTACTCATTTCTGTCTTTTCTTCATTATAAAAAAAAGTCTGCCAATCATTTAAACTGTTTCAAAAGCCTCTGCAGATACCTCTGCAGCACTATACTTTGAAACATGCACTTAATGAAATCCTAAAAAATCCTCTGAACACAGAGTGTGGCTGCCTGTAAGATAGGGTACTTAAAAAAAGTCATACAAGCAAACTTTCATCCAATGTGCATTTTCAACCTCACACTCATTTCCAGGTGGAATGGGCGAGTCAAGAGTACAATTCTGCGTGACTCATAGCATGTTAAACTGGGAGAACGCCCAACAACAACAAAACGACAACAACAAATCCTGGCAGATACCTACCCTGTGCGTCAAAGGCAGCGCCCTCTTCACTCAGCGTAAGGGAGATGACTGAGGGCTGCACCTGCCAGGGCTCTCCCGATGAAGTGATGCCCGCATTCTGCTGATCACTGGTCTGTAGCTGCTCCAGCAGTGGGGACAGGGTGCAGCAGCTCACAAACCTGAAAAAATGATAAATAAATAAATTTAAAAAATTAAAAAAAAAAAAAAAAGCACACAAACCTGACAGTCATGGTCACCCCTCATCACCCTCATCCACACACACACACAATGCATGAACCATCACCAGACAGGATAGCCTAGTGGTCAGAACATTGCGCTGGCAATTTGACGACCTGGTTTTGATTCCCGTTTGTGGGGATTTTTCCATTTTTCCCCTGGAGTTAACATCAGTTAACATATGTGTGTGTGTGTGCGTGCGCGCGTGCATGTGAGCACGCGTGCATGTGTGCACGCGTGCATGTGGGTAGAGTGTATGTCCATCTGTGTGTCTGCTTGTAGGCATACATGTGCGTGTAGCAAGTGTGCAAATATGTGTGCAAACACGCATGGGTGTGCATATGTTTGTACTGAGTGTCTTCACTCTTATTCATATTTAATACTGTGTTATCAATGTCCTAACTACAGCTGTTTCTACAAGTACACAGAACTCTACACTTTGAAATATATACTACTAAAAAAAGATCTGTTTATACCATCACTGAGTTTCTTTATGTTTGAGATAACAAACTATTCATATCCACACAGCCACAGTATTACTTTGACTGAGTTCATGTCCAGATGACAATGTATTCCCTTTGCTCCGACAAACTGACTCCTTCCATTATGAATCTATATTCCCGGAGTCACATGCACTGATAGCATCACCCCAGTATGAAAGAAGCAATACCTTTTGATGTCCTCTTCTTCCTTGGCACTGCCTCCTGTTATCTGAAGACTGGCATCCACCAATGCCTGCAACCACCACAGATACCAAACTCATCAAAAAAAAGAACAACCACCACAGATATCAAACTCATAAAAAACAGCTACTACAGATATCAAACTCATAAAAAAAGAACCACCACCACAGATATCAAACACATCATCATCTGCTGGGAACAAAAAATCATAAATCATTGTCATGTCATACTATTGGAGATATCAAACTCAAATTATTATGTTGTACTATCAGAGATATCAAACTCAAATCATCATGTTGTACTATCTGAAATATCAAACTCAAATTATCATGTTGTACAATCTGAGATATCAAACTCACCACAAAGCACAGATAAAATCTGACTGCGGTTTCACTGCTATCATTGTGCCAGTAGGGTGCTCGACTTACAGTTTTGTTCTGCATGAGCTGGATCGGAGCAGGTGTTGCTGAACAAAACTCCACAGAAATGACCCAGCACTAAACAGTAATGCTGGGCTTTTTTGGGGTAAGTGGTTCTTTCTGTCCTCCTTTTATCTCTCTCAATGCTAAAAGTGTTCAAAACCTGTACACTTTATTTTTCTCATCATTGTAAATGGCTTTGTAAAATATCACTTCCCAGTATCCCCAAAGTCAAAATGCGGCTACCTTAATAATGGACAAAAGTGGTCAAACATGCAAAGTATCACCACTGTTCCTAACCTCAGAACTCTAGGAATAAACCAAAAATTTCCCAATTAGGCAATACAGCAACATGTACACTGGAAGTGACAATTTTGTTGTTGTTGCTCTAGCGATGACGATAGTTTTCACACAGCAACAGCAGGGAGTGCTGTTCTGCTTTTCGTAAGAGTAGGCCATTGTGTGCCGGTGGGAACAGATGACAAGATTTACAAAACTGAGTACACATGGGGACTGGATGTAAAAAAAGCACATGAGAGCTTATTCCATTATCCTCGATATAAAACAATCAATAAATGAATAATAGAATAAATAAATAGATAAATAAATACATAAAAGAATAAATAAATAATAAATAGATAAAATAAACAACACTCACAGTGTAGACCAGGTACTGCACATTGTGCGGCCCCACCCTGGTGATGCATCGGGTCAGGTAGTCCAGCACTGTGTCGTGCCAGCCTTCCAGGTAGCTCTTCACACCTGCGTTCAGCTGACTCAGCTGCAAAGAACAACAATGAAACACGCCAGTCAGCATCATACTGACACATGCCCTGTCATTCAGCACACTGTTCTTTTTTACCTGTAAGGTTGTGTGTGTAAACTTACTATGAGGTCTTTCGATTAATCACAAATCATTCAACAGCTATCTGAACTAAGTGCAACACATGCCAACCATCAAATACATTAATATACTGATGGTGCAACCCTTTTCTCAAGATAATCCTGATATTACTTCTGCTTCTTCCTTTACAATGGCTTATGAGTAGGAATAAAGTGCTGTAATTATATGACTTTATTCTCCCTTCCTTGAGGAGTGGTTGGGACCTTGCTTTGATTCCTCAGACTGTGCGTCTCAGGCAAGTTGAACCTGGTAAAGTCCATTCCTCTCTGCACTGCAGGTTGCATGCTGGGTATGGTTATGTTGTCCATGCCAATGGCTTTACTGGCCTACTTTCTAATCAAAGTAGCTTGTGTGTCAGATATTCTGCATGCCTTCACACATGGAATCTTGGCTTAGAATCTCCAACAAATCTGATAAAAATTGCTCATCTCCTTCTTCTTCATCGAATGCTCAGACAGCAATCATTATTGTCTGTGATAAGAGTCAACATGTGTTGCACTGCTGTTAAGTGCCTGATAAGTCAGGCCCAGCGCATCTGAATTCAGCGTGACTGCTAATCTGAAAAGTCTAAAACATGATGTCAGTGATGTATGTCAATAAAAAGGTATCTATTGTGTAATGCTTAAGAAAGAAAAAGAGAAAGAAAGGAAGACAGGATAATGAAAACAAAAGAAAGAATGAAAGGAGAGAAGGAAAAACAGAAAGGAAAATATGTTATTTTGAAAGACAAAAACATGTAAGAAATAATAGGTGGAGACCATTAAAAGTATAGAGTTAAAACGAAATTTAAAAAAGGAACTACAATAAAAAGAAAAACAATGTGAAAATAGCAGAAAAATATGAACAAAGGATTTAGAACAAAGGTTTAAACAAGCAATAGTGCAGAAAATAAAGTAAACGCATATTCTTGAGTTAGGTATGAGTTGGTTGAAGTGAGTTCATACATTTGCATAAAATTGTGTGTGTGTGTGTGTGTGTGTGTGTGTGTGTGTGTGTGTGTGTGTGTGTGTGTGTGTGTGTGTGTGTGTGTGTGTGTGTGTGTGTGTGTGTGTAGCTTTGCAATTAATTGATTTAGATACTGCACTGACTTCTTGTTTGTACTCATAGTTTTGCTTCTTCCTCTTATTACCTAATATTCACCCTTCCTCCATACTCCAAAAGAGTGAAAGGAATGAATACTGTTCAAATTGTTCAGGGGAAAGAAGAGAGGGGGTGTTACATAACTGTGTGGTTTTATGTGTGCATTTGTTCATGAGTGTGTGTGTGTGTGCATGTGCTGGGTGTATACACACAGGAACATGTATTTTTACATGCTCATTTTGATGATATTCCTGTTGTTTCAATCATGTGGTTGTTGATAAACAAAGTA
>CM060318.1:60648004-60655504 GCA_030674155.1 Stramonita haemastoma | reverse complement strand
ATGCCACCAGCCATATCTGGCCTGTTCTATGAAAGGTGAATGCGGTTTTTATGTGAGCACAAATTATACTGTCTATTATAGACCAAAATAATCCCCATTTGCACTAATTCTATTACATCCTATAGCTTCTTCATGGAGGATTAGAATACAAACCCAAATCAGTATCCTTTCCCCTTTCAAAATAACTATTCCTTCCATATCTGCACTGAAAATGGATACAAAATGAGGCCATACTAGGGTTGGTAGCTAGTGATGGTAGTCACAACATGACATAACTAGATATTTTCTTGCTTTATGAAAGAACGTCCATAATACCACAACTATATACAGTATATATATGCTACCATTAAAGACTACTGCAAGCAATATGATAAGACCACATATAATAAAAAATATTAAAACACCAAGGGGGGTCTGAATATTGTTTTCTACAAAAGGCAAAACTCTGTTGCAAATATACTAAAGAAAAAATCTGTTTAAATGCATCAGAAGTTTTCCAGCTATGATCAAACACAGTATTTAAAAACACCAAACTATTTTATAATCCTACAAAATCCAGCAAAATATCAAGGCTTTTTTCTGGAAAAGCACAAAAACATGGCTCCATTACTGTACTAGTTTTGCTACAAAGCTGTTTGGCAGTCCACCTACCATTAAATGAAAAAAGCTTACAACACAACAACTACAGTAAATAATAAATTTACACATATTTATAAAAGGTCCAAAAATTCTTTTAATATATAGAAAAAGTATACTTCTTAAGTTGATAAGTATTAATCACAATCACAGGTAATTTCAATTTACCAGCGACATGACATCTCCACTTTTTCGTATCTGCAACAATGTACGAATATTTTCTTCTTGGGGGTTACTGTCAAAGTGATTTTATGGTTACAACCTGTGCTTGAAATGTCCTTTCTTTTTGGGGTTGGTGTCAGAGTAAATTTCATGGTTATGGTCTATCCTTGAAATGTCCTTTCTCCTTGGCAGTTAGAGTCAAAAGTAAATTTCAAGGCTCTAATCTGTCCTTGAAATGCCCCTGTTTCTTCTTACTGATCATTCAACTTGACCATGCTCTCCTCACTCCGAATACTGCAAACCATTAACATATATATCACAGCTTAGATTTTTCATAATTTTTTTTTTTTTTTTAAATCCAACTCTGACTTCTGAATATCTCATTTCATGTCATCTTCCTAAACTTCTCTGCAAATAAGTTGTATGTACAGGCACGCACACACACACACACACACCACACACACACACAATACATGCATGTACCCATGTGTACGCACATGCACACACACACACACCACACAACACACACACACACAACACACACACACACACACACACACACACACAACACATAACTACATGACAACCACCACCACCAAACAGCTGTATATGTAGCATACACATTTATAACACATCTACACGTACTAAAGCATGCAACAGACTCTCCACATTTGGTTTTTATAGACACACAGTACAAAAGAACATCATGATGGTAATAGTAATATTGAAATTTATTATGATGATAAACATGAATAGAAAACAGAAAGAAACAGTACTTTTAAATACACTGGCAGAAGGAAAGAGCATGAGATAGAGAGACAGAAACACAGTGAGATAGAGATACAAGAGAGAGAGAGACTGACAGACGACAGGGAGACAGAGACAGAGATACAGAAACAGACAGAGACAAAGAGACAAAGAAATAGACAGACATACTGAGACAGAGACAAAATTTATCAAAGAAAAGAAAGTCAGACAGTGAAGAAAGAATCAAAGAAAGACAAAGATGGAATAAATAAATCAATGAAGAAACAAAAATAACAAAGACAACAACAAAAAAAAATAAAAAGGAATTGATCAAAGTAAGAAAGAAGACAGAAAACAAAATGAATGACTAGAAGAAAAAAAGAAAGAAATGAGTGACAGAAAACAAAAATAAGTTAGAAAGAACAATAAAAGACAGACAGTCCGACAGAAAGAACTGATGAGAGTATCAAAGTGATGACAGACAGACAGAGAGAAAGAGAAAAAAGGATGGCAGACCAAAGCTACTCATCAGATCCAATTCCAACACAATACATCCACATAATTGTATACTGGAACCTCTCACCAACCAACCCTCACAGTTATAGTCATGCGTTAAAAAAAACAAAAAACACCAGTAGCCTGCAATCAGTCCCGCTGTACAGAGTAACCATTCTTTTCCAATACAAAAATTATAGACAACAAAAATATGTACATTCCAATCCTGTCAATCAGTTTCGTGTCACACAAATTTCCTCTAAATCACAGGTGCATCTTATTGTCTAAAAAATCAACATCTTCTCTCTGTCAGTACCTTTGCAAGATTAATTCACAGCATCAGATGAAACAGCAAACCATGATGTAATTTTCTTGAAAACCATAAGTACAAAAAAAAAGTAGTTTTATGAAGCAACTTGATGATGAATTATAACAACACTAATCAGCAAGAATATTAATGATGATGATGGTGATTGATGATGTGATGATGGTGTGATTTATTATTATAAAACAACAATAAACAAAGAACACAGACACAGACACAGACACACACAGACTTCAATGAATCACTCCTCTCTCTCCTCTTTTTCTATCTCATTCTATTTCAAAGAAAGGTTCTTCTACTCATGGATATCAATTCTTTCATTTTCATCATGGTATATGCAGTAAGTTTAGTGGGTTTTTTGTTTGTTTTGCTCTGTAAGAGGGAACAATGCTACCCCTAAAATTTTCAATGGCTCACCGGGATAAAATGGGTGAGAGGAGGTTGGCACACCCCTGAGGACCCTAAAAGATGCGAGCAATTTAAAATTTAACCAAATGGATTCTGGTTATCTGTGGCTGTCCCTTTCCTATCCGCATGTTTACAAGACTAGCAGCAGCAGTACAACAAGAGAAGGGGTCAGGCCGAGCAAGCTTTTCGAATGCAGTACAGAATTAAAAAGGTTACATATAGATATCCTGGATTAAACTGAAAGCTGGGAGCAGGATAGCCTAGCAGTTAGAGAGCTGTGCTGCACTCGAGATCTGACGGCCTGAGTTTGAGCCACCACCCAGGCATCTGTTTGAAGGATTTTTTCCCCTTGGAGTTAACATCAATACCAACTTCATTCCCCCAGAAGTCCTTCAAATAAGACTATAAACGAGGTCTTTTGTGCAAACGCATGCAGCACATCTTACACACACATCAAAACCCATTCCGCCTTTAGGAAGAGTAGGCCATGTCATGCCAGTAGAAATGGATGACAAAAGGGTGGTGTTGTTTTTTTTAGATACCTATGCACACTGGTGTCATACTGACACATCATCCCCAAACTTGGAATGCGGCTACCTTAATGGTGGGCAGAAACAGTCGCACATACAAAATATCACCATTGGTTTGGAGAACCTCAGAACTAACAGCTTTACTGAGGAACAAAAAAAAAAAACAACCCCCAAACCTAAGAGCTCACATAAAAAACTAATAACACTGTTATTACAAACAATATCCGTCATACTAACACAATATCAATACAATAAACATGATTACTTGACAAAACTACTGCAATGCACTGCTGTTGCAGTTAACCAAGGCACAGAAACTATCATATTACAGTATATTATACAGCACTATAATTAATCGATATGCATACACAGGTTTCTATCTACGAAATCAAGGGCACTATCTGTGAAGCATAATAATGTTGCCACTGTATACATAAATGGGTTTTTTTCTGCCTGTAGTTTTCAAGTTTTGTTGTTGCCTTAAACCTAAGGTATGAACATGATACCCAAGAGAGCTATGGACCATGCTTAGAATTTCACACATAGCTCGTCATTAAGTTGATTAAGCCCCTCTATAAAGAAAAGAAATCTTCAAGAGCTTAGATATGCCTTTTACCTTTTGTCAATCCATTTCTTGAACATAGTCTGCCCATACATTTTTGAATGATAACACCCTCCAAGACCCTTAAAATACTTGCAGCATCTGGACTTTTGCTATGGGGTTTTCCCTGGCTGTTTCTTGGCATAATAGACACACAAAGATCTTTCACCAGGCAGAGCCCAGCGAATATGAAAGGTGCGTGAGCTGGCTGACATTTTCAGCTTCATAAAGTCAGTTAGTTGATTTGGAAGCTCTAAATCAAATGAGGCATTGCCATTGGGCAGAATCAACCAACAAATACTTGTGTTTATGTAACGCTGCTACAACTATCATGGTCAAGCAACAGTTCAATCAGTGTGAGGTAACAGAATGCTGCTTCTTGGGTAGAACTATGGAAATTGAGCCCTGTCTTAGCAAAAAGCCGGCATAGTCAAGACCTGTTTCAGTGTAATAAGTACTTAGAATAACAGCAAAAAGAAAAAGGTATTAATTTCTACATAGTTTTAAAGCAGAGCTCTTTCTACTGTACTGTTGTATTTTGGCAAAACTTTCTAGAAAAGGCTGCAAAAGTAAAATAAATAAAAAAATTAAATAAACAAGCACAAGTTATTATGCAGCAGTAAGAGCTGAGTACAGTAGGTAAAGTGTCTATTACAAAAAAAGAAAATGTGTCAGCTGCACATTCTAATGCTGCTATGCCCGAGTTGGTGGGTCTGAGTGGATCAGTGGTCCTGCAATAATACACCTAGACAGAAAATGAGAGGTCTTCCATCCAAATCCAATTCAAAGCTAGGATTTTCCCCATCCATTATAAAATGAGTGGTGATGTGGGTGCTCATTTTTTTGGTTTAAGACGATACAGCAGAATCCCTTACACAACAAATCCTCAGCGACAGTAGAGTAGTCCCTGGTTAACTTCTCAAGAATAGGCCACTTTCAAAGGGAAACATTAACGAATGAAAAACCAAAACAAATGGCAAAGAGCTGTATTGTGGCCATGTGTTCTCTCAGGATAAAGTAGCCTGAACTTCTTGTTGAAAAATCTGCTGTAAGAATAAAATGCATAAATGCAACAATATATTGCATCCTTAAGGCCATGTCTATCTTTCAATCTGATTGAGAGAGTGTACACACTAGATGATTACTCCTACACACACCATGCAAATAAATTTTACTCTAAGCTCACTTCTATTTAAAAAAAAAAAAATCAATAACAATAGCAAAACAACAATGCTAGTAAAGAGTGAGAACAATGGCCATGATATTACAGTTAACAGAAAGACTGGAGTAGAATCCACTTTCACAAATAACAGTGACTTTAGAAAACAAAGAAAACACAAGTTTCTGAGTTAGATATAATACAAACACCACATCCCAACACACCACCCGGACGTAAAGCAGCATCACGCAAAGTGGACCAGTCAAAACGTGTACACCAAAGAGGCGCTAACAGTTACCACAAAGTATACACAGAGTAGGCTCTACATGGCATACTAAGTCGTGGCACTGTGTCGATGAAGACATGTCAGTGCTACGCTCCACAATCCCATCATGCAGCCCTACCTGCCAATGTATGTCGCCGCGGCTTGGGTAATCCTGTGGGAAGGACTGGACATAACAATAATACTGTTGATACAATCTGCCTCGTTCCATTCTTTCATTGGTAATCAGCCCAGTACAAGCTTATAACTGGTGCAAAGAAGTCTACATTATAAAGTCACAGCCAGACGGTAAAAATAACCTATTTGCTGAAACCATAAAACAATCTATTTTCCTTGAGAGAAATATTTTCTTCCATAAAAGTATTGAATTATTTCTACGAAATTGTGGCTACTATTCTGATCTAATGTCTTGCTGACACCCATTGCAAATAAGAATCAAAACCAAGAAGCTAGAACCCCCCCCCCCCCCAGAAACAGCAACATGTAACATTCTGGCCAATAAACCTAACAATGTAATATATGCCTCTGATGTAAGCTTACCAGACATTATACTTTTTATCAGAACACAAAACCCCCACCTATTTAAAAACAGGCCAACATATATTACTTTTAAAAATAACATGTATAAGAACTGAGTACCTTGCAAGAAAGTGGTTATGAATGAAAATACCTCCAAGCTACATAAAATGTGACTACTTACTAAGAAGATGAGACTAAACATATTTCATACAAGTTTGTGTACACAGTCAGAAGGTAGAGTGTGTAACTGTAATGTGTTTAGACTATTACTATTACCTTTCAGCCATCATTGACAAAATGGCCAAATAGATAACAGAAGATCAGAAGTGAATGGTTTCAAGTTTAATAGTGCCTGGTGGATTAAGAATTTTTAGACTGAGGATTACTATATTCTCTACAATCAACATATATGCAGACCTGCCAAAGCCTTAATCCTCTCTGCTCGTGAGCACAGACTGAAAATCACTCATGAACACAGATGATTCTGAAATACACATCAGCTTTCTAGAGGTGTGGAAACACAAACTTGTACACTGTGCAAACATCTGACAATTCATTAGAAGGCTAGATTATGATAGTCAAGTATCTGGTGCTTGGATTCCTGACACAAACTGTAAAGCATACATGGAGTATTCTGCATGTGGTGGTAGTCCTTTTAAAAACTGAAAAATACTTAATTTGAAACCCACTGAATAATGTGAGAATAATAAAATGTTAAGGACAAAAAATTAAGAAACAACTTCTTCAGATATCAAAAATTTCACCAGAGTCACATAATTCCTGTATGCTTCTCTGTCATGAAACTTGTAATACTGATGAAAAGAGTTTCAACCTGTCAATTGGTACAGTTAAATATTAGATTTCATGTATTGTTTAAACTTCCAAAAGTCAAATACTGTTTCAAGTCTGGATAAAAGAATATATATCACAATGAAAATAAGTGCTGACAGTTAAGAAAAAAAACAACCTCAGATTGTCAAAACCTAATAACAGTTAAAAAAAAAACAAAAAACGAATGTGGTTAAAGGAAAGATGTTCAAACTCTTATAAAACTGCACACATAGTTAAGAAGAAAGAGCCACACAGTGTCACTCTAACTGAGGTCAATAACCAAGTGAGTGTAAACAGGTATAAACAGTAAAGAAAAAGATTATCAAGTGACCAAGTGCTAGAAGCCAAAGGAAATGAACATTACACATAATCACGTGATACCAACAGTGCAAAGACAGTAAAATGATAGAAGTTTCAATAATAAAACCTATCATGTCACATTTCACAATCAGTTTGGAGGGGGGAAAAATCTGTCTAATTCCAATATGTGGTGCCAAATTGGCCTTTAAAATGCAGACTCAAAAATAAACTAGATGCTTCCTTAAAAGAAAACAAATCTGCAAAACAAAACAAAAATAAGATAAGCAAAACAAGGTTGCAAAAAAATATTTCCTCATCACTGAAGTTCATGCCAAAACCTCAACTGCACCAATCACTTCCATACAGTTAAAAGGGTACTTAAAAGATGGTCATGAAGATAGTTACATGAAAAACAACTGTCTTTATGATTTAGATGAAAACAAATATTTTTCTTTCATTCTGTTCAAAAAGCTGCACAAAAAGATAAGTTTCATTCAGCAAATC
>CM060318.1:60643004-60645504 GCA_030674155.1 Stramonita haemastoma | reverse complement strand
AAAGAAGATTGCCACTTAGCTACTTAAGAAGTTAAAATCAATTATCATTATAATGTGAAAATCTTTTATCAACTAATAATATTTCATATGAAACTCTGACAATCTCATTCTGTAAAATCAATTGGTGTATGATTATAGGACCCGTATTGTACTTTAGAACTTTTTTTTAAGAACTTTTCTGTGCATGCGTGTGTAATAAGCACGCATGCACACACACACACATGCACACTACATGATACATCATGTAATGTTTTCAAATTCAAATAAGAGCATCTCATTAAGTTTTACTGTAGTGTAACCCGATATCTTTTGATTCCCCTTTTGCCCTCCCCCCCCCCCTCCCTCCCTCTCTCTTTTTCCCTCTTTCTTGATTAACATCATAAGCATGCCTCAGCTTCTTGTTTTTTCATTGCAAATTGATCAATAAAATTTTATGTTTGATGCTAACCCAAAACAAAAACAAAACGATTTACAATTTCATTAACTCTTTTTACCCCATTTACGAGTATACTCGTAAACTTCACCCAACCTTATCACCCCATTCACAAGTATATAATATTTATATTTGTAACAGAGAACTAAACTAGAATAAAGTGTTCTTATTCGGTCATTTCTGAAAATTACTCAGTCTCATAGCTTAATTAAACTCATTCTCAAAATACTCAAATGATTTGTTTACATAAAACATTGACACTTCTGTTCCAGGTGAAGTTTTCATATTTATCTATCTATTGCCTATCAATCAATATGAGTAAATGCTCATGTTTCTTAGCTAAAGAAGACACTCAGCTGGTTTGTGAGTGGATTATTAATTACAATAGCAATGAATCTGAGGATTCAGCTGAATACGAGACTAATTAATATTAGCAACTAGAGTAATATCAGATATGACAAAGAATGGCAGATCAAAAGTTCTCCTTATGGAGTGATCAATGTAGGTGGGGTGAAGTATAATTACACCCACTGACAACTGTTTATACTTAGTGGAAAGATGATTTTATCCCCAAAATCTGGAAAACTGAAATATAAATTCATATTGCAATTAAGAGAGTTTTACTTTTAGGCTAAGTGATGAAGATAGTGATGATAATTATGTCACTGAGTGTGTGTTTTCTTAGAGAAAGCTACATATTTACAAAGCACCACGTGCTTTGAAATGGTGTAATAATTGCACACAGCATCATCTGAGCATGGTTTTTGTTTTTCTGCAGTGGTAATAATGTTTCAACTTTCATAGATCAATTTAAAACTGTACAGAAAACATTTCCATTGCTTTTTTTTTTTTTTTTTTTTGCTTTTTTGCATTGGTTTCTCTGTTTTGTTTCATATTGCAAAATGTTGCATCGGGGGGGGGGGGGGGGGTGGGGGGTGGGGGAGGTTATCAATTCTGTTGTTTACTTCAGACAAACACTTATTTTTTGCTCAGTTGCTATGAAAATGGGACCATTGGTAGTTTATCAACAAATTAACACCATAACAGTGTGAAATGTGAAAGCCATCCAGTTCACAGTTCAGAAGTGAGCATTTGTTTTCTCGGCATGTCTGTGTTTTCATGCACACCTGGCCACATAGCTGGGCTGGGGAGAAAACTCATGGAGTAAAAACCTATGGGGTAAAAAGTGTGAAAGATGATTGTTAGTTCAATATTCATTACTTTTTTATAGCTTCAATTCTTAGGTCTTGATCATAATACATGATATTACAAGACGAACTGGTGGATGTCACTGTGCCTAAGTGAGTAAGTACTGTAAGTAGTCGAGTAATGGAAAGTACACACCTTAGATTCCCGTCTTCTGTCTGCTCACATCCATCGAGGCCTAAATCTGTGTCTCCAACACTTCCCGACCTGTAAATCCAACAGTTTAAGAAACATGATAAGTCGTAATCCTGATAAACGCTACAATGTTCTTTCCGTTATATCTACGCCTTCGTACAATGTACTTTTTCTTATGTAGTTTGTAAAAAGAAAAAAAAGTAGTAACTAGTTAATGTTTCTAGGTAGGCCTTGAATCATTTAGATTGTACCAACATTACAAAATCAAAGGGTAAGAAGTATCAGTCAGTATGTACCTGTTAGGATATAAAGTATACAGTGCATAAAATCTTTTCTGCTCGTTTGGTCTTTTGTCAACGCTCTGATCGCTGACACTGCTGTGCACAGAACCAGAATCGCTTTCATCTGCCATGTTGGCAGATAACTCCCTCCACCAATCCCAATATTTTCCGGTTTTAAGTCAGTAGAAGCAGACGACTCCCAGAAGCAGACGACTCGCACACTATGAAAACATGAGCAAATATTATCCCCTCGCAGCGATTTTCTGTTAAGTACGCCGTTAAGAGAACATTAACTTGCGAAATGGCTTGGCTGGGACGATTTGATGACTTTGAAGATGACTGGAATGGGAATGCAGTTCAACAGAATTCACGTTTCCGAAGGTCTTCCAGCAAATCAAACACACAACAACCTGAGAACCATCAAAGACAAGACAATCAAACTGAA
>CM060318.1:60605504-60638004 GCA_030674155.1 Stramonita haemastoma | reverse complement strand
GACAATCATGCAAATATCTATTTACACAGTATCTGATTGATCCCCAAAGTCGGAATGTGACTACCTTAATGGTGGGTAAATGGTTGGTAAAAATCTTACCAATGGTGAACCTCGGAGCTCCAGCCGAGGAACGAAAAAAAAAGTATTTGATTAAACGTCCAGTGTTGTCGGTTCCTGACTGAGAAATTGGTCAAAGTGTAGTTGTCATTGTTTAGTTTTGTTTGGTCGTTTTAGTTTGTTTCTTGTAAATGAGTTGTCTGGTTGTCTGCAAATGGATACTGGTGTTGTAGTTCGTAATAAACTGATGCATGTAAACTCACAAAGAAGTAACTCATTAAACCGACACTTTCTTTGAAGCGCCTTTCAGCTGACTGTCTCAGAGAACCACAGCAGTGTAGAGTCCTACATGGGGTGGGATGCCGCTACCTACAGAAATACCCTGTGTATCCCCACCCGGCCAAACAATGATTATTACACCCTGGAGGACATCGGCATTAGTGGTACGACCTTGCAAGGCGAACATGTCAACATTCTGGCTGCCATCAAAAAGGTGAAGTACATGGCTTCTAGGAAGCCCACTTTATGCTCTATTGGTTGGTTGAATGGTTTGTTTTTGTTTCTTTGTGTGTGTGTGTGTGTGTTGTGTGTGTGTGTGTGTGTGTGTGTGTGTGTGTGTGTGTGTGTGTGTGTGTGTGTGTGTGTGTGTGTGTGTGATGTACTATTATTCCCTATGCCCAATTTGCTTTTGTATTGTGGCTTAAGACTGAACTCTCTCTCTCTCTCTCTCTCTCTCTCTCTCTCTCTCTCTCTCTCTCTCTCTCTCTCTCTCTCTCTCTCTCTCTCTCTCTCTCTCTGTTCCCCCCACCCCCTCGTCTCTTATCTGTCTCTGTCTCTGTCTCTCTCTGTCTCTCTGTCTCTCTGTCTCTGTCTCTGTCTCTGTCTGTCTCTCTCTGTCTGTCTGTCTGTCTGTCTGTCTGTCTCTCTCTCTCTCTCTCTCTCTCTCTCTCTCTCTCTCTCTCTCTCTCTCTCTCTCTCTCTCTCTCTCTCTCTCTCTCTCTCTCTCTCTCTCTCTCTCCTCCTTCCCTCCCTCCCTCCCTCCCTCCCTCCCTCTCTGCTTCCAGTCTCAAAGTTGCTGGGCCATGACTGATTGCAGTGTCTTATAATTATACAGGTAGGACAGATTCGCTACCTCACCACTAAGACAGGAAAGCAAACCAAGAAGTGTGATGTGGTTCTCTTTGATGATACCACGCCCTCTTTCAGCCTTGACCTGTAAGCATGGTGGCATGTGCATGTGTTCTGGTATTATTGTTTCCAGTTTTCTGTTCACTTTTCTTTGGCCTATTTTATTTCTCTCTTAACCTGTAGACGTTTGGCTTCGTGTCTGCCTGTCTGTCTGTTTAAGTTTGTTTCAGTATTTGGCTGGCTGGTTCTATGACTCTGTCTGTCTGTCTCTGTCTGTCTGTCTCTGTCTGTTCAAGTTTGTTTCAGTGTTTGGCCGGCCAGCCATGTGATTCTGTCTCACTCACTCACTCACTCACTCACTCACTCCTTCACATTCATACACACACACACACACACACACACACACACACACACACACACACACACACACACACACACACACACACACAAACACACACTTAAATGCACACACACATACATGCACGCACACACGCACGCACACACGACACACACACACACACACACACACACACACACACACACACACACACACACACACACACACACACCATGGGGTGTAATTTAGGTTGATACGTAACATAGACCCTCCAAAAAGTAACAATAGCTCAAAACGTGTATGACAGGGCACTCATCAATTTTCTGTTGTGTTTGTGTGTGTCTGTGGCAGGTGGCAAAACCATGCGGATCTATCCCTGTTGTGGACACCCTTTGAGACAGGTATCAAATTACTGCAGGACTCATTCTGTTTAACGGCCGTTTCACTTTTCACATTATTTCCTTATACAAAAGTATAAAAAACGGAAATAAAGTATAAGCCGTATCTCTGGATTTGTGCAACTGAAGAATGCATGATTGCTAAGCACGCATGTTTTTTGCGACCATGTGTTGTTCTGCGGTCTGACCGAATTATTTCTCATTTACATTTGTAAACATTATGTCCCCCATCTGTCTGCTTATAGTCTGTCTGTCTGTCTCTCTCTCTCTCCCCCTCCCCTCCCCTGCTCAGTCTCCCCATATATCGTCTCTATTTCCCTGTTTGTCTGTCTCTGTTTATCTCTATCACTGTATATTTGTCGGTCTTTATTATTTCTTTTTATTTCGATGATAATGGAATAAGCACAGATGCGCTTTTTTTTTTACATCCAGTCTCCCGTGTTATGCAGTTTTGTAAATTTTGCCTTCTGTTCCCACCGGCACGCAATGGCCTACTCTTCCAAAAAGCGGAACAGGTTTTAACGTGTGCGCAAGATGTTCTGCGTGCGTTCACACACGGGACCTTGGTTTATAGTCTCACCCGAAAAACTTTTTTCTTTACCTCGGTGGGTGTGTGTGTGTGTGTGTGTGTGTGTGTGTGTGTGTGTGTGTGTGTGTGTGTGTGTGTGTGTGTGTTTGGTTTCCGAAGTGTGCACATTAGAGAACACATTTGGAGAGTGTACTTACTTTCAGTGTTGTTCATGGCTGATGTGAAAATCACTTTCAACACGTTCAAATCCGCCATGGTTGGTTCAGCAGACAGCAAAACCATATTTACCATGGACCCAGGTCATGTGTGTGTGTTTCATTGTTGTTCATCTCAGTGATATTGGGTGTGTGTGTGTGGTGTGCTGTGGTGGTGTGTGGGTCGTGTGTGTGTGTGTGTGTATGCGTGCGTGCGTGGTGCGTGCGTGCGTGCGTGCGTGCGTGTGTGTGTGTGTGTGACAGAGAGAGAGAGAGACCTCTGAACAAAATTTATTCATGAAGAGGCCATTGGACCATACATGAAAGTAGTTGCTGGTCGAATCAATTACTTTAAATGATAAGAATACTCTGTAAAGTGCAGCTGTAACAAACAAATGCAAACAAATCCACAGTAGGGGAAACCCTCCTTATGACAACATGATATTTGTTATTGTAAAGGCTTTACATAAATACAAACCTATATTAATAATGATAATAGGATTACTACATCTTAGGAACAAACAGAGTCTAAATGCATTAGGCTGGCCGACATATTTTGCTGGGGTGTATTTTTGTGTAATGTTACTACACGCACGACAACAAAACAAGACACAGTTCATCTTCTGTGGCTTCATTTCATAAAACCATGTTGTATTAGATTCTCTATGCGTTCTGTATGTAAGTTTGCGAACATTAATTTATCGGCTACTGCTGACTCTTTAAAGATCCTGTTTTGCGGTGTTCCACCTGTTTTAACTTCCTGAGAGAACCAGGCTTTTCCTGTCTAATATGAGCCAATAATGTCACAGTTATTTTTTATATTTTTAAAAATTTATTTATTGTTTTATATCGAGGATAATGGAATAAGTACTCATAAGCTTTTTTACGACCGGTCCCTGTGTGTAGTTACTACGAACAAGGTTAGTTTTGAGGAATCGAATATTGGTTTTATCTCAATTTATTTGTCGTTTATGTGGTTTCACCCACAACGTGGTGACCGTTATCGGTTGACCCCATGGTTGGTCAGGGTGTGGGCAAATGAAAGGACAGTAGAGTTCGTTTGAAACCCTGTTTCAATCTGTGTATAGTTGCACAGTTTTCATCTGAGATTGAAAATTTTAGAAGGTGACAGCCTTGATATAGCCTTTGTGGTAAGTGGGGCTGTAAACAACATGATTGGATTGGATTGGAAGAAAACAAAGAAATCTGTGAAAAGTTACGATTATAGAGTAGATTCTACTTCAACTTCTGCTTAATATATTCATTTTCACTTTTGTAGATACCCCAGAAGCCAACTGTCTTCGACAGTTTCTCAGAACTCAAGACAATTCTGCCGTGATATGGACTATGGCCCGATGAGCACATCAAAATGACATGGACCCAGACTGTAAGTCCCCAGCCTATAGGTCAGGCAATTAATTGCTTAGTGTTTATGGCAAATTGTAATGCTTAGTTTTGCGACATAAAACGAAGTATTCAAAACAGAATGGAGTAGCTCGTAGGTCAAGGTCTCTGGCTTTGCGCGCGCGCGCGCGCGCGCGCGGTGTGTGTGTGTGTTGTGTGTTGTGTGTGTGTGTGTGTGTGTGTGTGCGTGGTGCGTGCGTGCATATGTGTGTGTGTGTGTGTGTGTGTGTGTGTGTGTGTGTGTGTGAGAGAGAGAGAGAGAGAGAGAGAGAGAGAGAGAGAGAGAGAGAGAGAGAGAGAGAGAGAGAAGCCATGTGCAACCGTTTGCCGGGGAAAGTACATCAGCCGTGACTGAGTGTTCTTGTAAGCCTAGTTATGTGCCTACGTAAGCGTTTGCAGTGTGTCTTGTCTGCTTGGATGCTTCTGTATCAGTTGGCAGAGCTCCATAGCTGTGTCTGTACGCACAGACATGCCTTTTGCTCAGTGGGTATAGCACGTTTGATGCTTGATCCAATTGACCCACAGACACAAACCTCAGACTGGAAAAACAACAAAAAAGAGAAAAAAAAGAATTATAAAGCTACACTGGCAGCCAGGATGTCAAAAATCTTCGGAGACAACTGTTTTTTTTTTCAGATTCAAATCTCTTCACTGTATTTAGTATGGGAAGGAGTCTAGATAAAATTATTTTTAAAAACCTGAGGCACCGGAATGAAAACATGCAGACAGTCTTGCAAAGAGGTCCAGTGAAATACCATTCCTCCTTTCAGAAAAGAATCGGCCATGGTGTGCAGGTAGGAATGGATGACTGACATAACACAAGCACATCAGTGCCTTTACACTGATTTCATGTTTCGTCATAATCCCTGAAGAGGGTAAACATGTGGCTACCTCTGGCTTCATGGTGGGAAAAAGGTTGCATACGCGAAAATAATTTTACCAATGATGAACTTTCGTGTTATAATCCGAAAGAGTACAACACGAGAAAAAGAAGACAAGAAGAAGGTAAAACATATAACGAAGAAGAAACGGACTGTGAAGTCGGTGTGACTGCATCAGTAGGCTATTTGTACATTAGTTTGTGCAAGTTTTCCATTCTATCCCTAAGTGATGACTGAACTGAATGTCGCTTGCAGTGGACAGTATCCGAGAAGTGATGACAGTGCAGCAGTTGAAGGAGAAACGCAAGAGCATGCTGCAAGACCTGAGCACTGCACCCTACTATGGCGTTCTGTACGCCGTGGTCACTTCATTTGATGTGGACACCAACACAGCAGACGTCGTGCGTAAAATATGGTCAGTGCAGAAACACCTTCACATGCATGCACCACCCACATGCCAGTAAGCCTACGTCTGTTCATGCACACAAAAACGGACTCAAACCAACTATGTGATAGAATAACTATCACAAGCCTTTTCTCTGTCTATCTGAGGGTAGTGATACTACTGAGAACCACAATAAAATTTATCATGTCTACCCATGTCCAATCCAGTTGTAGCTATTTTCTCACAGACAAGAACCAAAATCAGCAATAACCATGACATGCATGAGTCTAGTTAGGCAAGGGTTTGTATTTTAGGGACAAGAGCCAGAATAATGACATTCATGTGCCTTTGTTCAGTCTAGTTTTGGGGTCGTGACCTTACAGGTAAGAAAAAAAAAGTAATGTTTAGGTGCCTGTGTCCAATACACTCACAGTGCAGTGACCTTAGACACAATGGCGTGCCTTCACTCTGAATTACAAGGGGAAGTGCCTGTAGGCTACATGGGAATAGCGCTTTTTATGGACCCGACTTCTTTCAAGCTGTGAAGAGAAGTACCCTACGGCACACCACCTATCTGGCAGATCTTTATATATAGCTTACTGAACAGATAACTGGGTATTTTCATCCGGGCTTAAGCAAAGACATGCAGACTCCCTTGCATTAGTTTCTGAAATATCAGGTAGGCCTACCTTAAGCATAAGGAGAACATAGCATAAAATGAATCACGGCTGAGACCCTCACACATTACTGTACATCTATATACTTGAAATTAGTTCTGAAATCACACACACACACACACACACACACACACACACACACACACACACACACACACACACACACACACACACACACACAAGAGCGTATGTACGCACACATGCGCGCTTGCGCGTACACACAAACACACACACACACAAGCGCATGCACACACATTCTTTGTATTTTTTTTGTATTTTGTACCACTTTATGTCACGGCAGATTTCTCTGCGTGAAATTCGGGCTGCTCTCCCCGGGGAGAGCGCGTCGCCACATGTGCAGCGCCTACCCATTTTTTTTTCTTTTTTCCTGCATGCAAGTGTATTTGTTTCCCTATCAGAGTGGCTTTTTTCTACAGAATTTTGCCAGGGACAACCCCCTTGTTGCCGTGGGTTCTTTTACGTGTGCTAAATAGTGATGTGTAACACACGGGACCTCGGTTTATCGTCTCATCCGAAAGACTAGCGCCCAGACCACCACTCATGGTCTAATGGATGGGGAAAAAGTTTTGGGTCCAAACGGGGTACGAACCCCGCACACTCCGACCCGGACTTTTTGCTTTCTAGGCAAGGCGCGTGACCACCTAGACCACCGATCCACCTTGGTCTTCTTGGATAAATTGATGTGTGTACTCGACACCACACCCCCCTCCACCACACACGCATGTGCGCGCGCGCACGCATGGACGCAACCATGCACACACACACACACACATGCACCTACACACATATGCAGCCACACCTACATATATGTAAAGGTGTCCCATAACCTAGGCGGTCGTAGGGAAGTGAGACGTCAGAGACCTCGGCTTCTCTAGGGGGCCAGCATGTTGAGAGCAGCACCCATCTCCTCTCCCTCGCTGCTTTACCTTCCCTGACCCTAAAGAGGGCAGGTACCCATTTACAGCTCAAATATAGGCTACGCACGAGAAATGAAGACTATGACAGAATTTTGTGGTTGGTTGCAGTAACGGCTGCAGGAAGCGTGTGTCTCTGACGGAGATGGCCACTTGCACAAACCCGGAGTGTAACGTTGGCTACAGCAGCAATGCAGCCGCCACAACAGTGGGCAACTTCACCACAGAGTACAACATCCCCATTGCCCTGTCTGACCACACTGGCACCGTCACCTTCTGTCATCTTCAGTCAGCCGCGGCTGATTCTGTCTTTGGATGTCTGGTGAGCTGTACCTATAGGAATAGAAGTAATAATGGCTGTACCTATAGGAATAGAAGTAATAATGGCTATACCTATCGGAATAGTAGTAATGATGGTCATCATTATCAGTGTAATTATCTTCGTAAACTGAAGCAGCAGCTGTGGTGGTAATAGCACTCTTAATGGTATAGAAACCATGTGGTATTTATAATAACTGAATGGACAAAAAAAAACCTCAACCCCAAAACAGTCCCTTGAATGAGACTATAAACCGAGGCCTCGTATGCAAAAATGCACGCAGAACATCTGGCAAAGATGTTTTAATCCCGTTCTGCCTTTCCAAAGATTAGACTAGTAATGGATGACAAAATTAAAAAACAAAAAAACATGCATTCTCACATGTTTTTAGACACCATCCCCAAAGTCAGAATATGGCTACCTTAATGGTGGGTACAAATAGTCGCATATGCAAAATCTCACCATTGCTGAGCCTGGAGCTCTAGCTGAGGAACCCCCCCATCCCCTAAAAAAACAACCCCAAACCAAAAAAACTCAACAACAAAAAAACCCAACCCCCAAAGTGCACAAACAAAATACAAATAAAAAATCCACTGGCAAAGCTTTTAGAACATCAATAATTATCCTTCACCTCTTAAAGTCTGCACTAATGAGTCCCTTATTAGGAGTAACAATGAGGTGCAGTCTTTATCATTTCTTCTTTAAAAGTTGAAAAGTTATACCCCATTGGGAGGTGTCATTCAGGTTTTACTACAGAGTTAATTACTATTGTGATGGCTTTAAATCGTTAATTTGATTTCCCTAAGACCATTTCCATGTTCTTGTATGTGTTGATTCAAAGTTAGTATTACAACCTCTTAAAAAATTCAGGGTCATGTTGTATTTAGTGAAATAAATCATCTCAGACATTTTCTAATTCAAAGAGGTACCAGTATTACCTTTTGTTGGGTGCCATCACATTGCAATATATTCTCAAAATAAAAATGTTGACAAAGCTGTGAAACTGCGGCAAAGCATTCACATTGTGCTTATAATCTAGACGTTCCTATTTCTGTTCATGACAGAAAATGCTGAAAGGTAAGCTGTCATTTTAGTCAGGATAGATCAGGGTCCTGTGTTGTATCTAGATTATTGATGCCAGTCATTCTACTTTTAACAAGAGACATCATTAAAAAAAAAACACCCAAAAAAAACCAAAAACTGCTATTTCAAAACAGTTTGTGTGATAAAATGCTTGTGAACAAGGTGAAGCATATGAGAGCTACAGCCTGAGTTAAGTAAGACTCATGAGGAACTTTCCAATTTCAGCCCCAAGCATTTCTGGGAATGCCTGAAGAGCAGCGAACCAACATGAAATGGCAGTACCTGATGGAGCATTGCAAAGCAGTTTTCAAAGTAAGGGACATGAATAGGCTATCTGCAAAATATGTGTGTATATATATATATATATATATATATATATATATATTAATGTACCTTTTTTTTTGTTCCTCAGCTGGAGCTTTACCAATGATGTAACTTTACTTATGAAAAGGTTTGCCCACTATTAAGGCAGCCACATTCCGACTCCAGGGATGTCTATACACAACACCAGTGTGCATGCGTTTCTTTAAAAGGAGATTGTTTCTACTGGCATGCAATGGCCTACTCTTCCAAAGAGTGGAATCAGTTATGTGTGCACATGATGTTCTGTGTGCGTTTGTAGATGTGACCTTGGTCTACAGTCTAAAAAACTTTCAGGTGTGTGGAGTTGGACCTCAACTTGTAGTCCCATAAGAGATTGATGATTTTCTCACTTCGTCTTCACTAGGTTTCAAACACATGAGCGGATATACTGTATCATGCCAGCTAGTTACACAGGTTACTTTTTCTCTGAAGCTCAGAAGAATTACAACCTGGTAAACGCAAGTAGACGGTGTTATTTCTTTTTCAAGCAGCAGTCAGTATTTGTATTGTGTCAAATGCTTAAGCGCCTTGATTTGTTTTTGCAAGATACAGCGCTATATAAATTCCATTTATTATAATTATTATTATAAATGCTCATTGTTTATAGCATGGTTTGCATTGTGATAAACACACTGAAATCTGATGACAGTTGAAGATGTTCCGGCCAGGAACGGGTCAGCTGCCTGCAGTCCAAGTCCTATCTCTGGAGAAGCAATCCTACCCCCAGACAGCTGCACACAAGTCTGGCCAAGGGCACAGGCAGTTCTGAAATGCTGTGTGACAAATTGCTTTTCACTGTGTACTGTCAGTCACCAACACTCAACAGGACCAGTGTCTTCAATGAGTTTGTCTCATCACTGTTCAGTTTTTTTTGTTTGAATTTTATCATTGAGATTACTGATGGACTGGATCTATATTGTTACATGGTTTTTGAGTTGCCCCACATATTCATTAATTTATGTAGTTCAAAAGATGTTTCTTTGATTAAAACTTCCAAATTGCAAAGCTTGAAAGAGAGAGAGAGAGAGAGAGAGAGAGAGAGAGAGAGAGAGAGATACTGGTGAAGAATTAAGGGTGGGAGTTTTTACAATCTCCAAGGTCAACTAAGAGCCGACCTACCACTGCCTTAATCCCCTCTCACACATTACATAAATATTATGCAGAAGATCAGTTATGCACATTAAAGATCCTGTGAATTCCCAGAAACACACAAAACACAGAACACATCCTATAGAAAGAACTACTCTGAAGTTGGAATGTGTGAGCCAAGGCCAACAGGCAGGCAGGCCTCTGCCGAGTTGCAAGCTCAGAAGACGACCAGGCACTATGCATTCCACCCAGTGAGGGAACGCAGCAAAGAAAAGAGAGAAAGTAAAAAGGGAAATACAAGTCAAATTTGAGTGGCATGTACAGTGAGATATTTCAGGTATAAATAAGTATAAATCCACATTTTTCTCCATCATAAATCCACGAAAAAAAGCCAGTTCTAAGTTTGCAATGATCTTTATTTTGCTTCAAATATAAAAACTCATTGCTCCCATTACTCTAAATCCAAAACAACTCATTTATTACCTTATCCAACTTTAAAAAAAAGCAATGTAAAAGCAAGCAACCATTTTTACAAAACCCACACACACAAGGAATTGGAAAAGCTGAGTATGTCAAAGTTTTGATAGAATCTCATCGATTATTACAACACTTCAATGTGAGATTGCTCAACTGTTTGTGCCTCAAGATACATAAATTATCTCCACTACACTTATTCATGGACAAAGATTTTCTTCTCTAAACAGAAGCAGACATACATACACATCATTACGTAGAGGCACACACACACAAACTGTGCCAAAGCAGGCGAATGCATTAATGATAAAAATCTAAAAGTGTACAAATTAAAGGAATCATTTTCTCATATGCTCTTGTTACAAAGATTCATTCACATAAGCAGAAAAGATCACATACAATAACCTTCAAACTTCAAGATCAAAATTTTATTCAAGCAAAAATTAGAACCACAGGAAAAAAAAAAAAAAAAAAAAAAAGATACTTCAACATTTGTATTACTATGTAGCTTAGTTTTGGGATGTAAGCCCGAGTTGTTTATAAAGAGTGCTCTTTTCCAAAAAATTTTCATAAACACAAGACAAATGTGCCTTGAATAGAATCAAGGTTTCATGCACATTTGCAATAACTAGAAGGCGAAAGTCAAGGGAGACAATCAGCAATAGAACAGTCTCTCCAGATACCAATCTTTCAAGGGACCCCAACGTTACTTGGCTGTTTGACTCTGTCGACCTATCCTTCTAGCTACTGTGGCTTACAGGGGAAGATCCCCCAAAATCCCAAGCCTTGTCCACATAATGCACACAATTTCTTTTAAAACACATGACAAGAGATTACGTCACAACTTCAAACAACAAGCAAACCAGACATTGATATACAAAAAGGAATTGCTATTTCTGCTTCCAAATAACACAGAATGCATTTCCAATGCTTTTTGAAATCATACAATGACAAACACTTCATGAACATATATAAAACCAGAGGCAAAGAATGGCAGTGTATAAAATGGAGATGATAAAATAGTCTGTTTACAAACAACAAAACAAGAGTTTAAAACTTCAGCTTCTTTGGAATTTCCCATGTGAATTCATTCCTTCCAAAGTGTCCATAGCATGCTGTTTTCTGGTAGATGGGTTGCCGCAAATTCAGGTCTCTGAAACAACACCAGCAAGCACATCATGCACCTCTCTTGTACAACTCTTTTTAAATAAAAACAGCACAATTCTGAATACAACAAATACCTTTAATGCCACTTTCAGAGTAGATCAGACTTTTTCCAATCTTTTGGGATGAGGTTTTAAATCTGGGCTCCCACAGCACAAACAATGCAAAATTTCAGACTGTTGCTATCTATGTAGTTAACTTTTCCAGACACAAAGTCACATTGGACAGCCATTTCTGATGCATATTTGTGAGCCAGTACTATCAGATGACTTAAATCTAGCAACATCTTTTTCAGAAATTTTTTTTTTGGGGGGGGGGGGGGGTGTTCTTGGTATAGCTCCAAGGTTCACCAATGGCAAGATGTTTGCATATATGCAACTGTTCCCACCTCCCACCCCATGAAGGTAGCCACATTCCAACTTTAGGGATGATGTCTAAACACAACACCAGTATACATTATTTTTGTATTTTTTTCTCATCTGTTCTTACAGGCACAGGTGGCCTACTCTTCCAAAAGACCAAACAGGTTTTAACATGTGCGCAAGGTGTTCTGCATGTGTTCATAAACAGGGCCTTGATTTATAGAATCATCCAAAGGACTTTCAGGGGAGTCGAGTCAGTACTAATGCTTAACTCCAGGGGGAAAATTCCCTTGAATAGAAGTCTCAGTGGTGGCCCGAACCTGGCCTTGACCCTAGGCTGTCATATCATTAGTGCAACACTCTAACCACTAGGTTTTTCCTATCATAGATTAAATTATGAAGCTCACTTGATTCTTATTCATACAATCACTTTCTGTTTGGAAAAAAAAACTTACGCACACATAAGTAGGCTACACAGAATACATATGGAAGTTCAATGGCTGACTTTACTGAGTGGATTTTACTGGATTCTGATACATGATACCAATCTGAGCTGCTCATTAGGTGAAACAGTAAACACTGGATAATTATTTAAATCCTAACAATACCTATCATCTTTGCTTGCTATATATTCAATGAAAAAAGCTACCCTTTGAGGCTGTATTTCTTTTCTCTTTTTTTTCTTTTTGTTGTTGTTGCTTGTCTTTGTTGATAAACTGATGTAGATGTAACAAAAGACCTTGGTGCATACAGCCAACAAAATTCTTTTGGCAGATTTATGCAATTCTAGAGACTAAGCAGTTTTAATATTTCAATACAGAAATTTTCAACATAGTTCAATGGACTCTTAGAACAGCAAAACCGTCTCAAACTTTTTTAGACAGACATGAGTTTTCCGAAATGTTTCCATCCAATAAAACAGTGCTGACTAATTTCAACTACTTTTCCAGACTTCAGGACTAAGTAGAAACCTTGTTCCAAATAGGGAAAGGCAGGCCCCATTTCTGTTTGGTAAGAGGAAAAAATCGACACAAAACACTCACTTGACAATGCAGCCTGGTCGAAGATCAAAGTTGTCCTTGACGATCTTCAGCAGCTCCGATTCTGACTTTTTGGATGTTCCATAGCTGAAGACAGTGATCGATAGGGGCTCTGCGATGCCGATGGCATAAGACACCTGCAAAACAAAAACAAAACCCTTAATTTAAACATTTGTCATTATTGAAACAAAATGGACTAGATATATGTAATACACCTAACTCCTTAAATGTGACGCTCCAGCACATAATGAGACGGAGTGCACATGAGGTCAATTTTTAGTTATTGACATTTTATTAATGTGCAATAAAGTGGCTATCAAATACAAAAAACAGATTGAAAATCGGACAATTCTGTGCAACATTATTACAAATTGAAATGATAGACTGCAGGATGTGACAAAATGAGAAACGGGCAAGTTTGTTTTAGTAACAGGTTGTCAGAATGAGCGCTTTGGTATTTTCAAAACACATTTAAAAGCAAAAGGAATAAAAATTATGCCTTGATATTTCATTATAAGATAAATAAACAGATCTAGTTTAATAATCAATCAAAATGTCAAAATTGACAACTTGACCCCCACCTGCCTTTAAAGGCTCCTAGCACAAAATTGGGTAATGTGCTAAGCGACTCATTTCGTGGTGGAGCGCCACAAATATGAAAAAGGTTGAGTACTTCAACCAAACCAGTACTGCAGTAGTTCTAACAAAGTACATATCCTGTAGAACAGTTTGAAAAAAAGAAAGCTGTAACACTTACTTCATGACTTTAAAAATAAAGACTTTATATGCTTATAAATCCTGACTGGAGTTAACATCAGTGCAGACTCCACTCTCCCCCAAAGTCCTTCGGATGAGACTATAAAACCGAGGCCCCGTGTGCAAACCATGCAGTACATCTTGCGTACACGTTAAATCCTGTTCCGCTTTTCGTAAGAGTAGGCCATTGTGTGCCGGTGGGAACAGATGACAAGATTTACAAAACTGCATATACACAGGGACTGGATGTAAAAAAGCACATGAATGCTTATTCCATTATCCTCGATATAAAAGATTAAATAAAATAAATAAATAATAAAATAAATAAATAAAAATGACTGAATCACAGTATAATTGCATCAATAATGTTAGATAGACATCTTCTGACTCAAATCATCTTTCTAAGAAAAACAGAGTAAAGGCCCAACATATTTCATTGATTTTTTATTTAGCTTTTGTTGTTTCCTCCTGTCAGTTATACTTCCTTTCCAAGAAATCAAATCACCCCACCCCCTTTCATTGCTTATGTCTGCTCTTACAGAACAATGCATTTTTTTCCCCCTCTAGGAAGAGCTCTTTCAGTACAAAAAGCAGCCTCACTTTCTGGACATTTTGTTCTAGAAATTTCCCCTCTTCTATTACTCTCTTGGTAAAGTTTGTCGTTTCTCCTTATCTATCATCTCTCTCTGTCTTGCTTATTTTCTGCCTTCGCAGCCATTCTTCTACCTTTTATGAAGCACATTTGAAAATGTTTTTTTGTGAACTTTTTAATGAGCTGCCCTGAAGTTGGAATGTGTCTGCCGAGGCCAGCAGGCAGACATCCTACAGAATTACAAGCACATAACAGGCACTACACATTCCACCCAATATGGCCTATGTCCTAGTTCCACAAACAGAATATTTTACAAGTGTATCACTCAAGTGAACCTAAAAAAATTAAACAGATCTTCCAAAACTACTCTGGTAAAAAAAGAGAAAATTCCAGACCAAAAAAAAATCCATTCAAACGTGAACAAAGAAATCATATCTTCCTAAAAATGCGACACTAGAGAAATTTGAAGATAGAGCATATCACTAGTAACCACAACTCATTGATTCGCTCACCTGAACAAGAACACGTTTGCAGAGACCTGCTTTCACAAGGGACTTGGCGACCCATCGAGCAGCGTAGGCTGCAGAGCGGTCCACCTTGGAGAAGTCTTTGCCCGAGAAAGCCCCACCCCCGTGAGCTCCCCATCCACCGTACGTGTCCACGATGATCTTGCGGCCTGTCAGGCCAGCATCTCCCTGCCCACAACACCACTTCATATACACACTGTCAACAGCCATATGTACACCTGACAGGTTGTCTCCCTGCCCACAACACCACTTCATATACACATTATCAACAGTCATATGTGCACTTGACAGGTTGTCTCCCTGCCCATGACACTTCATAATATATATATATATATATATGCAGACTATCAATATCTGTACACAGCTGTAGGTTATATCCCTGCCCACACCACCACTTAAGAAACACTTTAACATTTGTACACAGCTGTTGAATGCCTCATGGCTGTAATGTTCCTCTGTCTGTGGATAATGTATCATATGTAAAATGATACATATGTAAAAAATTATTTAAAAGAAAACTACCCCCCCCCCCCAAAAAAAAACAACAACAACCAACCCACTTGTATACAGCTGTAGGTTATCTCCCTGCCCACACACAGCACCAATTCATAACATACACTTAACATCTACCCTTGCAATTCCCCTTTATGGAATGATTCAAGTATGTTAAGACTTGAACATTCATACATAAATACAGCTGAATGGTAATCTCCCTGCCGCACAGTGTAAACATTTGAATACAACAGTTCATTTATCACCCTGTTTGGAGTTTACAGCAATGCTTTCACATACACGCATGTGAACTGTTACACACGACTGCAGAATCTTTATCTGGCCAGCTAATCTCTACTGGCACCAATCTACAACACCAAGTCTGCGTTAGTGACTTGAACACTGCATCATTCAGTAGTGTGTAATTCATGATTACATAAATCATACAAAAACTACAACCCCCTCCCAAACCCCCCCCCCCCAAGAATGTCTACCCTCTATCACTTATCTCTGCTCACCTGAGGTCCACCAATGATGAATTTTCCTGAAGGCTGAAGGTGGAAAACAGTGCGTTCGTCCAGGTATTTTGACGGGATGACTGCTTTGACCACCTTCTCCATGAGATCTTTGCGAAGTTGTTCCAGGGTGACTTCTTCATCATGCTGAGCTGATATCACGATGGTGTGGACACGCAGGGGCACAGCCGCTCCCTTCATATACTTGTACTCCACTGTCACCTGTACAACATGGAGTGGGTAAGTCAAAGGACAGGGTAACATTACTATTTTTAGAAAATTCAATATTTTTGCCTTGCTTTTTATAACTATTGTTCCTTCCTGGATGAAACTATTTTTTCTGCTATTTTAGAAAACACTTTACACACCCCATCCCACACCTGTGGCAGCTTCAAACTAATCATTTAAATAAATTACAAAGTACAATATGAATATATACACAATGTTATTGATCCACTTGACTATGGTTGCCCGTGGTCATGATGGTACTATTCTTTACTTTTTTTGATGGATCCTTCTTTGATAACTGAATGTAAAGTGTCTGACTCTGTGAATACATGGTATAACAGACTCAATTCATTCACGATCTATTAACATTTCTACAGAAGTTTTGTAATTTGCCTTGTGAAAGAAGTAAACATGAACAGCTGAACAGAGTGTGAACTTGATTTTGACACACAACATCCGAGTCTCTGTGCATGCTGCTGTTGGAGAATGGGTCAAAAACATGCACACAGTGACTTTCATGTCTTCTCTTACAGCTTTGAATGCTGGTTTCACACTTCTAACATTTAACACTTTCCACTTTTCTCCCCCTCCACACACATTTAAGCAACACAAACAGATTTCTCTTGTCCCCTGATACTTTTGTTAAGTGGACACCACTGTAAGAACTTCTGTAAAGATGGCAAGAAAGCTAAATCCTTGAATGCATACCTGTGTTTTGGTGTCTGGGCGAGCCCAGGCCAAATCTCCACTTCGTCGCAGCTGTGCGATTCTGGCATTGAGCTGGTGGGATAAAACGACGGTCAGGGGCATGCACTCTTCTGTCTCATCAGTTGCATAGCCAAACATGAGCCCTTGGTCTCCAGCACCGATGTTGTCGTCATCACGGTCTACATGCACACCTTGTGCAATGTCAGGACTCTGCTCTTCCAAGGCTATCAGTACGTTGCAGGTCTTGTGGTCAAAGCCTGAAAACATTGTGATTTAATACATAACTGATGAATGGTAGTGTATTTAAAGCTGTTTTGGGTTTTAGCAGCATGTGGCTGAAGTGGGGGTGTGTGTGTGTGTGTGTGTGTGTGTGTGTGTGTGTGTGTGTGTGTGTGTTTGTGTTTGGTGTGTGTGTTTTCAGTTACCTTTTCTAGACTATTCAAAAGAAAAATACTAATGCAGCTTAAAATGAAAGCCTGTCAAGTAAAATGAAAACATTATAAAATATATTACCAAAAGATTATTTATTATTTCATTTGACATGCGTTTCTCTTTAAAGTTCATTATTGCATTTTCAAAGCAATACTATAAGACACCACTCCTGGCTGCTGCTTTGTCTCACTGCTTTTTATTACATCATTCATGCAACATTTCCACAAAGAGCATAGAATTTTATACACATGCTGAGAAGTGAACAATGAAAAAACTGTGTTTACAACATATCTAAAAACCAAAAGTCCTACCTTTGGAAGAGTCATCGTAGCCAATCTGTTTGATGGCTCCACGGATCACACTCTGGTAGTCTACAGAGGCCTTGGATGAAATCTCTCCACACACCAGCACCATTCCTGTCTTTGTGACTGTTTCACACGCTACCTTTGCGTTGGGGTCCTGTCGCAGGTGAGCGTCCAAGATGGCATCACTGATCTGGTCACAAATCTTGTCTGCAAACAACGATTAGAATACACTATATAATACTAAATAATGTCAAAAACAAAACAAGAAAACCTAACATCCCTACATGTCATCTCTTCAAAGTTGGCTACAGTTTCACCTCTGTCCACTTTTACCTGTTAGTGTAAGTCAATACTATACGTTATAACCAGGGTTCGCGCTAGGATTTTTTAAAACCGGTACTGCCAGTTGCCATTTCAGAGACATCTTGACCAACTCCCCCAAAATCGGTCCCCAGAAAATAAAATCCGGTACATACTGTGAACAAAACGAAAGGAGGGGGGGATTGTTGGGCAGCAAAACAAAATCTAAATTGAACGTGAATCTCTCAGACTTGGACTGCCGTGCTGCTTGCTGCCACTCACTTCTTGGGCATGAAGCCACGAAGGAAATAGGATTTTTTTTCTAGCGCCTGTGTCACTGTCTGTGTCAGTCTGTTGTTTGGCATGGCATCATTCGTGAGACTTCTTTCTTGTTTCTATGCTTAGCGCTCATCTAGATCTTTGTTCAATTTAGATTTAGTTTTCAACTCTTCTCTCTCAAAGCAACCGTAAGAGCAGGCCATCGTGTGCCGGTTCCGGATTACATTTACAAAACTACATACACACGGGGACTGGATGTGAAAAAGCACAGGAGTGCTTATATTCCATTATCCTCGATATAAAAGATTAAAAGAATACAGAATAAATAAATCTAGGCCCCATTTACTCAATGTGAATGGAAGTCGCTGTCATGCCGAGAAGAGCACGAAGCTCTTTTCTTTCACAGTAAAGCTTGCTGTTCTGCGTGCTAGGCTAATGAGGCTGGCGCCAAAGATGTTCGTAGGAAGAGGTGGGAAGGGGTAGGTGCGGTAAGCACAGTACAGACCCATGACAGACTGTCAGAAAATGTCACTTCAGACTTTTTTTTTTAGACGGAAATCTAATCGGTCACAGGCAAACAGAATCGGTACCCGGTACCGGCTGCTACGAAAACTTTCGGTATTCCCTGTTTACAATCGGTAAAATACCGACAATTACCGGTTATCGCGAACCCTGTATAACATGCTATGTAGAAAACAGTTGGCTACAGCTTCACCTCTGTCCACTATTGCCTGCAAGTGCAAGTCAATACTAGACCTATTATAGTTTATACTATAAGTACATGCTCAGTAGATAACAATTTTGTTTGTCGAACATTTCTTTAGTAATCTGGTCTCTGAACTCTCAACTCTGCTTTCATCAGTTACATGGCATCAAATGATTAATGCTAATTTTCAGCCTTGCTTTTTTGCTTATTAAACTTGGGACACAAAAATCCATCAAGAAAACTGAAAAGATCTATTGATGCGCTATCTTGCCAATCTATTAATTCATCATTGTCTCACTTGGACATTGTTACCTACTACTTATTTGTTTCATCTGTACATTCAAATGCTTTTTTAACCCCCCAAAAGGGAGGCTTTTTTCAATGCAACGGGCATGGCAACATGGTCATAGTAAGACAGCTGAAATCTGAACTGCTGTGCCAAAATCATGTAAAACTCTAACTTGTCTAAGTCTTCTCATGTGCAGTAGTACAATTTAATCAGCTGTGTAAAATTTTAAAATCACACCAGCTGGCAGAGTACAGCAGACCACCCCAAAAAATGCATACAGCTCTTTAGGTATTACCTTTTGCCTTGTCCAGGCTGACCAACATGGAAAATCCTTGTATTCGAAAACAAACTTTAAACAATGAAAGGAACAGCTAGTATCAGATTTTACACTTTTCTTTGACATCTTGCATTCTTGGTGACTGACATTGAAATCCAGCATGTTTCAAAATCCTACTCAATTTGCAAGGTTTGTCTGGGGTTTGGTTTTTGTTTATAATTTCAGAAACCAGAATTTTGGGAAAAGATCAGAAACTGCAATCGCTGCTAAAAACTGGAACACTTGTTTACTCAAAAGCAAGCTGTCAAGAAATAAAATCATGTCCTAGTTTTAACTTTTTATCAAAAAGCAGTTTGTTTTTTCCTCTCTACACTGATTCCAGGTAACATTCCTGGCTGTGCATTTGTGTGTGGTGTGTGTGTGTGTGTGTGTGTGTGTGTGTGTGTGCGTGTGTACCATGTCAAAAAGAAAAACACTTTAATTATCCCATGAAGTGTATTCACAATACTGACAGGCATTGATATGAATCAATGTGTGAGATGTGAATGCTTTTTCTTCCAAAAATGTTCCAGTCCACCCCTACCTGAAGTCACTCCAAGAATGCAGTACTTTGACTTTTGTCATCAGTCCCTAGTAATTTACTCTCACTCTCTCTGAGTGTCTCTGTCTCACACCCCCACACAGTTCCCAATATACTACATTACAAATGGTAGAAGAAAAAAAAAGTAACTTGCACAACAAATGACAATAACTGAATAAGTAGGCTTTTGTCAGATTCAGCTTTACATTCCAGACACCAAGGCAATACAATTTCACAATTTGCAGTTCTACTATGTGTATCACTGTATGATTCTATAGTATTGACCTTTTACCTCACTTTCTTATCCTTTGTCCATTTCCACTACGAAAATCAGCAGCCTATTTCTGTGGTGACAAATTCAAACATGAACAATATTTTATATTGGCTGTGTGTGTGTGTGTGTGTGTGTGTGTGTGTGTGTGTGTGTGTGTGTGTGTGTGTGTGTGTGTGAAGAATCACTATCAAGAGCCTGCAGTGCACAGGTCTTTGTTTTAATTTGAAAACCCACAAGGCCATCACTCCACTTCAACAGTTCAAGTTTCTCTGAACTTTAAGCTAGTTCAAGTTTCTCTTAACTTTAAGCTAGGCTATGCCCTTTTGTGTGGCCTCATGTTGCAGTCTGACAGCGATACTAATTTGTATTGTTCTATCCCACTCCCTCTCTCCCACGCAAAAACGTCAGACTGATCATACATTCCCAGCGGCTATCTCATGCGAAGGTAAAACAAATATTGCGACTGATGCAATTGTGCTACAATCACCGAAGGACTCAACTGATTCATTGCCGAACAAATCAAGCTCGTTTAATAACAAAACAACAAAAAGCCCCCTGCTCATCAGACGATCAGATCAAATTAAATGTTTCTCAGGCCTTTATTTCTTGATGTCTTTAACAATAAGATCAGCTCAAGCCAAGCATGGACGTTTTCATGTAGGCCTAGGCCTAACCAACGTGATATGCTTAACACTAAAAACAAAACCACGTGCTGAGCCTGGTAGGCCTAGCCCAGAAAGAATCGTGGACCATTTAGGTTAAGCATGGCGGCTGCATAATCGGTGCGCCTTTTCTCTTTCAATTTACCTGGATGGCCTTCTCCAACAGACTCGGAGGTGAACAAAAATGTGCCGATGTCGTCTTGACTACATTCCTCTGCATAATGGTGGTTGATTTCCAAATAGTGGTTTCCGTTTACTCCGTTCATACTCCTGACAGACATCGTCGAACTAACTCTTGTGTAATTCCAAGTGGAAAAGAGGTCGAAGGTGGGTGCTTTCATGGTTAAATAGACTTTGGAAGTGTCATGTGATGTAGAAAGGTTGATTGCATTGGTCGCTAGAAAAATGTGGCACACCCAAATGAACTTGCCCCCTTAAAGGGGTGTCGATGTGGGATTCGTTAAAATTTTTAATTACCATTTTAAGTTTCTTGTCTAAATGTTTGCTCTTAAAAATCCCAATATATTCACCACAGTTAGTATTTATTTGGAAATAGTTAATTTGGAATAACAATTACTCTTACAACAGAAACAACACTCCGTGCAAAACAATTTCATACTTTTGGGAAACCTTGACGGGTTAGTCTAACGTTTGCATTGAGTGTGGGGGAGACAGCTTCCTCCGCCTGCTGTATGGAGAGTAAGTGATGCTTGACAACAACAAAAAAATAATGTAATCAGTTATCATTGGATTTGTACCAAATTAGTTGAGAATCTCCTACAAACTCACAGTGAGCAGCTACGGTTGTTTATTTCACCGATGGTGTGTTTATCAAGTGAGAGAAACAGTTAGGCCTGCTGAGATAGTTGGCATGACGTGTTTTTAGTCTGCTCAGTAGGTACGGTCGACAACTCATACTTTCAACTGCTGAAGCAGTCGACGTAGCCTAGTCTTTGCCTTGCAGTATCACCTAATGCTTTTTTTCATATTAACACTTTTCAGTTAAACCAACAAAATACGTATCAGCGTCATTAGTTCAGATTAGTCTGACCTACATGTCTGAAAGGGAAGTGGATTTTTTTTCCCATTTTGGAAAATTGAACAAGTGTTTGTTCAAAAAGTGAGGCGATACATTCATACTGTTATTCATAACACAAATCCACAAAATTAGGAGATTAATCCCGGGTCAGTCAGGCATAAAAAGTTTCAATGTGTTAACATATTTCCACAGTCTATTTGCTGCTGACTGTATGTTTACTGGTGTGTGTACAGGGAAGCATATACAGGGAAGCAAAGGAAAATGAATAATAAACAAAAGTGTTCATTTATTCCCCCAGCTGCTGTAATTTGTGTGCTGGGGGGTAGGAGTGTGAGCACTGCAATGTAATGACAACAATGAAATAATGTCAGCATCCTTTATGATCAACGCTCCTGGGTCAGAAAGGCTTACAATTTTGTGACTGAAAAAAACAGCATCACATGTTTTATCAAATAGATTTGTATTTTTGGTGGTCCCAATTAGCAGTACTTAGTATACTTCATGGAGATACCCAAAGTGATCTCTCCCCCGACCCCTCCTCACCAGCTTTCAGAGAAAATCTGTTCATGTGATGTGTTATCTCTACTGTGTCCAATACTGGCAAAAGTGCCAATAGTCTTTGAATTTCACAAAAGAAGACCTGTTTTATACCATTACCACTCACCATCAGATGCATTCAGGTTTCTTTTTGTGGCCTGGATTTTTTATGTTTAGACAGTTTAGAATTAAGACAGTAAATGTGATACAACAGTACTTTTTATTTAAAAATTTTCTTTATATTTTGTCATATGAACATGTGTTACACATACAATACATTCATTTGCCATTTGCCAATTTCTGATTGGCTATTTTATTAGACATTTGATTCATCAGGTGTGCCAATATTGATTACAGTACAAAATTATTATGAATATGATATTATATAGAACATCATTAAAATTGATTAATCAAGAAGATGAGTTCAACTTTAAGTATGTTACTTGTTAGTGTACTACTACTAGTACTACAGTACAGGACATAATTCATTATTTCAATATTTATGAAAATAAAAAAAACTATAGAAAAGACTGTCATTTACAAAATAAAACAAAGGTACCTCCCTGTGGTTGTATTTTTTTCTGATTTTTCTCTTTTTTTTTTTCCTCTAGTGGATACTCAACAGCTTGTATGGAATGTTGGGAGATGGGTGGGCCGAGGTGTGTTGGGACTGGCTGTCATCACCTTTCTCCTGCAGTGGCTTCTGCCCAGACTTAAAAAGTGGTACAATCATACAAACATGCGCACAGGTAAGCCCATTATATTTTTATCTTTATGTAATTATATACCTAATCATGCTCAAAATATAGAATTTATTGATGAATTCTATTTGCTAAGAAACCCCTGTATGTTCATTTATTTTGGAACTTGGCTATTAGTACTTTGGATCCTGCCCTGTCTGCAGTTTGACTGTCAATCTCTGTCCTGTCTCGTGTAAACCTGCTTTTCTTTGCATAGAGCACACACCATCTGAGACCTTAATAATGGTTTATTCTGGAATGCTTTGGTCATAGTGACTCTCACAGGTCTCAGTTTTGATGTTCTGTGTATGAAAACTGTTTTACCTTGAACAATACCTTTGTCTTGATCTTCAGGAAGGAAGATTGAAATCACATGGTGTTTGTGTTGTGGGAGTGAACAAAATACAAAACAAAACAAAGTTTTAAATTAATGTGTGTGTGTTTTGTAGCTTTGTCCTGATTTGGTTTAATATTTGCTTGCCTTGAGGTCTTTTGTTTTTGTTTGTTTGGATTTTTTGGCTTCTTAGCTAGAGCTTTGAGGTTGACCAATGGTGAGATTTTGCGTAATGCTATGCATGCAACTCAGTTCGCCCACCATTAGCCGCATTACGTCTTAGGGGATGATGTCTTAACACAACGCTATTGTGCATGTAGGGGTTGGGGTTTTTTGTTTGTTTTTTTTTAATAGAAATTATCTTTTCCTATTGGCTTACAGTGGCCTATTCTTCTGGATTTTTAACTGTGTGCAAGATGTTCTGTGTGCGTTTGCACACTTGACCTCAGTTTATGAATTTACAGTCTCATCTGAAGCCAGACTTTCAGCAAAGTACTGATGTTAATTTTCTTTTGTTGGCTCTTTTCGGAGATTGTAAATTTATCTATAGGGCTTAATGTAACAGGTAGATTGCAGTATATATTATATATGATAGTATGTCTTGCATTTTTTGGTCTTACCTTTTGTTTGTCAGAAAGTTGAATACATTAAACATATCTCTTTCTCTCTCTCTCTCTCTCTCTCTCTCTCTCTCCTCTCTCTCTCTCTCTCTCTCTCTCTCTCTCTCTCTTCTCTCTCTCTCTCTCTCTCTCTCAGGGGGGCGGATAGCCTAGTGGTCAGAACATTGCGCTGGCAATTTGAAGACCCGGGTTCGAGTCCGGTCGAGGAAATTTTCTTCCTGGAGTTAACATCAGTGCTGACTCCACTCTCCCCAAAAGTCCTTCGGATGAGACTTTAAACCGAGGCCCCGTGTGCGAACGCACGCAGAACATCTTGCGCACACGTTAAATCCTGTTCCGCTTTTCGTAAGAGTAGGCCATCGTGTGCCGGTGGGAACAGATGACAATATTTACAAAACTGCATACACACGGGGACCGGATGAAAAAAAGCACATGGTTGCTTATTCTGTTATCCTCGATATAAAAATAAAAAAATAAAAAAAATTTAAAAAATCTCTCTCTCTCTCTCTCTCTCTGTCTGTCTGTCTGTCTCTCTCTCTCTCTCTGTCTGTCTCTCTGTCTCTGTCTCTCTCTGTGTCATTCACACACAACACACACACACACACACACACACACACACACACACACACACACACACACACACACACACACACACACACAGAGTAACATACAGAGTCAATATTGGTGCCAATATTTTTTCATGTCAATCTGGGGCAGAATACCGAATCCCGGATTGGTAAGTTGGTGAATGTTAGATTTCGTTCCTATGTGTATAGTCTCATTAGCAAACATGCATATATATTATTTGCTTTTTGCTTGTATTGATGTAACAGTTTTGTCTTTCAAACAAATGCAGTTGGCCGACCAGATCTCACCAGTGAAGAACGAAAGAGGAAACAAGAAGCTATCCGTAAAGAATTGCAAGAGTTACATCGAGCTAAGGTAGAGTTTACACAGTTGTTTTTCGTGTTATTCACTTTACAGGTTTTGAGATATTATACTGTAGAAGTATCAAAACTAGTTGGTTTTTTGTTTTTAGTGGTGTCTCGTAGAAATTGTTCCAGTCTTTCTTCTATAGTGTCACTTGCAGAAATGTGGAAAGTTTATACCAAAACAAAAGAAAACAGAAATATCATCTTATGCAGTTATGGATGCATCTAGACTGTGTCAAAACATTGTAGTGTAAAGTAAAGCATTCTTAGACCAGTCTTCTCTGCATAAAAAAAAAAAAAACTTAACTAGTCAGATCCCAAGTAAATGGGAAAAAAACTGAACTAGGATTTTAAACAGCACCATTGCAGTATAAACTATGAAATGAAACCTTGTCCCTGCAGGTTTCCACTTTCAACTGGTGGTAATGTTCGATTTGTGTACTGTACAAGATTCAGCGCTATAAAAATCCCATATTATTATTATTATTATTATTATTATTATATTAATTATTATTATTATTATCATGATGATGATGATGTTTCAAATGCTATAATTGAGAATCGATCAAAACAAGCTGTGATTTCATTACTTTTCTCACATCCTGCCAGCTATGCTTTCCTTCAGAAAGTAAGGGTCTACAGTAGTTTTATAGAATCGTGGAGAACTTTTAACAGGTTGCCATCGTTGATGGGTTGCACTGACCTTGGTTTTAAAGGCACATGAATTGTGGCATAGAAAGAACATTTTGCAGGATCCGACATTCAGGTATTGTTAAGTGGAAAGATGGCACAGCTAAGGGTTAAACACTTTTCATTTACTTCTTTCTTTCCTTTTTCTTTTTCTTCTTCTTTCGTTCCTCGTCTAGAGCTCCAAGGTTCTCCAATGTGGAGATTTTTGCGTATGCAACTGTGTTTCCCTTCCATTTAGGTAACCACAATCAATGTGAAGGGGATAAACACTTTTTTTTATGTAGTATCTAATGCTTGAAGTCAGGGAAAATATTAATCATGGCATGTGTCCATTGTGCAGGCTGCTAAATACAGAGAACACATCTTGCAGCCTCGAGAGGAAGCCAAGCAACAGCAGAAAGAGGAAGAGTTCTACAAGTTCATGGGGCCTGCCTGGAAAGGCAAGGGGCAAGTGTTAGGGGTAAGTACCTACTGTAAGTTCTTTGTCAGGTGGTATTCTCGTGCATGTATACGTAAGCTTAACTAAAGAAAAAGGTCTGGCAGAGAGAGTATCCTGCAGAATCCCTGGCAATTATTTTCATTGGCTTTAAACTAGCTGAAGTCTTCTCAACTTGTGAGAGTTAGGGATTTAAAAAAAAAAAGAAAGAAATGACAATGTGTAATTTTTGTTTTTTTGTCTCAACTCCATAAAGTACTTACCTCAAAAGATTCTTGAGTCTCCCTGTAAGAAGGTTGAATCAGGTAGTTCCAATCTTGACAGGCTTGTCATATTCACATCACTTCTAATAGTTGAAAAAACAGCAACAACAAACCAACTGAAAGCAAAAAGTGTATCACAGTAATGGCCTACTCTTCCAAAATGCAGAATGGTTTAGAGTGTCATCTAAAGGATTTTTGGGGAAGTGGTTTCTGTACTGATGTTAACTATAGGGGGAAAATCCCCTAAATGGGCTTTTCTATTTGCCAAGTGATCGATCATAAAAGCTCAAGAGGGATGATAGTTAACACATATACTCATAGCATGTGCATGCTTGTTCATATTAATGGTGGCTCAAGCCTGAACTCAAACCTGGGCATCAGATTGCGAGCACAATGCTCTAACCACCAGGCTATCATGTCCCCTGGTATCCGGGTCCATGCATGTGCACACACACACACACACACACACACACACACACACACACAAACACAAACACACACACACACACACACACACACACACACACACACACACACACACACACACACTGTTAATAAGGTTGGTTAAGGTTGGTCTAAACACACACACACACACACACACACACACACACACACACACACACACACACACACACATTCACATTCACTATGTTAGTAAGGTTAGTCTAACCAAAACACACCAACACACACACACACACACACACACACACACACACACACACACACACACACACAAGCACACAAGCACACACAAGCACACACTCACACACTCACACACATTCACACACACACATATTCACATTCACTGTGTTAGTAAGGTTAGTCTAAACAAACGCATCCACACACACAAAATTACACTGTATATTAATACTGATTACCTGGCTACTGTTCAGAATGGGGAAGACAGCCGAGCAGAGCAAGAGGTGCTGGATGAATTTGAAAAGGATTTGAACCCAGGTGAGATGGCAGCTGTTCGCCGCAGGATTCAAAAACCCACTCCTCAGCCACAGCAACCTCCCCCAAAACCTAAGAGGGTGAGTGTAGTTGATTAGTAATTCAACTCTCATGTATTCTGTTGTTCTTGTCATTGATCTATAATGGATAGCTTTGATAATGGCTTAGGCTGAGAGCAGTTGATATTGCTTTGTAACACAGTGGATTGAACTGTGAATATGGAATTAACATTATTACATAATTGATTGATTTGAAAGCAAGTGATCTGGTTTATGATATAGTGAATTAAACTGTGAGCCAGGCATTTACATGTGAGACATGTTTTCAACTGTGAGCAACTGATTTGACTCTGTGAACTAATTGATTGAACTGTGATCAAACAGTCTGTTTTATGACAAAATAGCTTGAAATTTGAGCAAGTGATATGGCTTTGTGGCATTTTAGATTGAATTGTGAGCAAATGATTTGATTTTGTGACATAATGGATTGAGCTGTTTGCAAGATATTTGACTGCGACATAATAGGTTGTGAACAAATGATCTGGTTTTGTGACAAAATAACTTGAACTTTGAGCAAGTGATATGATTTTGTGACTGAATGGATTAATTTGATCTGTGATTAGTTGATCAAGATGCCACAGGAGCCATTGGAGGGTGACCCAAACAGCGTGCTGGTCATGCTTCGATCCCCCATACAAACCACATACCAGCGCCGCTTTAGACTCAATGATACAGTGCAGGTGAGTTGGTCTGAAATGCTGTTGCTGCTGTGTGTTTGTGTGTGTGTGTGTTTGTGTGTGTGTGTGTGTGTGTGAGAGAAGTGGGTGGGTGGGTGGGTGGGTGGGTGAGTGAGTGAGTGGGTGGTGTGTGTGTGTGTGTGTGTGTGTGTGTGTGTGTGTGTGTGTGTGTGTGTGTGTGTGTGTGTGTGTGTAGTAATTTGTAAACTGTTTACCATGCCAAAGAATTGAGTACTTTGTTGCTAGCCTGATTGTTGGTTTAAATGATTGGTTTACATGAAGGATTGATCGACAACTGCTTGTAAAGTAGGTCAAGGCTTTGGTTTTTGTTGTTTTCTTTGTTCCTCAGCTACAGTTCTACAAAGTTCATCATCAGTGGTGAGAGTTTTGCATGTGCCACTGTTTTTGCCCACCATTAAGGAAGCTGCTTTCCAGCTTAAGGGATGATGTCTGAACCCGACACTGGTGTGCATGTTTTTTATTATGTTTTGTCATCCCTTTCTTACTGGCACAAAATAGCCACTCTTCTGAGAGGCGGAACAGATTTTAACATCTGTGTAAGATGTTCTGCATGCGTTCACACTCAGGGCCTTGGTTTATAGTCATATGTAAATGACTTTCAGGGGAGTGGAGTCAGCACTGAAGTTAAGTAAAGGGAAAAAATCCCCTGAACAGGCATTTTGGTGGTGGCGCAAACCTGGGCTTGAACCGTCAGATCATGAGGGCAGCACTGTAACATCTAGGCTATCCCCCTCCCCAGAGATCCAGTTTTAATGTGGTGGTGTGCACATTGTTGTTAAGAGAGTCCTTTAAGCTCTCCATCAGCCAGTGACATTGCCTGGTGACATATTTTGATGGTGATTACTTTTCAGACCTTACTGGATTTCATGACGATGAGCGGGTTTACTCAGACCTTCAACACTCTGTGCACGTCATACCCTCGTCATGACTTGGCCAAGGACAAAGATGTCTCTCTGAAACAGCTGGGCTTCACTGGCCGCATCACTCTCAACATTGAGGAGAAAGACCTGTGATCGTTGGCACCTAGGAGTGGAGGGGAATGTTTGTGATTTGACCAAGAGGAGGATCTGTGATTGTTTGCACCTAGCAGCGGAGGGGAACGTTTATGATTTGACTGAGAGGAGGGTGAAGATGATGATGATGAAGTGTGTGTGTGTGTGTGTGAGTGTGTGTGTGTGTGTGTGTGTGTGTGTGTGTGTGTGTGTGTGTGTGTGTGTGTGTGTGTGTGTGTGTGTGTGGTGTACACGTGGGAAAGAGTAGCATGTGCCTTTCTGTGTGTGTGGTTTTGTTTGAAAGTGTGTTTGTGAAAGTGCCTGTGTGTGTCTATGAGGGTGTGTTGTATTGATCAGGGTACAAGCGGAGGTTACACAGAGAAAGTTTCTGACTCTGCTCATATGTAGGACCCAGTGGGTTTTCCTCTGTGACACAATTAAAAAGGGGATCAAACAAACAAACAGCAAACATCTGTTATCCTTCTGATATATATCCTATACAGAGTGCTGTGTTGTACTTAAATGGGAATTGTGCAATAAAAATCAAACATCTCAGTGGCACACAAAAGTTTAGGAAGATTTTGGCATTGACGGTTGTCAATACGATACAGTTATACCCAAAATTCTGTGAATCTGAAGTTAGTGTGTCAAAAGAAAAGTTAACTTGTTGACATGCAGCAGTCATGATTATGAGTGATTGTTATAAGTTGGGAAAGTAATGTGGACAGGTTTACCCTAGCTGATGCTGTGTCCTGAGAGTTTAGCTGATGTAAGTGGATTGGTGTTGATTCCTTCCCTGTCAACGACCCCCCCCCCCTGAAATACCCCCCCCCCTCCCAAAAAAAAATATTCCTGATAGTTATTCTCATGAGTGTTAGATAATATACAAATGCATCAGTAATCTGTCTTAAAATTCTGTCCGGGGTGGGGGTGGTGTGGGGGGTGGGGAGGGATGGGGGGGTGGTGGGGGGGAGGGGGGGACTTAAGAGCCTGAGAGAGAATATTGGGGCAGTGTGGAGTAAGGTATGTAGATATCTTCATGATGGGGTGTGTGGAGTAAGGTAGACATCTTTCTCATTCTCTGTATCTTTCGGATTCTTCTCCTGTTTGAGGGGTGAGGAGGTTTGATTGTTTGTTTGTTTTACTTTTGATTATCGTCTCCTGTTTTTTTTTCTATACCTCTCCCACCCCTCTCTGTTTCGACCTTCCCACCCCTCCCTGTGCCTGTCTTCTCTTTCAATCTGTCTTTTTTTTCTGTCTTTCAGTTTTTTTTCCCTCTTGCCATTTGTCTTTATGTATTTGATGTTGTTACTGCTTTATTTCCTTCAGTTTTCTTCCTTTTTTTCTCTCTCTGTTCTAGAATTCAATTTGTTTGTGTTTGAAACAGATTGGTAATTTTTTTTTTTTTTTTTTTTACCAGAGGATGAATGTGGTTGGCACTTTTCCAGTCCATTTTAAGAAACTATAGATATTACTGGAAAGGATAGATTACTCAGTGTGTTGTATGTTCAAATTCATTTGGGAGTGGGGGTGGGGGTACTTTTTTCTATACAGTTTTATTGTTATATTGCTCAAGAAAACGTGAAAATATGTGTTGAAAAATTGAAATATGCTGCTAAAGAAGTTAAAAGGAGAGGGGGGGAGGGACATCCTGCCCCCTTTGCCATCAAAACCCAGTTTTTAGTAAATCCCAAACACTTGTTTGTCTTGCATGCTGAAAATGTTTATGCAACAGTGTGAGAGAGAGATGGAGAAGGGTGCACATACGTGTGGTTGCATGTTTGTGTGACAGAGAGAAATGGCACATACATGTATCTTTTGTGTGCACGTTTTCAAGATTGTTTTTATCTTAGTGTGTGGGCTGTGTTACATTTTTGAACATGTCTTTTGGAATATGTAGATTGCATGTTCATCATTGAAATATATCAGGTTACAGGATTTATCTACTCATTTACCTAATTATTCATTGTTTTTTTGGTTTTTTTTTAAAGTTTATGCAATCTCATCTAAATCTTTAAAGGAGCAAAAACAAAAAAATAGGTAAATTGCATGTTCATTATTGAAGTATACAGGGTTACAGGATGTATCTATCCATTTACAAAGTAAAACAATTTTTCAAAGCTCTGAAATCAAACAATTCTTCTGTTTGATGCTTAATTTCTTTCTTTCTGTTTTTTTTTTTTTTTAAGTTAAAATGTAATTGGCTTGAACTTTGTGTTTTTTAAATTTTCACTGTACCTTCATAAAAGGCTGTTTTTCCATTGTGATTCCCGGTAAATGCCTGTAATTATTGAAAAATTCAGCTGATTCATTGACTTATGCATTTATTTGAGCAAAATTCATACTATTTCAATGTGGATCTTATGAGATGCACTACTCTTATTATATTTTGTACTCATATACTTTAATGATTGGCACATATGGAATGAAATACTTCATACAAACATACAGTTGCCTCGAGCTTTCTGTGATTACATGTTCTCTACTTTTGGGTTAATCTACTGTGTGTTCTGCTGAGGGTGATACACTATGGTAAGTACTTTTTGTTCGAGTATTTAGCTCGCCAGAGCTTTCTTTAATGCATTTTTGTGGTGTGTATTTAATTTTAAATGTGATCCAGACTGGAGATTCAGATTTGTAATGATCGTGTCTCAGTTGAAAAGAAAATATTTATGAGATCCTTTTGCTGAAACTTTAGGCATCTTCCAAGTCTACTGCAGGTGCTGGTTTTCCTTAAGAATTAAATGCAAAAAACCTCAACCATTGACTCTTGTCTGCTGTTATGAGTGTGTATTGCTTTTTGGATGCCATTAAAAACTAGAAATAGAAAGGAACAAAAGCGTGGTAAGAAGCAGAGTAGCTTGTGGTTAGATGCACATGTGATCTTATGGAAACTGAGGGAGCAGGTTCAAATCTCCATGCAGGTGTCTGTTGGAGGAGATGTTTGGTCCTGACCACACTCCCTTAAAAGTCTTTCTGGTGAGACTATGATAAACCAAAGTCCTGTGATCAAACACACTCGTAGAAAGCTTTTGCATGCATTCGAATGCCGCTCTTTTCTTCATAGAAGAGTGAGCCATCAGTGGCCAGTGGCATGGCTGACCCAAGGTACTCAGCATGCACCCTGTTTCCTGGTCAGGGATTTGCTCCTGCCTCCATCAGATTCAATTTGTCTGTGACACACACCCTGAAAATCCTCTAATGTGGCTCCATGACTTCTCAATTTGTCTGTGACACCCTGAAAATTTCCCCTAATGTGGCTCCATGACTTCTCAATTTGTCTGTGAGTGTGACACACACCCTGAAAATCCTCTAATGTGGCTCCATGACTTCTCAATTGTCTGTGAGTGTGACACACACCCTGAAAATCCTCTGATGTGGCTCCATGACTTCTCAATTTGTCTGTGAGTGTGACACACACCCTGAAAATCCTCTAATGTGGCTCCATGACTTCTCAATTTGTCT
>CM060318.1:60588004-60600504 GCA_030674155.1 Stramonita haemastoma | reverse complement strand
TAATAATAATAATAATAATAATAATAATAATAATAATAATAATAATAATAATAATAATAAGTAATAATATCGATCGAATATAATGTAATAATAATAATAATAATAATAATAATAAACGTAATAATAATTAATAAAATCGTAATAATAATCATAACATAACATAACATAATAATAATGATGATGTATGATATATATGATAATATAATACATGAATTTAGTAGCGCTGTATCTTGCACACACACAAAATCAAAGCGCTTGCATTCAACCTTTTCAACACACAAGCAACCGATAACAACTGATAGTTTTAACAAATAATCCAGATGTACACACACACACACACACACACACACACACACACACACACACACACACACACACACACACACACACATAAACACGTGGGCGCACGCCCGTGCACGCACACACACACACACACACACACACACACACACACACACACACACACACACACACACACACACACATGCGCGTACACACACAAAGGTTATACTCTTTGGCAGTGTGTGGGGGATTTCAGGGCAGGGACAGATCTATATCAGATGAAAACACGAGGGCAAAATCTTAGTTTCAAATAAATGTGTCTTGTGTCTTATTATTTATTTATTCGTTGTTTTGTTGTTGTTGTTGTTTCGTTTTCTTTCTTTCTTTTTTTTTCTTTTTTTTTTTTTGAGGGGTGGGGTGGGGTGGGGTGGTATGCAGAGACATGTGGTTTAAACATGTCCCCTCTATGAGTGGTTTAATGGGGGGTTTTGCGGAAAATGACACGTGTGGTGAACATCAGAAATACATACATGTAAGGCCGTGTCATTGGCGAACATGTCACATTGTGTTTTTATGTATGAGAGAGAGAGAGAGAGAGAGAGAGAGAGAGAGAGAGAGAGAGAGAGAGAGAGAGAGAGAGAGAGAGAGAGAGAGAGAGAGAGAGAGATGAGATGAATGAATGAATGAATGAATGAATGAATGAATGAATGAATGAATGAATGAATGAATGCTCTTTATTTTCCAAGGGTTACAGAATAAGCATTTATATACTTTTTTTCTTGCAGCCCTTGACCTGATTAGGAACTATCAACAAAACAAACAAAAAGCAAAACAAAAAAAGAGCAACAATCTCCTGCTAGAAAAAACAACAACCCAACTACAACAGTGATAACAAATGTGTATCGAATTAAACATCGCATAATCGCCAACTGACTTGAACATTGATTTCAAAAACAGATACATTGATTATAATTATTTTGAGAAAATGGATAGATATGTATTCTATAAACACATACCCCCCAACTGATTCGAACATTAATATTAAGACAGATATGCTGATTATGATTAAGTACATGAGATAGTTCACAGCTGACCCGAACATTAATGTCAAGACACTTTCAAAATGCGTAACATAACAAAGCTAGGACATGCAACAAATCACAAATAACTTTAACCAGTTTAAATACACTAGCGAACGCACGCGCATGCAAGCACAAACATACAGGCACTCACACATACAGACAAGCACACACACCCACACCCATCCACGCACAGACATACAGGTACTCACACATACATACAGGCACTCACATGTACAGACAAGCACACAAACCCACACCCACCCACCCACCCGGGGAATAGGTGCTGTAATACCGAACATTGAAATAACATCTGTTAGTTTTGACATTCAACCTAATGTGCTATGGATGTTGTGGAACAATCACTTTATATAAATACGTTTTTGAAAATTGTCTTGGTTTTTGTTGTTTTTGAGAAAATGTCAACGGTATCTGGGGACTCTCTCCTATATACACACAACGTAGTGGAGAAAAAAAAAAGTAGTGGAGAAAAACAAGTGTAGGTAACCACTTACAACTTCTCAATCATTTTGAAAATGATTGATCAAAGATTAAATTTAAGGGGAGGTAGAGCAGCGAGGAAGAGGAGATGGGCGCCGCCCTCAATGTGCTGGCCCTTGGAGAAGCAGAGGTTTCTGACGCCTCGCTCCCCTAAGACCACATAGGTTATGGGACACCTTTACCTTTACCTTTTTTTTTTTTTTAATCTGTTTTAAAAATTTAATAGAAAACAATCGAGAGAGAAGAATGGCGGCAATGTAACGTAAATTCACCACCACAGTTAATACTGTAAGGCAAACCATCTGGTGTGAAGGAACTCCGTTGACTTTGCCGTGTGACCTTCAATATTGGACACTCCTGGTGCCGCATCCCTGTGCTTTATTATTAACCTTCAACATCTGCCGCCTTCTTTAGCACAGGCCCACATAACACAGCTGTACTCAACTACATTGTGGGCAGGCTATGAGGCCTCATATCAATTAGATACATGTGTGTGCAATCCTTTTGTCGGAGTACTGACGGCAGTATTGATTTGGCAATATTTAATAGAGACACTAGGCCTATCCTCTGACCCTGGATCTATAATCAGGATGAACAGAACTTCGTGTAATTAAGAATTCAGTTGTACTCAGAATGATTTGTGTCAGTTCAATATTACAGTGTTAAACATGTCTTAGTTCCCTAGGCTGGTTTGAAGATAGAAAAAATATATATATTAGCCTAATTTGTATCACAAAGTATCTTACAGTTTAGTGGTTATCGGTAATTATAACGAGAACCCAATCAGTAACTTTTTTTAAAAGTGAGATTAGGTGTTGATTGACAAATATGGATAACCCCCCCCCCCCCCCCCCCCTTTCCACCCCTCCTTTCCTCATTCAAGTTCAAATCAGTATTAATCACTGATAGATGCATCAGCAGATTGACACCGAATTCTCGCGCCTTTTGGGCATTTGAAACACAAACTAAAAACAGATACATTTAGTATCGAAACTGGACGATTCACATTTGTAGTTCAGTACCTCTCTGTCTCCCTCTCTCTGTCTCCCTCTGTCTCTGTGTCTGTCTCTCTGTATCTCTCTGTCTCTGTCTCTGTCTGTCTGTCTGTCTGTCTGTCTGTCTGTCTGTCTGTCTGTCTCTCTCTCTCTCTCTCTCTCTCTCTCTCTCTCTCTCTCTCTCTCTCTCTCTCTCTCTCTCTCTTGGCATTTGAATCATTATTATTGTTGTTGTTTAGTTAGAGCGGGTTTTTTTTTTATCTTGATCTTATCCCTGATAAGGGTGGTGACTGGATGTAAAAAAAAAAAAAAAAAGCAGACAAGTGCTTATTCATTATTCTGGAAATAAAAGAATTGCCTTGTCTTGTCTTGCCTTGCTTTGCCTTGCCTTGCCTTGCCTTGTCTCCTCTGTCTCTCTCTCTGTCTCTGCTCTCCTTCTCTCTCTCTCTCTGTCTCTGTCTCTGTCTCTCTCTCTCTCTCTCCTCTCTCTCTCTCTCTCTCTCTCTCTCTCTCTTTCTCTGTGTGTGTGTGTGTGTGTGTGAGAGAGAGAGAGAGAGAGAGAGAAGAGAGAGAGAGAGAGAGAGAGAGAGAGAGAGAGAGAGAGAGAGAGAGAGAGAGAGAGAGAGAGAGAGAGAGAGAGAGAGAGAGCAGAGATAGAGAGACAGAAACAGAGACAGAGAGCAGGCAGGCAGATTCACTGTCTATATTCAAACATAATGAACAACACAGTCATCAGATGCTTCAATACAGTGAAAGCTCTTTTTGTTTTTTCTACAACCTTTATTTGTACATCTCAAATATTGTTAGCTGCAAATGTCCAAACCCCCATGCAATGTTTACTTACTTTACATTTTTTGTTTTATGTTGAATCTAAGCACAAGTAGTCTACTAGCGACAAGAAAATACTGAAAATGCCAGTGTAAATGAATAAAAGAAATAAAAAACTAAAGAAAGGCAAGTCAGTTAGATGATTGAAATGATAGATTATAAACGAATCAGTTACTTCAGTCAAACACATAAGAATAGCACAAGTAAAGAAATGAATTGAAATAATGAACTCCATAAGCACACAATGTGCTTTACAAATTCTGATTTTTTCCCTTTAAGTAAAGTAAATAATAGACAATAAAACTAAAGGCACTCAAGGGATTCCATTGTTGAACAAACATTCTTACATCATAAAGCCATTCTACTATAGTAACTGAAGGGAAATAACACAGGCTTTCTCAAAAACAAAACAAAAAAACAGGCTTTCTACAGAGAGAGAGAGAGGAGAGAGAGAGAGAGAGAGAGAGAGAGAGAGAGAGAGAGAGAGAGAGAGAGAGAGAGAGAGAGAGAGAGAGAGAGAGAGAGATAGCCAGCCAGCCAGCCAGCCGGCTAGACAGCTAGGCAGCTAGACAGACAGGCAGACAGACAGACAGACAGACAGAAACAGAGAAACAGACTGACAAAAAGAGTGAGTGAGTGATACATCTAAACCTTGGCAAAGTGCAATAACACAGTCTTTCCATGCAGAGTTGTTTTTTTTTTAATCATGAAATGTCTACACAAATCATTATGTTAATAAAACAACTATGGTACAGTACCAGCATATCCAACACCAACAGCAGCAACAACAACATGAACAATGTACAATAATACGTATATTTTTTTTTCTTTTCCTGGCAGCATTTTAGATGTAATAATGAAATATTAATAACATCTTCTTTCATTACATATTTCACACTTCTTGGCCAAAACCCAACCGCTATTCCCATAAATAAAGTTTGAAGATGGTAGGAACAGACATGGAATTCTTTTCCTGACAAAAAATAAGATGAACAGAAAACATCCCAATAGATATCACAGATTTTAGCAGCAGTTTAAATAGACTCTTTGCACATATGTTTGATGTATACATTTAAAACAGACTTAAACACGGCACAGATGGGTGAAAACAATATAAACTGGAGACAAGCATGCCAAAACATCACATGTTATATGAAGAAAAACCAGATTATGGACAGGAAGTTTTATCACAGGCCAAAATACTTATTTCAAACATCTTCTTTAAAGATTGAGAGAAAGAAAGAAAGAAAGAAAGAAAGAAAGAAAGAAAGAAAGAGAGAGAGAGAGAGAGAGAGAGAGAGAGAGAGAGAGAGAGAGAGAGAGAGAGAGAGAGAGAGAGAGAGAGAGAGAGAGAGAGGAGAGAGAGAAGAGAGAGAGAGAGAGAGAGAGAGAGAGATGGTGGGTGTAATTAAAATGGGCCAAACACCTATGTATACTACTCCACTCCACACAAGGCGTTACAAAATGTTATAACAGTACTGCTGTACAAGTAAGCATACAACATCCTTATAAACCAATCTGTAATGCAGTGACAAATCACTTTTCCACAACTTCATGAAATTTGATATGTTTATCACAGACAAGGGGTACATGATCACAATACTTGAAAATAACTCTATGAATCACTCCAAAATGTCAATATAAATAGACATAAATATTACGTGTATGAGAGCAAAGCATAATAATATAACACAACAGCCGAAGGCCCTATATTTGAAAATACATATACACATCACGATCCAAGTCACACCCTCAGAAAAAGCTCACATCTATCTACTGAGACAGTACAGGCAAGTCCTCTATGGTTACAGTTGATGCAATGAAAAGTCGATTAATTGGTTCACTAAGGTATTAACAGAACAAACATACACGCTCAAAATGATTAAGATTATGCACCTGCAGTTACCTTTATTAATATCCATTAGTGCAAAGACAGGCTAATACTGTTTTGATGATGTCAATCGGTTTAAAGTGAAACATCAAGTAAAGGGGGTAAGAACAAGACCTATTTACCATGAATCATGCACACACACACCTTTCAGTCCTGATATACCAGTCCAGTTTTCATTCAGAAGCAATGGAGATGAACAACAGACACCCAAGTAAGCAACACTAAAGTGTAAAGTGCCCACCAAGTAAAGATTGCTTTCCCAGTCATGATGACTGGTACAGGAACCATTCACTGATGATGGACCACAGAATACCAGCAACTGACGCTGTGGCTAACAGAGGAGAAGATCCTTGACTTGATGGCATTCTAACAGACGTTCTAGTGGCTAACACTGCCTCACTACTGATGCTTTAACTGGTTTTAACCCATCCACACTCATACACAGAATGGGCGCAATGGCAAGCGATTATCAAAAGAAGGAAATTGTAGAGAAACTACAATCAGTTTGTAGTAAAAATGCCTACATGGACTAAACTTCAGCGAAACGAAAGGAATGTAGGCAAAACAAATTTAGGCAAAAAGAATGTAAGCGGAACAAACTTAGGTAAAATAAGTGTAGCCAAAACAGACTGCATCCTTTCACCCCCAACCCAAAAAGTATCATGTTATCCATCTGCCACTCTACCAAATTTCAGTTCTGAAGAAGCGCCAAATTTCACACATATTTCCCAGAATCTCACTCCCCTAAAGAGTCTTCTTCTCCATTAATCACAACGTCAGTTACCACTATAACTGGAAAAAAAAAGAGAAAATAAAAACCCTCACTAATACTCCCAGGGACAACAACAACGGCAGCAGCAATCAACCCCATAAAAAAAAAATCACAACCAATTATTCCTACAGGATGATTATACACAAGAAAGAATAAGCTACCACTGGCTATTAATTTTTTGAGGACTTCACAAAAGACAGTTTCAGGCTTTCTGTTCTGGCTTGGAACGAATGCTGCGGCGTGTTTCCGGTTTGAAGGTTTCGTCTATGAACTTCTCGTAGTGGATCTTGCCGGTGAGGTCACGGTCAAATTCCGTCATCACGTGGTATACTTCGTCCTCGTCCAGTAAGATGTTGGCCAGTTTCAGGACGGACCGGAATTCCGGCAGGGACAGGTAGCCGTTGCCACTCACGTCCAGCTTCCGGAAAGCCCGGCGTATATTCTTCCAGTCACCGGCCAACTGGAGTGGAAGGTTGGAAATATTCATTGAATGATCACACACACACACACACACACACACACACACACACACACACACACACACACACACACACACAACACACCACACACACACACACACACACCACACACACACACACACACACACCACACACACACACACACACACACACACACACACACACACACACACACACACGCACACGCACACGCATGCACGCACGCACACACACACCACACATACACACACACACACACACACACACACACACACACACACACACACACACACACACACACACACACACACACAAAACACACTCATGCACGCACACAGCACACAACACACACACACATCCAAAAACAAGCACACACAACACACAACACACACACGCACGCACGCACGTGCGTACACGCACACATTAAGTACTTAACACTTCTGTGCACTATTGAATCTGGCTGCTTCATTTCTTTCCAATAATGATTTAAAGGAGAGAGAGAGGAGAGAGAGAGAGAGGAGAGAGAGAGAGAGAGAGAGAGAGAGAGGAGAGAGAGAGAGAGAGAGGAGGGGGGGGGGGGGGGGGAGACAGAGACAGACAGAGACACAGACAGACAGACAAGACACAGAGAGAGGGGGGAGAGATAGGGAGAGATAGATAGATAGATACAGACAGAGAGACAGACAGACAGACTGGCAGATAAACAGACAGACAGACAGAGACAGACAGACAGACAGACAGACAGACAGACAGACAGACAGACAGACAGACAGACAGACAGACTGACTGACTGACTGACTGACTGATAGACAAAGAGAGACAGAGACAGAGAGGGTGGTGATGAAGATGTGGCTTTAGTAAGAATTATGTGTGCTAGCCCCTGCCCCTGCCTGTGAAGGTATTTCTGCGTGCCTGCAACATGCACTCGCACAGGTGCGCGTGCATACATGTGTAATTGCATGTGTACCTGCCTATAGAAATTTGTCATGCATATAATATACATATGCATGCATGTATTCATTTGTGGGCATACACACAAAGAATGCTACCATTCTGCCATTTCCACTAAAGGAGTATAACAAAGCCACATTGAAAATGTTTAGCCTGGTCTCTGGGAGACGCTTATCTCCCCTTGATATAACACCAGTCTTTGTTTGGGGTATCATGAATTTAACCCCCCCTTTTTTCCCCCTGTATATGCTTATCCGGGTACAGGAGAAAACAAACAGCAAACAAAACGTAAAACCCCCATCAAGAAAAAGAAAATAAAACAAAACAATTAACCATTAAAAAAAAGAACCTTGGAGGACAGGACACAGTGGACCCAAATAGGGGATAGCCTAGTGGTCAGAACATCTTTCACGCAGAACATGTTGCGCACGTTAAATCCTGTTCCGCTTTTCGTAAGAGTAGGCCATGGTGTGCCGGTGGGAACAGATGACATTTACAAAACTGCATACACACGGGGACCGGATGAAAAAAAGCACATGATTGCTTATTCTGTTATCCTTGATATAAAAGAATAAATAAATAAATAAATAAACATTGTGCTCGCAATTTGACGACCCGGGTTCGACTCCCGTATAAGGGGATTTTTCCCCTGGAGTTAACATCAGTGTGGACTCCACTCTCCCCAAAAGTCCCTCGGATGAGACTATAAACCGAGGCCCTGTGAACGAACGCACCCAGAACATCTTGCGCACAGGTTAAACCCTGTTACGCTTTTCGTAAGAGTAGGCCATTGTGCGCTGGTGGGAACAGATGACAAGATTTACAAAGTTGCATACACACGAAGACTGGACGTAAAAAAGCACATGAGTGCTTATTCCATTATCCTCGATATAAAAGAATTAATAATAATAATAATAATAATAAATAATAATAATAATAATAATAATAATAATAATAATAATGATGATGATAATAATAATAATAATAATAATAATAATAATAATAATAATAATAATAATAATAATAATAATAATAATAATAATAATAATAACAATAATAATAATGATGATGATGATAATAATAATAATAATAATAATAATAATAATAATAATAATAATATATATATAAAAATAATAAAAACTTCCAACCTTTTGTCTCAGTTTGGAGGTGATGCCATGCAAGCCTTTCTGTGGCGGCTCCACGATGTCTGTGATGGGCAGCTCTGGCTGTGGGTGCTGCAGCAAAGACAGCATGTTGTTGCCGTGCCGCCATGTCTGCTTCCTCAGGGCGAAGGGCTTCAGAAACTCCACGTAGGAAACCCTGTCAGACAGCAGTGTCGGGTAAATCAAGGGTGGGGATGTTTACGAGTTCCCATGTTAACTTAAACTGCAGACCTGCCGGTATGTTTAACTCCTTTCTTGTATATAGGCCTATACATGTGGAAGATGCCATATGCATGTTAAAAATCCTAGCATTCAAGTTAGTGTTTGGTGGGTTACGAAATATGAACATACCCAGCATACATCCTAAACAGTCCCTGGGTCGGAAATCTCCGCTAGGACGTGGATATAGATCACCACAATAATAACAAAGGAGTTACCCTGTAACCGGACTGTGCCAGTTGAGGCCAACATGCAGACTTCCTGCAGAGTGACAAGCACAGGAAATGACCAAGAACTACGCATCCTACCCAGTCAGGGAACACAGAGAACAGAAAAGTATTCAAATTCTTCATTTTAAAGCTTTCGACATTGACCTGGTTTCTGTAGATTTTACATTCAATAACTGAATAAGAATGGCATGCATATGCTGTACTCATGGTCGTCTTACCATCTTAAAATCTTATTGGACATAGGAACAGACCAAACCAAGCAAAAGTACACAACAGATAAGCTACAAGCTTGTTGTTGCTATGACCTCAAAAATGTTGTTTGCTTTGAAGCTTTAATCCCATTTCAGAATCAAACAAAACACTATTTAATTAAACCAACAGGTAGGTGAGGGTGGCATGCATCATACCGGTCATCGTTGGTGCCGAATTTGGAGGTGATGGTCTGTATCTCGGTGTCGGAGAGGTTGACGCACAGCTCGATGAGGACCTCCCTGAACTCGTCCCTGGACACGCAGCCGGTGCTGTAGGGGTCCATGCCCTGGAACTCCCTCCTCAGGTCGTCCCACATGAAGTCAATCTGCAGTCAGCACAAGGAAATGACGTCATGAGGACAAGGAAATGATGTCATGAGAACAAGGAAATGATGATGTCATGAGGACAAGGAAATGATGATGTTATGAGGACAATGAAAGGATGTTATGAGGACAAGGAAAGGATGTTATGAGGACAAGGAAATGATGTCATGAGGACAATGAAAGGATGTCATGAGGACAATGAAAGGATGTCATGAGGACAATGAAAGGATGTCATGAGGACAAGGAAAGGATGTCATGAGGACAATGAAATTGGGTCATGAGGACAAGGAAATGAAGTCAATCTGCAGTGAGGACAATGACATGATGTCATGAGGACAATGAAATGGTGTCATTTTGCGGTGAGGACAAGGAAATGATGTCATGAGGACAGGAGAAGAAGAAGAAGAAGAAGAAGAAGAAGAAGAAGAAGAAGAAGAAGAAGAAGAAGAAGAAGAAGAAGAAGAAGAGAGGAGGAGGAGGAGGAGGAGGAGGAGGAGGAGGAGAAGAAGAAGAAGAAGAAGAAGAAGAAGAAGAAGAAGAAGAAGAAGAAGAAGAAGAAGAAGAGGAGGAGGAGGAGGAAGAGGAGGAGGAGGAGGAGGAGGAGGAGGAGGAGGAGGAGGAGGAGGAGGAGGAGGAGGAGGAGGAAAGCAAAGCAAAGCAAAGCAAAGCAAAGCAGAGCAGAGCAGAGCAAAGCAAAGCAAAGCAAAGGAACGGAAGGAACGGAAAGGAAAGGAAAGGAAAAGAAAGGAAAGGAAAAGTAAGGAAGAAGACAGCCCCCCCCAAAAGGTGTAAACTTTTCCTGTAAACCAGTCTCTGACCTTGGAGCGGAGGTTATCCTGCAGCATGTCGGAGGCACAGTTCAGTTTTCGGGATCGCATCATGAAGTCGGCATCTCCCCGGCGCGGAGGCTGCAGCTTGGCGTTGGGGAAGGCCGCGGACCTCATGGAGAAGCCGAAGTGGCGGATGAACTGCAGGTATTCCAAGGTGCGGTCTGAATTGGTGATGAACGTCCGCCACAGATCTCGAATCTCCCCGCGGGAAATCTCTGGCCTGATGTCGAATCTGCAAAACCAAGACTTTTATTTATTTATTTATTTATTTGTTTATTTGTTTATTTATCTATTTTTTAAATTTATTTATTCTTTTATATCGAGGATAATGGAATAAGCATTCATATGCTTTTTTTCCATCCAGTCCCCGTGTGTATGCAGTTGTGTAAATATCGTCACCTGTTCCCACCGGCACACAATGGCTTTTTGTAGGATTGTGTGGGTTTCTTTTTTGGGACTGGTGTAGAGGAAGTCGTTCGATGTTGTTGCTTTTTTTGTTGAGTGCTTTCCCCTTCCTTCCATCCTTTTCTTTCTTTTCTTTTTTTTTTTAATAAAATACGAGTTTCTCCTTGCAGGTGATGATACCGTTTGTGAAAGTGGTTTTATAAGAGGTTTGTTCAGTATCTTAAACCCAACAATCTAACACAGAAAAAACCAACCAACCAGACTGCACAAGACGAAGTAGATGACTGTGATATCTTAAGTTTAAGGTCTATTTACATATAGGGTGATTTTAGACAGGATTTTAAAAAAATGAATCTGACAAGAAAGAATAAACAATAAACTGAAAAATATATTTTAACAGTGCTGAATAAAAACTAACTTTAACATTCTACAAAAACTGATTTATTGGACTTCTTTTCAATGCTAATACAATGTCCAACAGTAACAATGGTTCAGACAGAATTTTATTATTGATTGATTGATTGATTGATTGATTGATTGATTGATTGATTGATTGATTCTTTATTATCGAGGATAATGGAACAAGCACTCATGTGCTTTTTTACATCCAGTCCCTGTGTGCATGCAGTTTTGTAAATCTTGTCATTTGTTCCTACCGGCACACAAAGGCCTATTCTTACGAAAAGCGGAACAGGATTTAACATGTGCGCAAGATGTTCTGCATGCACAGGGGGCCTCGGTTTATAGTCTCATCCGGAGGACTTTTGGGGGACAATGGAGTCAGTACTGATGTTAACTCCTGGGGGGAAAATCCCCTTGAACGGGAATCGAACCCTGATCCAGATCCAGATGCAGTGACTGTGCAGGGACGTGGGTGTTACCTCTTGAGGAGCTGGTGCATCATATCCTGGGTCAGGCGGCGGGTGTTGGTCTCATCCAGCTCGTGGAAAGCCTTCTCCACGTCCTGGAATCGCTTGGACAGCAGCTCCTTGATCAGCTGTTGGAGCACACACATATACAACACACACATGCACACACACACACACATATATACACATGCACACACACACATGCACGCATGCACGCACGCACACACGCACACACATACACACACACGCACGCACGCACGCATGCACGCACGCACGCGCGCGCACACACACACACACACTGCTGCATTTTCCTTGAAATAAAAACATGTCAACAAATCTGGCCTCAGTACAGAAGAGTGTCTTCTCTCTCTCTCTCTCTCTCCTCTCTCTCTCTCTCTCTCTCTCTCCTCTCTCTCTCTCTCTCTCTCTCTCTCTCTCTCTCTCTCTCTCTC
>CM060318.1:60575504-60578004 GCA_030674155.1 Stramonita haemastoma | reverse complement strand
CACATAATGGTATTTCGTTTGCAGGTAGAATATATAAAAATTATGCTGGTAAAAAGTATTGTCTTTGCCTACACAACAAAAAAAGTAGGGCTCGTCCGGGATTTGAACCCGGGACCTCTCGCACCCAAAGCGAGAATCATACCCCTAGACCAACGAGCCGCTCTGCTAAGCCTTCTGTTTGCTGGGGCTAAAACATTGAATTGAGCCTATACCTCGGAGGGGGGAGGTGGGTACCCTTTTTCCTGTTCAATTTTTTGTTGGCTTCTTTCTGAAGATCAGATGGTGCACATCTGCTGGCTTTAGAGTCAGTGAGTTTACAAGGCCAGCAAGGCCAGCTTGGCTACACTCACACACACACACAACACACACACACACACACACCACACACACACACACACACACACACACACACACATACACACAACACACACACAATACACACACACACACACACACACACACACACACACACACACACACACACACACACACACACACACCACACACACACCCACACACTAATATCTCAGAGTGAACAGACGTTAAATCAAAGAAAGTCACACACACACACACACACACACACACACACACACACACACACACACACACACACACACACACACACACTCTCTCTCTCTCTCTCTCTCTCTCTCTCTCTCTCTCTCTCTCTCTCACACACACACACCACACACACACACCACACACACACACACACACACACCACACACACACACACACACCACACACACACACACACACACACACACACACAACTGATCATTCTACCCATCCCAATCCATCCCTACCTACCTGCACCAGAGCTTCTCAAACTCGCCATCGTCCATGTAGAAGTTCATCCTCTGTAGCATTTGCTTGAACTCTGCCCTCATGACCCGCCCTGACCCTCCAGGGTTCATCTGAGGAATCATTTCTGCCAGATCCAGGAATCTGCACGTTCACACATACTGTCTTTAAAGAGCATAGTGTAAGGTTGATTTGGGGAAACTTCAACATTTGAAAACAACAATATCATCATCTCCATCATCACATGAAATCGGAATGCAGCTACCTTAATGGAGGGCAAAACTGTCGCATAGCAAAAGTCTTACTATTAGTAAACATCAGAGCTCTAACAGAGGACTAAAAAAAGAAGAAGAAGAAACTGAAATGTAACCTTTAACCGGAGATAATAAGTGTGGAGTGAATGATGTTTTTTCAAATCACAGACCAAGATGTTTCTTAGTTCATAAGTTTACGAGCTTGTCCACATTTTTGTTGCATATTAGGAAAAAAAGAGACTAAACACTTTTTTTATATGTTGTTCTTACGTGACAGAAACAGTATTGGTGTTTCAACAGACTGACTTAACGTGAAAGACCTGTAATACATAATTCACAAGGACAAAAACGACGATTTTATCCAAACTGTGAAGCCTGTACATACACACAAACTGATACCACACAAATAGGACTAGTTATCAAACTTTCATCAAAACACAAACAAGACTCAGGACTCTAAACACACGAATAATTTTTTAATTAAAAAAAAAACCACGAGACATTGTGAGTGGCAAAATAAAACACGAACAAGACAACAATACAAAAAAAGGAATATACGCAAAAAAAATCAACAAAGTTTAAACGAAATTTCCAAGAACAGAAGCACACAGCAAAATCAACAAACACACACAACTATGCTTTACCACCACCACCACCACCACCACCAGCAGAACAACTTTAACAATCAAAGCAACAACAACAAAAAAAGCAAAAAAAACCTACAAAAACAACAACAACAACAACAACAACAACAACAACAACAACAACACAACCAAAACAATCTTAGAACAAGGACCTCAGTAACACACTCACCTCTGTCGAGCCTTCTCTCGGAGGTTGGCGTGGACCTGGCCGGCGTTCATGGGCATCCTGTCGGGGCGGTTGACGGGGTCCATCCACTGGGGGTACTCCTTCTCGGGCACCTCCCTGAAGTGGGCGAAGAACTCGGTGAAGGGGATGACGGCGCGGTCCCTGAAGCCCAGCCTCTCCAGAAGCTTCTGGCTCTGGCCCTGCGAGATCTGCCGCCCCGCCACCGTCACCAGGATCCTCAGGAACGACTCTCTGGGGGATCAGCCAGTGTTTGTGTGGTTTTAGCTACTGGTGTATGCTAGGGTGATGCGTTTTATATCGCTTAAATGAACAGGCGTAAAGTCAAAGACACAGGCAGGCAGGCACGCACGTACGCACGCACGCACGCACGCACACGCGCATGCACACACAATCACACAGACCCCCCCCCCCCCCACACACACACACACACACACATACACGAAAGCAAAAGGACAAACAGCTGACTCATCTTACATTCAATCCACAAATGAATCGTAGCATTGCTGAATATCACAGAAATTGAACAACATTGTTAGAGAGTGGTACTGTGTACATTTTAAAAGAACTTAACATGAACAATAAAATTACGAATCAATTTAGCATAAGATCAA
>CM060318.1:60548004-60570504 GCA_030674155.1 Stramonita haemastoma | reverse complement strand
TAGACAATAAAGACGTTACTTTAAAAAAAACATCACCACATATGCTGCTTATACGCATACTAGCCCAGTATGTACGCACATGCACATGCATGCACATATCCAATCCAATCCAATCATGTTTCTTATAGCCCCGCCAAGCATGCACACATACGCTCAGACACACTCATACAGATCCATACTTTTACAAGAGAGAGAGAGAGAGAAGAGAAAGGGAGGGAGAGGAGGGAGGGGAGAGAGAGAGAGAGAGAGAGAGAGAGGAGAAGAGAGAGAGAGAGAGAGAGAGAGAGAGAGAGAGAGAGAGAGAGAGAGAGAGAGAGAGAAGGAGAGAGATTCAGACATAAAAGATTCATAGGGACCTCTTTCGATTGTGTGTTTGTCCAGCTTTCACACAGCTTAACTTTTCGTCTCTTTCTCGCACATTGCAATGCCCTTTTCTTTGAGAATATGAACACATCAGTAGACAGTCAATGGTTTTCAGAAAGACAGAAGGCAGCTGTATTTTTGTCTGCCTCTGATGTACGTGTCTGAAAAAACAACTAGAAGGGGGGTGGCACGATGGTTTAGACGTTCGCCTGCCAATAAGTAAACCGTGAAATTCTGGGGTCCATTCGCAGCTGCGTCCTTCTACCCATGTGTGTGTGTGTGTGTGTTTGTGTTGTGTGGCGTGCGTGCGTGCGTGCGTGCGCACACTTTTGCCTATCTAGTTGGCCTATGTGTTTTTTATGTTCGTATACACGAAGAGAGTGTTTTACACACACACACACACACACATACACACCCACACACACACACACACACACACACACACACACACACAGATTTATCAATACGCTTCATTTCATAAGGCTGCACATACAGTTATTGTAGCTTTACTGTAAAGGGGAAAATAAAGAGACGTAACCTTTTAATAAGCACTTGAAAGTGAGTCAATAATTCGTTCTTTAAGCTCCCGAAATTAATAAAATGTCGTGGAAAAAATGCTTTAAGAATCAAAGCTGCGGAAAGCACCCAGACATTGGGTGTATATAATATAATTCAATATTGCAAAGAAACACAACGGGCAAACTCTTTACCAAAGAATCCAAATCAAAAGCCAAATTATAAGGTACTTCACTGCAGGCGTTTATAGGCGGGTTGCGCCGCAGGGGCTAAACTGCATTTCTTTGGCACTCCCCCCCCCTCCCTCCACATTCCCCCAACACACTGACTGACAGATACACAATAAGCAGCCATACGTACAGGTGCGACACACACACACACACACACACACACACACACACACACACACACACACACAGCGCGTGCATATGCGCGTGCACACACACCTCATACACACACACACATACACACGTGCATAGGGCCCGTACACACACCCCTCTCCTATGATTATGTTCTCCCCCTCCCTTTCTCTGTCTGTTTGTCTGTCTGTCTGTCTGTGTCTGTCTGCTGCTGTCTGCCTGTCTGTCTGTCTGTCTGTCTGTCTTCTGTCTGTCTTCTGTCTCTCTATCTATCTATCTATCTATCTATCTATCTATCTATCTATCTATCTATCATAATCTTTGTATGAAATGCATCTAAGTGTGCGTGCTTATGAATGGAGTGGTTGTGTGTGTGTGTGTGTGTGTTTTTGTGTGTGTGTGGTGTGAGAGAGAGAGAGAGAGAGAGAGAGAGAGAGAGAGAGAGAGAGAGAGAGAGAGAGAGAGAGAGAGAAGACGAGACAGACAGAAGACAGACAGACAGACAGACAGACAGACAGACAGAGACAGACAGACACACAGACAGAGAGACAGTCAATTACAGTCAGTCCTAATCCCCTATCCTGCTGTCTTACTCACGCCACTACACTACAGGTTTTTCAATCATGGCATACGTTTTACCACATAACAGGGCTGGTGATATGTGATATCATGTGTGTTATGAGGGGTGTGTGTGTTATGAGGGTACGGGAAAGAGGGGGGGGGAGAGTGTGGGTACAATGAGAGAGAGAGAGAGAGGGAGGGGGGGGCAGGCAGGCAGACAGGCAGATAGAGAGAGAGAGTGTGTGTGTGTGTGTGTGTGTGTGTGGTGTGGTGTGTGTGTGTGTGTGTGGTGTGTGCTGTGTGTGTGTGTGTGGTGTGTGTGTACCTGCGTCTATGTGTTCTTCAGTCTATTTACGTACGTGAGAGAGACAGAGAGACAGAGAGCACACGCGAGCGTGTGTCTTATGTGCGTGCGCATGCGTGTGTGTGTGTGGGCGCGCGCGTGTATGTGTTTGTGGATGTCTATATCTGTGGCTGTGTCTGTTTGCATACCGGTGCGTTTCCTCTATTTTTTCTCTCGGTTGTCAAAAGGGGATCATCTCTCAACCTGCACAGGTCCTACACTATGCACACATGCATGTATACACAGACACTCTGCCCTGTGCAGACAGCATCCCCTCCATTCACACAGTAACCTGACTTCCCTGAATAACACAACACCACTTTTAAAAGGGGACAGAAAGAAGGGACAGGGCACAAAACGCATAATATTTAACCAGAAGAAGGGAAAAAAACAAACAGCCAATGTACAATAGTTCAAGTAATCATCATGGATGGAATCCATATCGTCGTTTCTAAAAATAGCAGCCACAAACTCGGATATCGTAAGCTATGATGACTTTTTTTCTGACAGAGAGAGAACAATGACAATATTAATTCCTGTTCGTAACGTGTCATGGGAGTCGTTGATACATGCGCTTTTTTTAAGTTGCGTCATGTACAACACCCACTGTGACCACACACACAAAAAAAAAAGGACATGGAAACTACGTCAACACAATTTATACTCAATAGGACAGGCTTTAAGCCCTTTTGTATGGCGGCAGCCAGTCGTGGACGAAACAAATGACCCAGAAACAAACAATCCAGAGACTTGGCCTAACACAACACATGCAACCAATGGCCACCATGGTATGGTTACCACATTATTGGAATGATGCGCAACATGACATTCATATTCAGCACAGGGATGCCTTATTTATTTTTTATTATTTATTTATTATTTATTTATTGTTGTTATTTATTTATTACTTATTATTTTATTTCGAGGATAATGAAATTAGCGCTCATGTGCTTTTTTTTTTTTTTACATCCAGTCCCTGTGTGTATGCAGTTTTGTAAACTTTGTCATCCGTTCCCACCGGCACACAATGGCCTACTTTTCCAAAAAGCAGAACAGGTTTTAACTGTGGGCAAGATGATTTTCTTGCGCTCGCACACGGAACCTCGGTTTATAGTCTCACCTGTAGGACTTTTGGGGAGAGTGGAGTCAGCACTGGTGGTAGGTAACTCCAGAGAAAAAATCCTCTTGAACGAGATTCAAACCTGGGTCAGCAGATCACGAGCGCATCACTCTAACCACCAGGCTATCCCGTCACTGACTGACTGTTAGGCTTACACCACCGGTTTTTTTTTCCACATTGTTTACAGTCATCAATGGATCAGTCATGATATACGCATGTTAGAATTTCCTGCACTAACAGCTGCCTATGTTTTGTCATGTCTTTTATAGCTTTTTTGTATGTTGCAAAAGCTCATTATTTGCCTTCTCTGTAAATGTTCACTGAATCTGTGTAAGCACATCACAATATCAGACAAAGTACGTTCAGATACTGTAGAGCCTACTTGTTTTCACAGAGAGAGAGAGAGAGAGAGAGAGAGAGAGAGAGAGAAGAGAGGAGAGAGAGAGAGGAAGAGGTAGAGAGAGAGAGAGACAGACAGAGACAGAGAGAGAGAGAGAGAAGACAGACAGACAGACAGACGTGTACTAACATCAAAAACATGGTAGAAAGACAACCAGAAAAGAAAAAATTACATAAGCAGTCAAACGGGAGTCGCACTCTAAAATACTCAATCAAGCGCAAAATCATGGGCCACACATGGACTTCAGTGTGTTATAAAAGTCCACGCTTCATTGCTCCCTGCTAAAGCTGAAACAGATCCGTGTAGGGTACCATGCCATCACAGTAGGGGGGTAGTGTACCCCATTGTTTTCACACAGGTAAACCCTAGTTCAGGGGAACACGGGAGACTAAAAGAGAAGGCTGGAGTTCCACCCTAACTCATAATAATGAGGTATTCTGATTCTATTTTGCAGCGATTTCAATTCTCTAAAAGAATAGGGAAATATTTAGAAATTAAAAGGAGAAACTGAAGAAACAACGAATCATAAGGAAAAAGATAAGAAAGAAGCACAAAAATCCTTTAAAAAGAAAAACCTACCCCAAAATCTGGAACTAATGGAAAAACAAAATTATACAAACCTAATATGGAAGCGAGAGAAAAAAAATCACGGGAAAACGAGAAAGTAAAAAAGGATGAAAGAAGGATGAACATGTCTTTCTCTTAAAACCTGTTCGTTTAAGATCAAGCAAGCGAAATTGATTATGACAAAATTAATGTATTTCCAACATCAAGCCCTGCTATTTGTTCTAAAAATGATAGTCAGTGGGAAAAGAAAAATGATTTTTCAAAGTGTAGGAAATGCACACAGAGGTCTTTCACCTTTGCCCACAGTTTGCTCTCCTCTCTCTCTCTCTCTCTCCTCTCTCTCTCTCTCTCTCTCTTCTCTCTCTCTCTCTCTCTCTCTCTCTCTCTCTCTCTATATATATATATATATATATATATAAAAATAATTGCCTGGGTGATCGAGTGTAGTGATGTTCACTCGAGTGATGCAGAGTGTCTTTTTGTCGGTACAGAAGTTAATGTTCTTTCGTGTTGTAAAGTTAATGGTTAGGGTAAGCCATGCGTTGTTTATGATGATGCTGTTGTTGTTGCTGCTGCTGTTGCTGCTGCTGTTGCTGCTGTTGTCATCACTGTTACTTTTCTTCAAGCTCATATTGTTAATATTTCCATTATCGTTGCAGCTGTGACTGTTGTTATTGTTGCTGTTGGTGTTATCGTTGCTTTGCACCTTTCTACCACTGAAAGCTCTTCCCATGCTCTGCAGAGTGGTCCCGTTGATCGGTTAAAAATCCAGTGTAAGCAACGAGGGAATGTCAAATGGGGTTCACTATCAGAACCCGGTCCCATAGGGGGCATTGCCTGAAGGACTGAAGGGGGTGGGGACGTGGGACCTGGAAGAAAACAGAGCCCAGATAGCAGGGTTTGTTCAACCAACGGTGCTGCTGTTGATACAAACTGCAACCTGTGGGTTTTTTATATTCACCATTCTCTTTTTTTATATTTTTTTATAATAATGTTCAGGTCTATTGGTAGAGCCTTGCCTACACTCTTCCGTGGCTGTATGGATAAGAAATATGTTTTGGTCACGCGTGTACAAAGCACAAGTAGAATACACTGATTTGGTCATTTGTGTTAACACTAAAGCTGGGCTTCTTCAACACCAGCTACTGTCAAGCAAAGCAAGAGCAATCTCCACATTGGCTGTACTTGCTCCCCATGTGACATCACCAACAATCAGTTATAAGCCTTTATTTCAGCCATCCTTAAATGTTAAACAAAACTCCGAAAGTATGGGAAAAAATGTGATTGTTCAGTTGTTGTTTCTGGTTCCACCGTTCGCCATTAAGGAGTACATACTTATATCTATAGATTTTTTTTTAATTTTTTTTTATATCGAGGATAATAGAGCTATAACAAGCCACATTGTTGTTTGTTGATTGCGTTCCTCAGCTTAATCTCCTGGAGGATTCACCTAACATACAGTATACACTTGGTGAAAATTTGCCTGTATGGTTGTTTTCAAGTACCTCGCCATATAGGCATCCGTACTCTGGCTTCAGAGAATCAAGCCTTTTTCTCTCGTGAAACAAACTGGAAATAGCAACAATAACAGCAAAAAAAGGTATCAGAACTCAGCTGCTGGAAGCAAAAGTGAAAGGGTTTTCAGTATCAAACAGTATTTGTTATTTATTTATTCTTTTACATCGAGGACAATAAAATAAGCACGCACGTGCTTTTTTAAACCTGTCCCCGTGTGTATGCAGTTTTGTAAATCTTGTCATCTGTTCCCATCGGCACACAATGGCCTACTCTCATGAAAAGCGGAACAGGATTTAACGTGTGCGCAAGATGTTCTTCGTGCGTTCGCACACAGGGCCTCGGTTTATAGTCTCATCCGAAGGACATTTGGGAGAGTGGAGTCAGTATTGATGTTAACTCCAGGGAAAAATCCCCTCGAACGAGAATCGAACCCAGGTCGTCAAATTGCGAGTGCAATGTTCTGACCACTAGGCTATCCCGTCCCCGTATCAGCACGTAACAACGGCATAGCCTGGCTGGCTGAAGGCACCCCAGTCAGAGTTGTTTTCCCATCATGGGGGTGAACTCACTGCACCCGGGGTAGGCTGATAACAGGGCCAGTACATTTCCAAACACTGTGCGTGGTGATTGTCACTCTGATCGGCATTTCTTTTCCCATCTAGTCCAGGGTTGTCGATAAAGCACAATTTGGTTTCCGATTTATATACTTTTTTTCATTTTCGTTGTTGTTTTAGTCGTGAATTTTTAATGTGTTCATAGTGGAAAGAAGATAAATCTCACATTAAGTCTCTAAGTCTCTAATTTACTACTATCTATACTACTATATCTACTACTACTATACTACTACTACTACTACTACTACTACTACTACTACTACTCTTCTTCTACTACTACTACTACTACTACTACTACTACTACTACTACTCTACACTACTACTTACTACTACTACTACTTCTCCCTACTACTACTACTACTCTCTCTCTCTCAAGCACACACACGCCGCATGAAATGAATACATTTTTACATCAATGTACTGTTGCATGAATATACAACAGTCATCATTGCATATACACCCATTCACACGTGTGCTTATATCATCAAAATGTCATGGTATATTTTCAATATTCTTGTTGTATCTTTGTTTTGAATGTGGCTTGGGATGGATGGAATCTAATCTTTACAAGTTTGTTATTGTTGAGAAAATAAATCTCAGTATCCATGATTCAAGGAGAAACTTGTTTTCAAGCGTAAGACGGAAAAAACATGGGTGGCTAACAATATCAACAGTGTTAATGGAATCTGCATCAAATGAAATCAATTAGTATTTATAAACTGTAATAACGTTTGCTACCTTATCAATTAATGAAGTTTCATCAATCCTGTCCAGTGCATATAACAGGGGTCAAGTCTGCATCGTGGGACTATGGAGCACCAGTGCACTGAAAAGTGGAGGGTGGACCACAAAACCCCTTAGTATCAGTGTTAAAAGTCCTCATTTGTTAACAGTGTTGCTTTGGTGAAAAAAAAAAAACCCAAAAAGGGGAAAAAAACCAAGGGCGTTACAACAGAACAGTGAACCACCTAAATCAATGCCTTTTTTCCTAATGGTTTAACCTACATTGCTCACTCAAGTTTTGGTTTGGTTTTGTCATATAGATAATAGAATAGATTAGATAATATAGAGATAGAAGAGAGAAGATAGATAGATAGATAGATAGATAGATAGATAGATAGAAGAGAGAAGATAGATAGAAGAAGAAAGATAGATAGATAAAGACAGACAGACAGAGAGACAGACAACAGACAGAGTATTTGCTCTGCAGGATAAATCCCTCCTGGAAAACACACCAGGCATACCAAGCACCCCATTTATTTTACAAAACAACACGACATTCTATTCCACTGTTTCAGACTTAAAGTCCCAAATGAGAGTAAATGGAGGGGGGGGGGGGGGGGGGGCAAAATAACAGAAAAACTACACATGGCTTTACTGTGAGAAGACCGGCGAGAACAAACAACAAACATATTGATTCTTGTAGTCTTGGTAGCTGCCATGAAAGCTGCTGGAGAAAATGACACCCTGCTCTGGTTTGTTCCATCGCTACAACGCATAAAACAACACTCGCCAACAAAAGAGGCCTGGTAGTGTGGGACCTACCAGGAGACGGGTAAGTAGCTAAATCGATGTGTTTGTTCGTTGTGATGCAGTCAATGGCAATGTATTGACCTTTTGCACCCCCTTTCCTCCCCACTGCCCCTTTCTCTCCCACCCAAACGGAAGCTGTCGGGTGCCAGACCTATTCCCTTGTTTGCTCCGATAAACAAGGTCGGCAAAAGGTCGCGTGGCCCATGAATTGTCGTTCTTTACCGGATGGTGCTTCAGGCACTGACCTGCAGGTGTCGCCCTTTTTTTTGCCTTTTTTACTGCCGGGTCATTGTCGCTGTTATTTGTCCGCCCAATTTCGGGAGGAAGTTTTATTTCCTCGTTGCCAGTAATGTGTCTTCTTCAAGGCAACGTTCCTGTCCTTGCTTTTTGTGTGTGTCACAATAGGGAAAGGTCTCTTTTGTAGATACATCAGTCCAACCCACATTGAAACACTCACACACACGCGCGCGCGCGCCGCGCGCGCGCGCGCCACACACACAAACACACACACACACACACACACCACACGCACGCACGCTCGCACAACCCCACACACACACACACACACACACACACACACACACACACACACACACACACACACACACACACACACACACACACGTCTGAAGTGCACCTGCTTACCAGCTTTGATGATTGAATAAAAGTTTATTGTGTGTGTAGGAATGCTAGGCTTCTCCTCTCCCTTTTTTTTTTTTATAGCACAGGTATCTATCTGCAAAGCAAAATTTGAATGGTTTTAAGATTATTCCAACCCCCCCCCCCCCCCCCCACCCCCCACCCCCGAAATGATTTGAAATTGCAGTTCCGATTTCTATAATATCTGTATTATGCACACTGAATCCATCTTTAAAAGACTGGTTGTTGAACTTTCATACTTTGCTACACTTTCTGTCAACATGAGGCATTGAGGTTACGTAACGGTTCTGCCCGGTGCATTCCCTTTGTGGGATTTCTTCAGGTGAGTGAAAAGGTCAGTGGAATTGCACCTCCAGGAGTCCTGGCATGACCAGCCGAGGGATTGGTTTGTGGAAGCAGTTTTGCAGGTTTCTTTCTTTCCTGTTCCTAGGTTGAATTTTGCTAGTTTGGTGGGTTTTTTTCTTTCCGCTGAATTTTTTTCATATTTTTTCTTTTGATTTTTTTTCTTCTGTATTTTGATTTCTTCTGTCTGTCTGTCTGTCTGTCTGGCTGGCTGGCTGGCTGGCTGGCTGGCTATCTGTATATCTATTCTACTTCTATCTATCTATCTATCTATCTATCTATCTATCTATCTATCTATCTATCTATTTCTATCTATTACTATTTACCTACTACATCCTATCTGTCTATCTATCTATCTATCTATCTATCTATCTATCTATCTATCTATCTATCTATCTATCTTTCTTTCTTTCTTTCTTTCTTTCTCTTTCTCTCTTGCTTTCTTTCTTTTTCTCTTTATTTCTGTTGAGGACTGAGGAGTGGTTGGCATAGGCTACTGGGCTACATGATCAAATATTGTAGGCCTATAGCATACTCTGTACATCCCCACCCCTTCCTCTCTTCTTTCTTCATTTTTCCTCTTTTACCTTGGGATGGTGCGGTGTATCTGTACATTGTGTACATGAATAAGTTAATGTAATCGTGCGTTGTACATTGTGTGCCAAGTGTGTGTGTGTGGTGCGTCTATGCATGCGTGTGTTACGAGCGTGTGTCCATACCGTGCTCGTCAATCCTCTCACGTAAGCCTCTAGACACTTTTTTTGGTTTGTTTTAAACGACTAAGGTACAATAGATTGGCAAAACACGCAATCTGTCCTGAAAACTTTTGTGGCAAGTCCCTCTGTGCTGTCCCTATAACCCCCTCCTATTCCTTCACTTCCCCTTAGTTCCACTATCCATACCTACTACTTTCCACCCCCTCCCCCCTCCCCATACCCTCCCCCAACAGGACGGTCAACCATCACAAAAGCTGTGCTGTCATTCGATCCCCCCCCCTTGCCCCCCCCCCCCCTTCCCCCGATCTCTCCCGCCCCTATATTTTTTCCCCGTTCATACAAGCTGAAACATGAAGCCAGGATCGATCTGTTTTGTAGACCTACTGCCAATAGATTTTTGATTATGTTGAAAACATTAGCCAATACTAGTGGGTTATTTTTTTCTTTACCAAAAAAGAATTAAGAGTTATAAAGCAAAACAAAAACAAGCAAACAAAAACCCAAATCAAATATCATTGTCATATCTCAGTCATACGGAAAGCATCTTAAGTGTCGAAATGCCTTGAATTGTGTTGTGTTGTTTATATAGATATGTAGCTGTTCCAAATAGGTAAAGTGGCGTTCATTTTCTTCTTCTTCTTTTTTTTTGATTGGTCATACCAACTAAGATAGGTTCGGAAACTTGTATCCTTCAAGTTTCAGCAAGGTTTGACTATTTCATGCATCATAAAACAACAATAAAAGAAGGTCATCAGCATTGTTATTTGTATTAGTGCTTTAAGTCACGGTAGACTTTCCGTCTGAAATTCGGGCTGCTCTCCCCAAGGACAGTGTGTCGCCACAAGAGCAATGCTACTCACTTTTTTTCTTTTTCCTGTTTTGCGTGTAGCCTATATAAATGTTTCCCTTTCACAATGGCTTTTATCTACATAATTTTGCCAGGGACAACCCTCTTGTTGCCATGGGTGTTTTACGTGCACATTGATTCAGTGTGTTGAAATGATTCGGAATATTTACCGGTATCAAATCTAAAAGTCAAGAGAGATCTATCATGATAAATGTCAGTCAGTAAGATGAGGTCGGGCAGTTCCCATATTGGAGCTGTTCATCGATTGTTTTTATTACCTGTCCTCTTTGCGTTGTTGTTGTTGTTGTTGTTATTGTTGTTGTTGTTTTTATAGTTGTTATTAGCATCATTATCATCATTGTTGTTGTTCTTTATCATTACCATTATTTTTCTATTTATTATTGTTGTTGATGTTGTAATACTGGCATTCATAGTAGACAGAAATGGAAGCAGGGAATGAGAAGAAATTAATACAAAGATTGAACAAAGAAACAGACCTAGGCCCTACTTACGCAGAGACTGACAGAGAAACTGAAAAACAGAAGACACAGCACAAGGTGACGCAAACAAAACACAACAGGCAGGCAGACAGCCACACAGGCAGCAACAGACAGACAGACAGACAGATAAGCAATCCAAAACCCATGCACAACAGAAATAAAGTGAGCACTCAGAGGCAAGGTCAATACAAAGCCTGTTTAAAGTCAAGGGCTGGCTTCCTCTGATCTTGTACCTGCGTGCCCGGGAATTAAGACGCCGCGTTAAAGCAGATAGATAGATCTCACAGCGCAAAACACCCGCCCTGTAGACTATAGTACTGAGGCGATAACGATCTCTTCACGGCCAAATGGTAACGCTGCATTTGTCTACCCCATAACGCCAGTGGTCCGTGGATCGAATGCCGTACAAAAGTTGGGTTTCCCCCCGGCGTCCTGTAGTCAGGTCCATGAGTGGTGATTTGAGGACTGGTCTTTCAGAGGAGAAGGCCAGCTATGGCCAGTGGTATGGATGACACGCACATAGATCTACCCAGCCACCAATATGTGGCCTGGAGAGGGATAGGCTTTGTACACTGTCTGAATAAGTGCATTGTTCTAATGGCTCTTCGTGGAGCTAAAAGGAAATTCACATAAGTTTTGTAATAAAACACACGTTCAAAAACCAACCAAGCCAACACACAAGTTTGGTATATATAACAAACATTCAGCTCACACAAAGACCCAAGGCAACATGAAAGCTGCCCCCGTCAAAATAAATATTGCAACAAAAAAAACCCACACAAAAACCCCAACTCTCATTGGCAAGCAAATACACTCTGATGCAGAGAGAAACAAACATGGCGCCGTTCTCCGTCGTGGCCTAGGCCTACTCTGATGCCCCTGGTATCTCCTTGGGAAGACTAGCCTAGATTTAACACATGGATTTGCTCTGACAACAAATGTTACACCATTCACTATATTTGGATTCCAAAAGACTAGGATAACCCTCTCCTAACTAGCCCCAATGACTAGAAACTTGAAATACTAGCCTACCAACACTTGGAAGAAGATATTCCCAAATGAAGTCAAATTTCTGTATGTAACATCTAAAAATGCCAAGAAAAAAAAGTTGGAATGCTATCTTCTCTACAATCCACTGATCTTGAAAGAAAAAGCAAGAAAACCTCTGAGCAACTTCCCCACTGAGCATAAAGAATTGTGTAAAAACATAAACGGAAAATTTCAGATTGTGAAAGAATTTTGACAACAATAAACAAAAGGTCGCTTATTGTAAACCTTGAACAAATTGTGTTATGGGTGTTATATCACACACACACACACACACACACACACACACACACACACACACACACACACACACACACACACACACACACACACACACACACACCACCTAATCTATGACAACTTGCTCAGGCCAAGTTGGTTAAAAAAAAAAAGACTGACTTGATATATGTACATACAAATGAGGTCTACCTATTGTTTTACAATCGACAGACTCTTTGTTACTGCAGTCACGCACCACCACATAAAAAATACTGAATAATACCTCACAATTGCAACGGTTGGGTTTCAGAGTAGGACACAAATGACTTGATCAAATTTGGCCATTGTCTTATGTTTTGGAATCTTTGATTTTACCACAAATATATGACTTTTTTTTTTTTAGTTCATATTTTTATGAAATTCTAAAGCAGACTCCTGCCTGTCTGTCTGTCTGTCTCTGACTCTGTCTGTCTGTCTGTCTGTCTGTCTGTCTTTCTGTCTGTCTGTCTGTCTGTCTGTCTGTCTGTCTGTCTCTCTCTATCTCTCTCTCTCTTCTCTCTCTCTCTCTCTCTCTCTCTCTCTCTCTCTCTCTCTCTCTCTCTCTCTCTCTCTCTCTGTCGTGCGTGGTGTGTGTGTGTGTGTGTGTGTGTGTGTGTGTGTGTGTGTGTGTGTGTGTGTGTGTGTGTGTGTGTGTGTGTGTGTGTGTTATATTCATCCAGACTTCCAATAAATCCATCAAAATGCTTGCATGGGTTTGCTAGTCCATTGTAGAGTACTTGATCATCGGCATTTCCTTTTATCAAAACGATATTTTAATACCATACCATGTTTAATTAACCAATTCGTTTCACAAGCTAACTCACAGAGCCATACAAGAATGCAAATCTGATATAAAAATGACGGCGTCTTTTCCTCTGAATAAAGATAATTTTTGGGAGCGATAAATTTGGGTATAACAGCATTCTGTAACAGTACTTAGAAGCTTGTGCATGCATCATATACTGCAAATGCAGAGACAGAGTACCTGATGCTTAATTATGATACAACAAATTTATAACAAGCAGTTTCCAGGATAACGCATTCCCCTCCGATGTCTATCCAAAAAAATAAATATCAACAAACAGACAAACAAACAAACAAAAAGCAAAACAAAACCACCACCACACCACACACACACACAACAAGACAAACATCTTCACATAAAAGAGCAGAACATTGTGCGCACACGTTTAACCTGTTCCCTTTGCGAAACAGTTGGCCATTGTGTACGTTGGGAACAAAGACAACATTTACTAAACCGCACACACACGAAGCCTGAAATGTGTTGTGTTTGTTGTTTTTAAAAGCACATAATCGCTTATTCCATCATCCTGGCAATAAATGAATAAAACAAAAAATAAAACAAGAATTAAAAAAAAAAAAGAATAAATAGTTCAGAAAAAAGGTTAGGACTGACCGAAGACAGGCAGGCGGGTAGCCCCAGGGTCGCCGTATTTCACCTCCACACCCTCAGGGATGCTGTCCACAGAGATGGTACTCCTGTTGCCCCGCATCTCTTCCGGGCCCGGCTCTCCCTCCCGCTGCACTCACGCTCTTCCTCCCCATGTGGATGGGGGACTCGCAGGCCAGAGGACGACCCGAGGCCAGCTCCATGGGCCGCTCTCCTGCCCTCGACATTCCTCGGACATCCAGGTTGTCTGGGTTGGACATCCTGGAGAGAGGATGCTGGATGTCTGGGAGGTTGAGCCCCATCTTCATCTGACTGGCTGACCGTGACACCCCCACCTGACTCATCCTCCGCTCTTTCTGCCTTGTCTGGCACCCTCAACAACACTGAGAATCCAGCTTCACACTGCAATGTAAACACCACCACCGCCACTGCTAAGCTGACCAACATATAATACTAACACGTTGTAGGTACACCCACACACAAACCAAAACATCCACCGCAAATACTGCAGAGGCGTGATATCAGGTACAAGCCAGGTTGTTTTTTTTGGGATGAAGTGTTCCCCACACAGAAGATGACACCAAGACCGGATGGATGTCCCTAAGTTTTCAGGGAAGAGATAAGAAGGATCAGACCAGAACAATGGCGGCGGGGGACAGTGTTGGCAGTCCGTTGGTAGGTACAAGGCCTTCCGGTGCTAGGCGTTGCTAAGGACTCCTTCACCCACTACCCCCACCACCACCACTACCACCACTACCGCCATAAGCACCACTGGCTAAAAGACTTGACGGAAGGGTACTGCACAATTTATTGCCGGCAGATTTAGACACGGTCAGCGTTTGATCACCGCTCTTGTCGCTTGCAGGGACTCTAGGGGTGATGGTGATGATGATCTCTTGCAAAGAACAACTTAAGAATGGTAAATGTTCCTGATCTTGGGCAGAAGTCTGGCTTAGGGTTTTCTTCTTTTTTTTTTTTTAAAGGGGAGCTGATAAGCTGTGGTGTGGCGTGGTGGGGGTGGTTTAAGTAGTGGCACAACAAAAGACCCCACGGTGGCGGCACAATGGCTGCTTAATCAGCCCTCAGGCCCGGCCACTACTACCACTACTGTCAGCAAAGCACGCCGTTCAACTTCTGTCCTTCTAGGCTAGTCCTTCCTTCCCTTACCTTGTGTTTTCGGCCACCCTCTCTCTCTCTCTCTCTCTCTCTCTCTCTCTCTCTCTCTCTCTCTCTCTCTCTCTCTCTCTCTCTCTCTCTCTCTCTCTCTCTCTCATTTCACACGTGTATGTGGCACCTGAATTTACAGGTAGGGTGGACTAGGTGGCTGGCTGAAGGGTGTATAGTTTCTGGTTCTGACGTGGCTGGAAGAAGGGAGACGAGGTAGGTGAGGGTTGAGGGTGAGGGTGACAGGGGTAGGAATGCGTGTCTCAAATCTGCTGTGGAAGAGTTGCCAGGAGCGACGATTGACTGCCTGACTGTTGAGTTGTTTTTGCAGCTGGGGTTAATTGGCCTTGCAGTTCGGTGTTCTTTGGAATTAGATCCCGCGGCATTGCCACACTTGTATTGGCCGCTCTGTAAGCTCTGTAGGAAGGCTCCGGGCTATATGTCCGTTTTTCTTTCGGCATTTTATGACCCTACAGTACGGAATAGTTTAATGGTTAGAGCGTCCATTTCGTGATTTGCTGATAACTATGGACACCAGTTCTCCATTCAGGCGTCCGCGTCACTGCAGGTTATTTTTCGCCTGTAGATTATGTTGGCTCTTTTCTTTCTTATCTGTCTTTATCTCCTCGTTCTTCGGCTAAAACTCCGAGGTTTACTAACAGTGAGATTTTGTGTATATGACCAAACGTTAACCCACCTTTAGGGTAGCCGCGCTTCCGACTTCAGGTGTGATGTCTAAACACAACACCAGTGTGCATGCAATTGTTGTTGAATTTTTGTCATCCCTTTACACCAACACAAATGGCCTACTCTTCCAAAAGGCGTAACGGGCTTTGACACGCGCTTGAGAAGTTCTGCGTGCGTTTGCACACGGCATCTGGGTTTATATAGTCTCATTCGAAAGACTTTCGGGGGGAATAGAGTCTGCACTATTGTTAATTCCTGAGGAAACGTCCCATCAAACGGCATATCGGTAGTGGCTCGAACCTGGGCCGTCAGATCACAGGCTCAATGTTCTAACCACTCGACTATCCTGTCCCTCCATGCTGATTCTGATTCTGTGCCCTTGCAAATCTTCCAGAGGAGACAACAAAATGAGGCTCTAACGGTGTGTAAGCATGCAGAAAATCTTGTCTCCACGTTAAAAACCTATCCCTCTTTGGTGGAAGAGCTAGCAGGGCAGGTGTGGGTGATGGCATGGGTGATGACAGGAGGGTGGCCAGCATGCTGTCTGACTGTCTGCGGCATGCAGAGGAAATGGGCTCTGTCACGGTCAGCCTACCCGAGAGTAGCCTATCTGCTTGATAAAAAATGGTTATAGATGGTGAAGTGCCACAGCGACTCTTCACAAAGTTAAGGGCAAAGTCGCATCTCTCTCTCTCCTCTCTCTCTCTCTCTCTCTCTCTCTCTCTCTCTCTCTCTCTCTCTCTCTCTCTCTCTCTCTCTCTCTCTCCTCTCTCTCTCTCTCTCTTGAGGCTATCTTTTTATCTTGATGTTATCCCTGAAAAGGGTGGGGACTGGATGTAAAAATGCACACGAGTGTTTATCTATTATCCTCGAATAAAAGAATTTTGCCTTGTCTCTCTCTCAAATATATATATATATATATATATATATATATATATATATATATATATATATATATATATATATATAAATATATATTCAAATATATATATATATATATATATATATATATGTGTGTGTGTGTGTGTGTGTGTATCTAGGCTACCTAAATCTCTATCTATTCTATCTATCTATCTATCTATCTATCTATCTATCTATCTATCTATCTATCTATCTATCTATCTATCTATCTATCTATCTATCCACGTACGTGTGTGTGTGTGTGTGTGTGTGTGTGTGTGTGTGTGTGTGTGTGTGTGTGTGTGTGTGTGTGTGGTGTTCTTTCATTTCATTTGTGGTTTTTGTGGTTCTCCCACGATGCAGTGACCCTTATGGTTGGCCAGGGCGTTGATGCAAGAAACATTTAGTGGCACAGTTTTATTCTGAGATTTTGCAATGCTAGAAAGTGACAGCCCCGACATGGCCTCTGCGGTCCGCTGAGCTATAAACAACAGGATTGGGACAAATGAGAGAGAGAGAGAGAGAGAGAGAGAGAGAGAGAGAGAGGAGAGAGAGAGAGAGAGAGAGAGAGAGAGAGAGAGAGAGAGAGAGAGAGAGGAGCTCTGTGGTGTGTGGTCATGTACAGATCACCACTTGACTTACAGATGCATGTGACATTCGCGCCACTTCAATGACAAAAATATAAAACAAATGATAGATTAACAATATTAAAACAACTTGTTATTGAAGTATAAATCGATAACAAAATTAATATGCAGCACGTTTAAGTTTGTTGATGTTGGGCGTTCCCCAGCCTATTGTCCTGGGGGTCACCCAGAATACGCACTGTGTCACTCATCAAACCTGGGAATCACTGTGAGACTGAAAGTACACCTGGATAAGAAGCTTGCCCGTATGCCTATGGAGTTTTTCAAGGACCTTGCCACACACACACACACACACACCACACACACACACACACACACACACACACACACACACACACACACACACACACACACACACACACACACACACACAGATATATATATATATAGATGAGAGAGAGAGAGAGAGAGAGAGAGAGAGAGAGAGGAGAGAGAGAGAGTAGAAGAGAATGAGAGAAGGGTCTAGATAGATAGATAGATAGATAGATAGATAGATAGATAGATAGATTAGATATGAGTAGTAGAGATAGATAGATAGATAGATAGAATAGTTCAGTTAAACTCGAGTTCAGAGGATCAAACATGTCAGTTTGAAGTGCTTGCTCTAGATTTAAATGGTTCGTTCACACCGGCTCAATTTGCAGACACAATCACTACATGTAGGCCTACGTTACTGGCACTCTCCTCTCAACTGCCTGTCATTGGCGTGAACTACATTGGTGACAGCCGATACACGAACATAGTATACAGTATACACATAAACTAAAGAAGGCATCCCTCAGTCTTGGAAGACTATGGAATTGCGCTCTAGGCTCCAGGGCGCAAAGCCTGGGTAAATAAGTATAGAAGGAAAGCAGACCCTCCCCCCCCCCCCCCCACACACACACACTCTCCACGTCGCTGGAATGGTCCAATAGAAAGGCAATCGCCGAGAGATACCCATGACTCCAGTGCCGGCGCAGGAGCCGTCAGAACGATGCCATATACAGCCTCGAACCGTCTTAGGGACTCCAATTCCCTTATCTTTCCTCAGGGATGGTGTCTAAACACGATATCTGTGTGCATGCTGGTTTCGTTTGGTTTTGGAGGGGGGGGGGGGTTATCCGCTCCTATCGCAACGCATGGCCTGCTCTTCCAAAAGGTGGAACGGATTTTTAACATATGCGTAAGATGGTCTTACGCGCTCATCAAGGCTCTGTACGAGAACGCAAAAAGTGCAGTTTTCATGAACAATCACGTGGGCGAGTTCTTCAAGACCACGGTTGGGGTTCGCCAGGGCTGCCTTCTCTCACCTGTACTCTTCAACCTCTTCCTCGAAAACATCATGACAGAGACACTGCAAAACCACCACACTTCCATCTCCATTGGTGGAAGACCCCTTTGCAACCTCAGATTTGCAGATGACATTGACCTCATGGGCAGCAGCAAACAAGAACTGCAAATCCTCACAGACAATTTAACAGATCGAGCGAGCGCATACGGCATGGAGGTCAGTACAGAGAAATCAAAGATCATGGTCAACAGCGCAAGTAATGACATCACGGAAATAAAGATGAATGGAGAAATACTAGAAGAGGTGAGCCAATTCAAATACTTAGGCTCCATCCTAACAAAAGATGGCACATCAAACAATGAAGTGAAAGCTCGCATTGCAACAGCAACATCTGCTCTAGTCAGACTCGAGAGGATCATCAGAAGCAACAACATCAGCTTCTGCACCAAATACCACCTTTACAAATCCCTTGTGATATCTATCCTCCTATATGGCTGTGAATCATGGACTCTGACAGCAGAGTTAGAGAGGAGAATCCAAGCATTCGAGAACAAGTGCCACAGAAGACTCCTCAAAATATCATACAAAGAACACAAGACCAATAACTATGTGAAAGAAGAAATCAAAAAGCGTGTGGGCCCCCAAGAGCCTTTGCTCTCCACCATAAAGAGGAGAAAGCTGATGTGGTTTGGTCACATCACAAGACACAACACCCTAGCAAAAACCATCCTGCAAGGAACAGTCGAGGGCAAGAGAAGAAGAGGCCGACAAAAGAAATCATGGGTTGACAACATCAAAGACTGGACCGCCCAACCCCTGCAACACCTCCTACTAGCCACACAGGATCGTGAAGCATGGAAAAAGATCTCTGTTGCGTCTTCTCTCATGTCCCCCCTACGTCCTTTGGGACATGGGACTGAGTGAGTGAGTGAGTGAGTAAGATGGTCTGCTTGTGTTCGCACACGAGGCCTCGGTTTATAGTCTCATCTAAACGCAAAAAATAAAATACAAACCATACACAGCCACAATACCTGCTGTAACAAACGAGCAACACAGACACACACACACACACACACACACACACACACACACACACACACACACGCGCGCGCGCGCGCGCGCGCGCGCGCGCGCGCGCGCACATTTATGACTTGACTTGACTTGACATTGTCAATGGTTTAGGCCTGTTAAGGCCTGTTCATTGTGAATTTTTGTATACAACAGGAGGGGAACACGGTGACTGAAAGACCTTTTAGTTTAAGAGTGCGTCAAAGAGGCGGAAGGGGAGGGTGGGAGAAGCTGGCTGAGGGGAAGTGAGAGGGCGTGAACTTGTGCATCGATCAGCTGTTGTACCGGCCGGCAACCTGACAAAACAAGGCAGACAGGAAATGAGCAGGGCTGCCTTCCATTAACATTGCCACTTCCAAGGCCGCTTTTTTCCCCGTGGAACACAACTAGACAAACATGTTTCGTCTGTTTTTCAAACCTCTTTCGGGGGGTTGGTGGGGCAGCCTAGGGGTTAGAAAGATGCGCTCTCAATTTGACAGTCCGGAATCAAACCTCGGGTTCCAGCCACCACCAAGACGCCTGTTCAAAGGGATTTTCCCCTGGAGGTAACATCAGTAATGACTCAGCTTCCCTGAAAGTCCTTGGGATGAGACTATAGACCGAGGCCTCGTGTGCCAACGCACACAGAACAGCTTGCCCACACGAGAAAACACGTTCTGCCTAAAGAAGAGTAGGTCACTCGTGCCGGTAAGAACGGATGACAAACTATATATTAAAAAAAATGTCAGGACACAGGTGTCGTGTTTAGCTATAGGCATCGTCCACGGCTACCTTGATGGAAGGCAAAAAAGGTCGGCTACACAAAAATCTCACCTTTGGTGAACCTGGGAGCCCCTCAAGCCGAGGGACGAAAAGGAGCCCCTCCTGGGAGTGAAGGCTCTCTGTCCAGGCAGGGTTCTTTCCACAGGGAATGGATGGCCTTTGTAAGATGATTAACTGGGTAACTTCTCCCGACTCCTTGGGAGTCATCCTGGCCTTGAGGCGGTGTACGTCATAGCTAGTTGGATCTGGCAAAGCCCATCTCTCCGGAGATACATTGTACATGTTGGGTGGATATGTAGTCTAGAGGTAAGCGCCTGCCTAGAAAGCGGAGAGTCCGGGTCGGAGTGTGCGGTGGTTTGAATCCAGTTTGGTCCCAGTTTTTTCCCCCATCCATTAGACCATGAGTGGTAGTCTGGGTGCTAGTCTTTCGGATGAGACGATAAACCGAGTCCCGTGTGTTACACATCATTATTTTTAGCGCATTAAAAGAACGGTGTGTTACACATCATTATTTAGCGCACGTAAAATAGATAGAGATAGATAGGGAAACAAATACAGATGCAGACAGAAAAAAGAAAAAAAAGATAACTGGGTGGCGCTGCGGACTTGTGGCGACGACGCTCTCCTGGGGAGAGTAGACCGATTTTCACGCAGTAAAATCTTCTGTGACATAAAGTGATATAAATATAAAATATGTTCTTGTCATCCACACCACCGGGCATAGCTGACGTACTCTTCAATAGAAGATGTGTGTGTGTAGATGTGATGTGGTGTGTGTGTGTGTGTGTGTGTAGTGTGTGGTGCTGGTGTGGTGTTGTGTGGTGTGTGTCTTGCGTGGATGAGCCTTTGTGTGTGTGTGCTTGCTGTGTGTGCTTGTGTGTGGTGCTGTTTTTATGAGTGTGTGTGTGTGTGTGTGTGTGTGTGTGTGTGTGTGTGTGTGTGTGTGTGTGTGTGTGTGTGTGTGTGTGTGTGTGTGTGTGTGTGTTCTTTCGGCTTGTCCTGGAAGTAAAAAGAACAAAATGATAATGAATGAACTGTGCGCCCCATAAGATCACGTCAGGTCAGGAATTCCAATGGTCTGATCATTAGTGCATCTGCTTCCCTTCGCAAGGTACCCCTGTGCAAAACAGGGACTGGCATGAAGGATGAGAGATTGTAGATATCTCACCATGCCGGTTGCCATGGCAGGAAACTGGTACAGAAGGTCCACATGGCAAGAACGACACACCAGAAAATATAGGCTGTCTCAAGGTTTTGCCTCATTCATGACTGGCAGGAAGGTAAGCGAATGCAATTATTTTCATTATGTCTTATCATTGTCGTGGCAGAACTTGTTTTACATTCCTTGGCTAGAAACTCCGAGGTTCGTTAACAGTGAAATTTTGCGTATGTGACCTTTTTTCCCACCGTTGAAGGTAGCCGCTATCCGACTTCAGGGATGATGCTGGGGTATGTTCATGTTTCTGTAAATGCTGGTGTGAACTACGGGATCTTTAACGTGTATATTTGATCTTCTGCATGTGTGTATGAACGAAAGGAATTCAGGCACTGGCAGGTCTGCACTTAAAGTTGGCCTGGGAGGTCGTAAAAATCCCCACCCCTAATTGACCAGACGCCGTCGAGATTCGAACCCACCCTTTCATAGACCAATGGGACTGAATTCGAACGGCTTTAACTACTCGGCTATTTATAGAAGCTGTCGTCACAGGACTGATCAGGTTCTCCTAGGGAGGGAACCATCAGAACTTCAAGGAGATCAAGTGATATGAGCTGACTGACAGCTTCACACACTTGAGAGGGGATTTCAGAATCACTTCGGGCAGAGATGTTAGACCTACTCCCTACTAGTTCAGACGAAAGGAAGAATGAGAAATAAGATTTCGTATGCGAACTACTTGCCTTGCGACCCATCTCCCAGACAAAGAATGTCAAGTGCTGCAAAAGCCGGAGGATCTAGCACTTGAGACCACTTAACTACTAGCCTGTATTTCAACCCTGTTAGCCTAGCTGTTACCTTTATCAGTGCATGGCCTTACTCAGCTGGTCTGGGTGTACTGGTAGACGTACGTTTACCAATTCTGTATCAGTCATTGAATCAATCAGCATCTTGACCCATGGGCTGGAGAGGCACTAGTAACCTAAACTGACTTTTTTTTAACCCGCCGCTGGTGTGTCAGCAGAGCTTTGTTTGTCCTTTGATGGCTTTTGGTTGTCTTCCTATGACATTTTTTTCTACCTCTTCCCTATGGCAAAATCAATGCCTGTTGCCTGCATTCATCAATTTTTTGTTGTTCCTTGGCTATAGCTTCGAGGTTTACCAATGG
>CM060318.1:60503004-60545504 GCA_030674155.1 Stramonita haemastoma | reverse complement strand
AGTTTTTCTCTTTTAAAATACCACCAACAACAACACACGTCTGACAGCCTGATCACAATCAACTGCCCGTCACAACGACTGCTGGATTTGCTGTCTGGCTGTTGTCAGCAGGTTTGCTCTGTCCATTGCTCTGTCCTTCAGGTTTTTTCTGTCCCTCAGTCTGGTCTCCAGCTTCCATGGGTGTGTCCCCTCCACCTTCTGTGTCCTGCTGGGCTGCTTTCCTGGCACTGGGGGGCTGGTAAAATGGGTTGACGATGTCCTCTCTCCGCTCGTAGATCTGCACGGGTAGAGAACGCAGGTCAAATCATAAGTCCCCCTGTGGGAATGCTAAGGGTCTGTCAGAATAAATAGCAATGCCCACCTTTTTGAAAATCTGTGCTTGAAATTCCCTCTTTTCTATCCTTTTCTTTTTTTCTGACTTGTTCCTTTTCTTCCTGTCACCTTCTCGTCTATTTTCTGCCTTTTTTCTGGAAAGACCTAGGAGATAACCATTCCCTCCCACAATAAAGTCAGATGCACTGAGCCTGACTTGTCAGGCATTTGATGGCAGTGCAACACATTTTTGCTTGTATGACAGACAATAGCTGCTGTCTGAGCGTTTGATGAAGAAAAACTGATGTTATGGAAGAAATGGCAATTTTTTTTTAAAGCTAAGATAGAAATGTGAGCTACCTGAAAAACCCCCATTTCTTTGACATGATTTCCAAGTTAAAAGAAATTTTAAATTGATGACATACTGATAATTTCAAAAGAAGAACTTTTGGATCACCTGACTTTACTCGTACTGAACCTTTGAAATGTCAGAACTGACCAAAAACATGTGTTGGTATTGAAGGAACTTAAACCAGGCTATACTACCAGTGCTACTCTACTCTCCCAAAAGTCGGCTGAGACTTTAAACGAGGCCCCGTGTGCGAACGCATGCAGAACATCTGCACACACGTTAAATCTGTTCACTTTCGTAAGAGTAGGCCATTGTGTGCGGGTGGGAACAGTGACATTACAAAACTGCATAAACACGGGACTGATGTAAAAAGCACAAGAGTGCTTATCCATTATCCTCGATATAAAAGAATATAAAAAACCCAAAAAACCCGAAGGTAATCCAGATGCATATAAACACCTTCAAGCTGATAGATACAATATCATGAAAATGCTCAAAAATGGGCAGAAGCATAAAGAAATTTCATCCCTTAACTTAACACAGTGTACATAATTATATGCACACCATAAATCAGCCAACTTTTTTTTTTATCTCAGTGTTCCTGGCCATACAAAAATCTTAATCTAATCCAAGGATGAATCAACTGTTTTCTAGCACACTCCTACAACCTGATACAGTTATTTCAAGCATATAAGACATACAAACCAACAACAACAAAACCAGAAGGAAAAGAGAGAGAGAGAGAGGTCCTGACCTGGATGTAGCTCTCAGAGAGGGTGATCATCTGGGGCAGAATGTCTGCCACGTGGAGATCCTGCATCTCGTACCATTTGCCTGTGGCCTGCAATGCCACAATTATCCCACATACATATAGTGTGCATTTTTTTTTTCATCGAAAATGTATGTAGTCATTCTCTTCTATTCGTTCATAATCTAGTACACATGTTTTAAAATGCGGATTACAGATGGATACACAACACACACACACACACACACAACCACACACCACACATCACAAACACTCACATACCACACACACCACACAACACAACACACACACACAAACCACACACAACACACACACACACACACATCACAAAACAAGACCATCAGAAATAAACCTTCTACATAACATGTTTAACCAGCTTCCCACCCATTTCTTAAGACAGACCACCCTGTCAAGAAGCAGAAGACAAACACAACCAAAAACTAATCTTTCTGTTGATGTACAGCAATACATTCTGCTGTTTCAGTACACAGTCCAATACTTTTGCAACCCCCTCCATTGTTGTCCAAGCAGCTGTTATGTCAGTGGCAACTTCTGTCTAACTTATTCCTGTTGCCATGTAGCTATACTGTCAGTGGCAACTTCTAACTTATTCCTGTTGCCATGTAGCTATACTGTCAGTGGCAACTTCTGTCTAACTTATTCCTGTTGCCATGTAGCTATACTGTCAGTGGCAACTTCTGTCTAACGTATTCCTGTTGCCATGAGTTTTATATCAGAGGTAACTCATTTCTATCTTATTCCTGTTACCATCAATAGTTAGCAAGCAACTTATTCCTGTTTATTTCATGTTCTTTTCTTTCTTTGTACATACAGTACAAAGTAGTGGTTGTGCTTTAAATTCAAAGACTTTTCATTCATTACAGCAGCTGTTAAATTCATCAATATGCCCACAGTAAAAAAAAAACAAACAAAAAAAACAAAAACCAACCCCCCCCCCCCCCCCAACCATCAAATCTAAAACAAAAGCCTGCAAAGCAGAGATGTCTCTTGTACAATAAAGTGATAGAGAGAGAGAGAGAGAGAAGAGAAGAGAAGAAGAGAGAGAAGAGAGAGAGAGAGAGAGAGAGAGAGAGAGAGAAGAGAAGAGAGAGAGAGATTCATTTACTTATTATTCTTTATAATGAGGAAATGGAAAAGTTCATGATCATTTTTACATCCATCCTGGGTATGTAATGCTTAATTTTTACATCCTTCCCCGTGATAGTTTTAGTGCTGGCTCCACAGTAAACCGCATTTGACAGCCGTCAATTTTACACGGCCAGTGTAAAAATTACCGCCCGCTGAATACTTTGTGGCGTCACTGATAACGGCTGTGCATGGCCATAGTAGACGTGCCCGGCCCGTATTTTACCTGTCGCTTTTGTTACGTTTCGAGCGACACGTCCGTGTGGCTGTGGTTTAGACGAAAGGAAAATAATCAAGAAAAACTTATTTATGGTGCTTCAAAATCCTGACTACACAAACTATCAAATTGACCCTTTCCCATTAAAATCCATGTTTTGATAAAATTTTTGTGGGGTGGGAATTGTATGTAAAAACACTTTTATGTTAAACTATTTTTCTGTCAATTTCAGACACATGCGGCAGCCTCGTTTTTGCATCACTGCGACTCTCGGGTGACATATTGTCAGAAAGAGATGGGCTGGGTTGACTATAGCGCTTTGACGATCTGTTCTACCATTTAAAGAGATGGCCGCCAAAACAACGGGACGGGCAGTTAACTATGCCGTAGCCTCAGTGTGTAACAGTGACTAGTCACCTTGTGCAGCACATGGCACCTGTAGGTTCCCCCCTGTCCCCCTCCTAGCTCGCTGTCGTGCACAATGTTGGCCGCCAGGTCGTAGTCGTGTGTTTGTGCAGGACCCGCATCTCTGGGGACAACATCTGCACTCTCAAAGCCTATCCTCTGCACACACGAATTGGATGAAGGGTTAAGAATCTGAAACATCCAAAGAATCATTTACATGGAAGGTGTGTGTGTATGTGGTGTAGGTGGTTGGGTGGGGGGGGCGGGTCTCTTACAAGTTTTCAGCATTTAAGAATCATCTTTCCTATAAAAAAAAAAATTTTAAATTTAAATCAGAACAAAAAAAGCCAGTTTTTCTTAAGCTTTCACAAAGTAAATATCTGCTGCTTTAGAACAACAGACATTTTTTTTGATTGACAAACTGATAACAGATAAAACCCTACACTTTTTGTTTGTTTGTAATATGGACATGTGTAGGAGATATGTGGTGTGTGTGTGTGTGTGTGTGTGTGTGTGTGTGTGTGTGTGTGTGTGTGTGTGTGTGTGTGTCTGTCTGTCTGTCTGTCTGTCTGTGAACATGCAAGCATGTGTGTGTGTATGTTGTTTAGACAGTGCATATCTTCCCTCTACTACCTCTTTACACAAAGATAAGAATTACCAAAGTAGCAGTCTTTCATGCAAGATACCCATTTTCCTTACAGACTAAAAGAATAAATCAAAAACAGTATAATATTATGCTTATGACACCTCTCTGGTAACCCAATTTATCACACTGCCTCCTCTCTTCTGCTACAAACAGAGACAAGAATACTGTAACATTATTCAGAATGCTTTGTGTGTAGAATACTTACTTGATGGGAAAGTTCACAATGGTAGGATTCTTCTCTGACACAAAATAGTTCTTGGTGAACCTCTGCAAATTGAAACAGAAAAGACAGGATTAGTAATACAACAAGTAACAATGCTGACAGACAAAAAAAGTGAAGTGCATGCGTGAGTGTGTGCATTAGTGTGTGCATCCATGCATAAGTGTGTGTATACATGTGTGTGTGTGTGTGTGTGTGCGTGTGCGCGTGTGTGTGTGTGTGTGTGTGTGTGGAAGTGAAAAGGGAGGTAAGGGGCAGTAAGTCAACAATCCTAACATGCAGTTTTTCAGCCATGTTCAAAGCTTGCATGGAAAAAAGAAATGATACGAAAAGCAAAAGGCTACAGGACTGCAGTTAACACAACATTTATTTATATACAAAAGGGTGCTATAGCTCCAAATCAGCAGGAGTTTCCTATCCACTTCAATGCATATATATAACCATTCTTATAGCCTTCCTTTCATGAAATGCATTTAACACCTTTCTTTCCTTTCTCCTCTCTTTCTTTTCATCTAACCATCACAGAAACCTTTTTTTCTTTCTTTAACTGTTTGTTCAACCATGTCTTTATCTTTTTCAGATTCCTTAATTTCTTTGTACTCAAACAATGCACTTCCAACAGCTAAACAGTTGTCAACTAATCAAAACCAATGAAAATATAAATTATATAAGGACAAAAAAAAAAAAAAAACTAAAAGGGTACAGACTTATATCAGTGATAATTTCTAAAACCCTGGAGCAGCAATACAGATGAAAAAGAGAAAATATTCAATATCACATTTCACCAACTACCCAAGGATAGATGAAGTCAATCTCATTTTATTTAAACTACGGCTACTTTACACACTGATATACACAGTATAAGCTACAAGCTTGTTGTTGCTATGATTCCAAAATGCTGTTGTTTTTAATGTTTGTTCCAAATTCTGAATAAAATCTATTTAATCCATATACACATTAAATATATACACTGATATACACAGCAAATTATGAGTATTTCCATTCTGATGAACACAGTAAAATTCAACCCATGGGTCTGATGCTGCAGGTAGTGACAATCCAGCTACCTTGAAGTAGCAGATGATGAAGGGAGGCAGTCGGGTCAGCTGGAAGGTCTTCAGGGTGTTGTCCTTGTAGGTCTTGTACTCCTTCTCTGAGCTGCCGTTGAACTTGGCCAGCAGGGAGGCAAAGGGCACTTGGGGGATGATGTTCTCTCTGGCCTCGTCCGGGTACAGGGGAGGGGGAGGGAGGTCACAGGTCAGGTACAGCCACTGGATCTCTTCCATGCGGGCTGAAGCAGTCAAAGGATGCATCATAGCATTACCTTTACTGAAATTATATAAAAAGGTAAAGGTGTCCCACAACATATGTGGCTGTAGGGGAGCAAGGCATCAGAGACCTCAGCTTCTCTAAGGGCCAGCATATTGAGGGCGGCGCCTATCTCCTCTCCCTCGCTACTTTACCTTCCCTAATTATACGAGATGAAAATAACCCCATTAATATACCTTTCAGTCAAAGAGAAATATTGAAATACTGTGTGTGGGGGGTGGGGGGGGTGGGGGGGGGGAACCCAGTGGTTCCGGCTTCTATTGCAAATAAGGTTATGTATGTCTACACCATGGAAGTACTTTAATCTGAACAGTTTCAACACACAATGCTGCTGGGCCCAAAATTCTTTTCTAGGTAATTCCTTTCCTTCAGCTCCGCCCTTGTCCTGAGGTCAGTAAAACTTTTTTTTAAATTTGACAATAACAATGACAACAGTGATGATGATGATAATCATAACCATGATAATAATGCTAATAATGGTAACAGTGATAGATTATTGTATGACCACTCACCCTTGTATTCCTCTGTGAGAAGAAGCTTTGCTTTCTCTGCCTCTGTCTGCACAATAATCGATAAGTATGCAGTCAATAACTGGCACTGAATCTGTTATATAACATGGCACACAATGCACACAAACTGTGCCTGATTACATATCAAACTATTCAAAAGAAATAATAGAGAGATATGACTGGATACCCCTTTGACAAGAATATGTCAACTTGAAATAAAAGCTGACAGACTTTGTTGAAAACTGTTTTGTCACAATGAAACTGAATTAACATAAATATCTTTTTCTAAAAAACAAAAAACCCTACCCCACACCCTGCAAACACCAACCTATCTCTAACTTCTCGCTCCCTCCGCTCGTCGGCAGATACTTTGTCCCTAAGAACACCCAGATTCAACCTATCTACCGTTGGCCACCGCTCTTTCTCTGTTTCCGGTCCATCGATGAGGAACAACCTTCCTCTCTCCCTCCGACAAAAGCCTACTTATGACACTTTTAAATCCAACCTCAAGACACACTTATTTCAAACCTAAGTTTTTCTCCTTCCGCTTCCATCTCTTACCTGTCCCTGCCTTCAACATCCACCTGCCAAAGTGCATAATGTTTGTGGGTGTGTGTGCGCGCGAGCGCGTGCTGCGTGCGTGCGTGCGTGTGTGGTGTGTGTACATTCGAATTTGTCAAAACTGTAAATAGTTGCTGATTGTGCGTCGTGTAGGTTGAATGCAAGCGCTTTGATTTGTTTTTGCAAGATATAGCGCTATACAAATTCCATGTATTATTATTATTATTATTATTAGATCAACATTATGGCTACATACAAACATCTAAACATGTTCACTATTGATAATACACACGAACAATGTACATGCACACCCTTCCACACAGAAATCTCTGAACGATAACAGACAACATTTTCAACTTTGGGATGTTTTGTTGAAAAAGAAAAAGATTTTGACAAATGAAATAGTATTTCCATATTTACCAACTTTTTCAATTTAGGGATATTTTGTTAAAAAAAAAAAAGATTTTGACAAATGAAATAGTATTTCCATATTTACCAACTTTTTCAATTTAGGGATATTTTGTTAAAAAAAAAAAAAGATTTTGACAAATGAAATAGTATTTCCATATTTACCAACTTTTTCAATTTTGGGATATTTAGTTTAAAAAAAAAAAAGATTTTGACAAATGAAATAGTATTTCCATATTTACTAACCATTTCCAATCCCCTTGAGGCTCACACCTGGGTTCAAAACCTGGGCCATCAGATTGTGAGCACAACACTCTAACCACCTGGCTACCTTACCCCCCTTGAATACATCCCGTCAACTTGAAAACATGTGTCTGAAACCTTTAGAATGGCACATTACCCTCAAAGTCTTTTCTGTATCATTCTGAGAGGAATTCTATATAGAACATTCCAGTTCATTTTTTTAACAACAAGTCCCAACCACACCAGGTTAAAATGGCTCACTCCCTATCTCCAGGAGCAGACTCACCAGATCGATAGGAGGAATCCTCCGTGACCAGACCAGCATCTTTCCTCTGAAGGTCTTGCTGATGATGCTGCTGCTCAGCTTCTTGGTGCCGTTCATTGCAGCATGCATGGCGTTCAGGAACCAGGACAGGAAGTCAATGGCATCCCCTGAACACAGCAGATATACATATACATTCCTTATTCCCCTGAGGTCACACAGTTCATTCATTAGGAAACTTGTGTCAAGGGAAGTAATGTTTACAACTTTCAATAGTCACTACACACACACACACACACAAACGATACTATCTTTTACTGCAAGAAATGTTATTTCCTGCATTCTGCAATAACTTGAGTACACACTGGGTCAGATGCTTTTTGCATTCATGCAATTATTTAGAACAACAACAATAAATTATTACATATCAATTTTTGGCAATCGGTATGGCAATTACGATCTCTTCTATAAAATTTGTAAACAACAGTATCTAGGCAACTATACCCCATCTGCTTGATCAGTCTCAACAATATTCCAATGGAAAAAGCCTTTAAATCTCCTCTACAGGTGTCCAAATCCTCTTTCAGCAGCCATCCTAACCATTGCTCATAACAAGATTTATGATTAGCAAACTCTGAAAATTCATAATTTGCTTAAAGGACCCCTCTGGCTGGTACCCCCATGGCAGCTTGACACTGATAAGCTCCCTGTGAACTTCTGACCCTGTGAGTGGGACATAACAAATCTGGGTATCGTTGGGGTGAAAAGAAAGAAATGAGCGGCGTGGGAACAGCAGGACAGGAACTTCACACACACTGAGGCAGATAAACAACAACAACAATGACAACAAACCACAAACATCTTGTTACGGTGAATATCGTTTTCTTTTTATCAGGATTTGAAATGCTCTCACCACTTTCAATCCGCACATTTTTTCAGGCCCTGTAGAACTGACAAGTACATTATAGCCCCGTTCATTCCCGTTCTCACCTTGCTGGGTGATCTGGAACCTCTTTTTGCTGCACAGCACCACGGCCTGCAGCATCTCATGCGGGGAGACGTGGGCCTTGAAGTTGCGGGGGTTCCACAGCTTGCGGATCAGCTCCCCAAACCTCTGCACCAGCAGGAACTGCTGGTCACCAGGCGGCCGCTTGATCTTCACGTAGTTGTCTTCACTGAGAAAGTAGTTCCGCAGAGGAGTCACATGGGACAACGCCTGTCAACAGAAAAGTGTTCTCTACTACCAACCTGTTAACTCTCTTGCATTCGGATTCTCTGAACACAACTTGCCCCTAGATTTTGCATTTCATCACGAAATCAGGTCAGGTACACATGCTTGCTAGCCTTTTCCTCCTAAGTACATACCAGCAGCTATAATTATTTCCAGACACACAGCAAGGTTTGTTCCTCTAGCCTGATAGAGCTTTGACATGTGGTAGCAATTAGTGATGGTCACAGCGTGATGGAAATCTACTGTATCACTTCAAAGAACAAAAACGTTTATGCGCATCTCATTTCAAAGCTCAAAAACATTTATCCACTTCTCATTTCAAAACTCTCTTTTATGCACCTCTCATTTCAAAGCTCAGAAACTTTATGCACTTCTCAATTCAAAACTCAAACCCATTTATGCACTTCTCATTTCAAAGCTCAAAAAGCAATTATGCACTTCTCATTTCAAAGCTCAAAAACTTTATGCAATTATCATTTCAAAGCTCAAAAACATTTATGCACTTCTCAATTAACAATAGCAACAAAGAGTTTTCCATGCATGCATAAAAGTTTTCACCACAGCAAATCCAAACTACAAATAACTGTCATGGGAAGACTTACCTGTAAGACAACATTGCAGTAGTCATTGGCTTTGATGTTGTTCAGCCCCACAATACCTGTAACAAGGGAGAGAGTGATAAAAACATCAGTGACTGGCATAGACCTGGTTTTGTTCAGTTTGTGAGCCCATGTAAATAATTTATATTTGACTTACATCTTTGTCGAAACTTTGGAGGTTTTCTTTTTCATCTATTCTAAGCAGTTAAGTTATATTCTAACTAGGTATAATCAACTTCAGACAGTATGTGATGAATTCAATGCTGAGACATATAAAGACCAGGAATATTTTTTATTGTCTATTACCTCCGTAACTTCTAAAGGCAAAATGATATTGTTGTATTTCACAGTAATCGATTATTTTCATTCTGCTCACAATCAATCACAACTCTCTTTAAAAGAAAAGTCGTTAATAAAGAAACTGTTCAAATGCAAAACTGAAAAAAAAAGATACAAGAATACATACCTACAACATGTATGCACACAATGACAAACAGCCATACATATTCTCACAGACTTGGACACCTTCAAAATAACATACAAATATATGCATCCAACACACACATATACATATGCATGCACACACAAGTAAATCACAAAGTGTGAACAGCATTAGAAGGTTGGGTATGCTGACCTGTTCCAAAAACTGTACTCTTGAGTAAACACAAAATGAACAATCATTGCTTGCAGCTACCAGATATGAAGTCCCTCTCAAATTAATCCAATAACCACACTGAGCAATAAAACAATAAGAGAGCATGGTAAAAGAAATGTGAAAAATTGACACATCTGTGATAGGGCAGATCAAATTACGCATAAGACGAAAAAAAAGAAGAAAAAAGCTTATTAAAAATCTCATACCTGGCAAGTATGTGGTTCCATCATAGGCACGGGACATTTTCGGATTGGAGTCCAGTTTTGCAATCAGTTGAGCCTCGAATGTGGGGTTCAGCACATACTGTTCAAATGACAGATAAATACTTCAAATTATAGTGTTTTCAACAGAACTATTTCAAAGTGCATAAGTATAAGACAATAAGTGAAAATCATAATTCATTCCTTATGTAAGTTGTATAAGTTCTAATTTTTTATAAAACATCATAATTCCATCATTTTAGCTCCCATGTAGGTCCTCCCTGATTTTCAGAGACCTTTTCCCCTTTCTCATACAGAAAGTTGCTAACTTACATAAGTTATTATCATTCTTTGCAGAGTCAACAAGAAGTCAGTTTGACAACATCCCAGAGGACGAAACAGACTTTATCTACTTGCTATATCATGCCATTGGCCTCCCTTAAAAAGGACCTCACATGAAGCTGAAAATATTACAAACTGTCAGACTAGGGAGCCAAGAACACCAGAAACATTCAACTTTTGATCCTTAATTCTCAAAAGACATTGAGATGGAGCTGGCAGCTGGTGAGAACATCCAAAAGGTTCTGTTGGGAAGAATTTTTCTGGTAATTTTAAAAAATATTTTTTTGAATATTACAAAAAAAGGAAAATAAAATCAAATGCTTAAGGTTTTTTCTTTGTTCCTTTCACATACCAAACAAAGCTCCAGGTGAAACCTTCAATAATAAGTGAAGGAGAACATTAAAAAAAAAAATTTTCACTTTGAAACACAAATCTACTTGAATCACTGTCTATTTATCTCTATCTTTTATGCATAATCAAAGCATATTCCATGGATATTTCTACAATCAATTTGATATAACTGTCAGTATTTTAGTGGAGACCTGTTTAATTGGAGGAAACTGTACTTTAGACCTTGTACTTAAACAAATTATTGTAAAGTGGGATATAACAGGCAGTAGCTATCATAATCTCTACCTCAAGAGTTGATGAATCACAGACTTTCAACACAGGAATTTCTACTTGGCAGTGAAAAACAAAGAATAACACCATTTCCTCTCCATGTTTAAATTCACAAACTGTCACTTTCATTCTTGAATGATGAATGCATGTGAATGAAATCATTCTAAAGAGGTGATAACTTTCAGAATGCTTATGGGATACATTTCTCTTTTTCTCCCTTCACTTTTCTTTCCCCTTCTTCTAGAACATATTTAGAAAAATCAGTCAATATTTTGCTGGACTGGTACTGGACTCATTAGCATAGCCCTGCACCTAAAAACAGAGTCCTGCTATGCTTAACACTGGTGTTACTACTCACAATGATGTCTTGCAGAGAGGAGTCAATGATCTGATAGTTGTCAGGTAAGCAGTAGAACTTCTGGGTCTGCAGATTGAGGAACACATGGTGGCCCTCCAGAACGCTATGGGTGTAGGCATGAGTATTGTTGCCCCGCCCTGCAGGAAAATCAAGTCAAAACCAACCCCATCACAATTCTTGACAAATTGTTAAGTTCTAGTCTTCTACCAATCCAGATGACAAATTTCTTGAAATCAAAATCATCCCCTCATAAGAGTCTATCAAAAATCACATTCAGGGCCCAGTCGATCTTAGCTACTCTAGCAACTCTCTGACAGTTGGGTAGGAAACTTAATGTACTGAATCTCATTCTTTCAATTCAAACAAACAACAACAAAAAATCACTAAAAAGTCATCAAAATATAAAGTATAAAAACCAATCCAATCCAATCTTGCTGTTTAAGCCCTGCTGACCACAGAGGCCATACCAAAGATAATAATACCAACAACAAAAAAATAGCAAAAACTGAAAGCAAGAACCTGACAGATTTACCTGAAATGTTTCATGATTGTATACAAAATGAAAGGAAGGTGCACATGTATGCCTCCCCCCCCCCCCCCCCCCCCCCCCCCCCTAAAAAAGAACAACCCCCCCACACACACAAACACACACACACACCATTACAGACGCTTTATCTATTAGTAATAATTATAAATAGTAAAAAATAGGAGCAAAAACAGGCATCAGGATTTACCTTGAAAGTATTTGCCACAGACCAGACAAGCGTACACATTGATGTGTGACAGGGATACTGAACACAGCTTCTCAAAATCAAAGTCAAGCACGGATCTGTAAATGAAACATAATTCGTTTTATAAGAATCAATTCAAGAAAACATTCAAAGACATTTTCCTTAATGATCTGACTGAAAATCATGAGTAAGTTTGCTGCTTTTGAAATATGAATGGCAAACATTTTTTTTTTTTTATTTCCATATTTCTATCATTATTAGTACATGTTTTTTGATGATTATCATTCAAAGGTTCTACAACCACAAGCCCTCTGATTTCAAGGTAAAATTGAAAGGAAACAATGGTCGTGAGAAAAGAGGAGACAATTAGTGATTACCTGTTGATGGTATCCAGATACGGGCAAGACCTGCTTCTATCAACTCTGCTTTGTTTCACAGGAACTGAAACATAAACAGGTAATTTGTTGTTTTCATCACAATTCGCTTTTAATAAAACAAAATTTTGTTCAACCTATTTTCACACCACACACTGATATTCTGTTTTTATTTTATGTTTGAAGATCTATACATTATGATTATTAAGAATTAAGTGACTGCTAAAACTTAAAAAACATACATGCGTGCACACACACACACACACACACACACACACACTTACTTTAGCATAAAACTCCTGAGCATTTAATTTTTTTTAAAGCAATTGCATTGTAATAAAATACTTTGCTGGGTGGGGGGGTTGGGGTGAGGATCCTACCACCCCCCCCCCCCCCCCTTTTCTCTCACTCTTTTTTCCCCTTTGGGTTCTTTATTTGGCTGTCCTCATCTTCCCTGATAAAAGTATTGTACTGTCCCAGCACTCAGTGGTCTTTACAAAAATTAGACTTTTGTCTCCACTTGCACACAGGTTGTATGCTGGGCATGTCACTGTCCCAGGGTTCGCGCTAGGATTTTTTAAAACCGGTACTGCGAGTTGCCATTTCAGAGACATCTTGACCAACTCCCCCAAAATCGGTCCCTAGAACATAAAATCCGGTACGTACTGTGAACAAAACGAAACTAATCAGTGAGGGGGTGGGGGAGGGGGGATTGTTGGGCAGCAAAACTAAATCTAAATTGAACGCGAATCTCTCAGACTTTGACTGCCGTGCTGCTTGCTGCCACTCGCTTCTTGGGCACGAAGCCACGAAGGAAATAGGATTTTTTTTTCTAGCGCCTGTGCCACTGTCCTGTCAGTCTGTTGTTTTGCATGGCATCATTCGTGTGACTTATATTCTTCTTTCTTGTTTCTATGCTTAGCGCTCATCTAGATCTTTGTTCATTTTAGATTTGGTTTTCGACTCTTCTCTCTGAAAGCAACGCGCAAATTCATAGTCATAGACCCTCGCTTTTCGCTTTTCGTAAGAGCAGGCCGTCGTGTGCCGGTGGGAACGGATTACATTTACAAAACTGCATACACACGGGGACTGGATGTGAAAAAGCACAGGAGTGCTTATTCCATTATCCTCGATATAAAAGATTAAAAGAATACAGAATAAATAAATCTAGGCCCCATTTACTCGATGTGAATGGAAGTCGCTGTCATGCCGAGAAGAGCGCGAAGCTCTAATCTTTCACAGTAAAGCTTGCTGTTCTGCTGCTAGGCTAATGAGGCTGGCGCTAAAGATGTTCGTTGGAAGGGGTGGGAAGGGGTAGGTGCGGTAAGCACAGTACAGGCGCATGACAGACTGTCAGAAAATGTCACTTCAGACTTCTTTTTTTTTGAGACGGAAATCTAATCGGTCACAGGCAAACAGAACCGGTACACGGTACCGGCTGCTTCGAAAATTTTCGGTATTCCCTGTTTACAATCGGTAAAATACCGACAATTACCGGTTATCGCGAACCCTGTGTCCTCCATATGATCTTCAAGTTCAACCAAAGTTGGCCTAATCTTCAACAAAACATGGATGGGATTTTGACAAATGCACAAAATATATATGTTCCCACATGGCATCTCAGTTTGTACGTTCATCTGAAATGCCTGTCGGGGAATGGAGGCGGAACCAGTTTTGATTCCTGGGGGAACATTCCCCTGAAACAGCTCAGATGAGACTCAAGCCCACATCCTCAAAATCATATTTCTGGTACCCTAGATTAGCATAGAATGCATAGTACTTCAGTTTCATACATGCATTTTTTGTTTGCTTGTTTGTTTAATAGTATGCTAGTCAGTGGACAGCCTTACTGCCCTTAGTGATGCTAAAGTCCTTCGGATGAGACTTTAAACCGAGGCCCCGTGTGCGAACGCACGCAGAACATCTTGCGCACACGTTAAATCCTGTTTCGCTTTTCGTAAGAGTAGGCCATCGTGTGCCAGTGGGAACAGATGACATGATTTACAAAACTGCATACACACGGGGACCGGATGAAAAAAAGCATATGATTGCTTATTCTGTTATCCTCGATATAAAAGAATAAATAAATAAATACAGTTACCTCGACGTCAAAAAAACGAAAGTTACCTCTCCTGTCTTAGAATGTAGTGTGGTATTTTCTGTGATTGTTTGCAGCAGTTGCAGCTTAACTAACAGTGCCATTTTATTGGTACAACCCGCTAATAGAGTCAACCTTTGTTTCCTACATATAATAATCAAAGAGACGAATTGTCAAACATTACCGATGCCTGGATCGCCTGAGCGTTCTCGTTTGATCGCTTTTCCTTTGCCGGCTGACGCCATTTTTACGATGGGAGACAAACGTATTGGTACCGTCTGTGAACCTAAACCAACTAAAAATTAACAAAACTACCAGAATTCAGATGCACGGGCAGCACATGCACGCGCACGTGTACGTGTGTGTGTGTGTGTGTGTGTGTGTGTGTGTGTGTGTGTGTGTGTGTGTGTGTGTGTGTGTGTGTGTGTGCGCTCGCGCGCGCGCGTGCGTGCGTGCGTGCGTGCGTGCATGCGTATGAGTGTACAGACACATGCATTGCTGCTACTGTTGCATGTTACTTGCTTTTTCTCTATAATTGCATAAGTAGTTTATCTGCACGCGGAATATATTTTTGGTTCGCTAAAAATCTTTATGCAACAAACGAGTAATAAAATACAAACCATACAACAGCACAGCATAGGAGAGACATCAAGTTTTGGTATATTTTATCCCCACTCACAAGTTATCACAGGTCATCGATTTATTAACATCAACGTCAGACTTGTGTGTCAAATCATCATACTCTACTGACCTGCGGGCTCTTGAAGGTGAATGAAATTTTACATCTGCTTGAGGACATAAAATATCGTTAGTGTGTTTCTGTTTCAGGCTAAAATCCAGCCATAAACTGGTGCTTGCTCTTATCCTGAGCCATAAAAACCTATGATGTCTTCTTATTACTATCAGCAGCATTTACCAGGCTTGCATAGTAAATGCTGTGAAAGCAAGTCTCTATCATCATATAACCTCCTGTAATTGGTGCAGACCAAAATCTGAGTCAGTCACTGATGTAAGCGAAGTGCCAAGGCCTACATTCAGAATCTTACAGATGCTTTAAAATGCTGAGACTATCATCAGCCGTGACAAGCTTTTAGCATGACAACCTGAACTTTCCCTTTAAATAAATTTTTTTAAGTCATCTGAAGTTGTGACTACGGCTGCCTGTCTGGCAAGATACTTAGAAACTGTTATAAATGGGTATTGTCACTATTGTCACACAAACAAATGACAGAGGACAGCGGCTGCTGGAATTCGCAAAGAAGCACAAACTGACTTTGGCTAACACACTCCACCCTCACAAGCCATCCAGAACATCAACCTGGCACTCACCAAATGGTCTGATTCATAATCAAATTGATTACATTCTGTCACCCCAAAGATTCAAATCCAGCATAAACAAGGCAAACACAAGAACATTCCCAGGAGCTGACATTGGCAGTGACCATGACCTTGTACTTACCACCATCAGGCTGAAACTGAAAGCAAAACAACAGCCAAAAAGCCCACGCATAAGATTCGACCTGGAAAAACTCAAAGACCCAACAGTGGTTGAGATCTTCCAAGCCAACATTGGAGGAAAGTTCGCCGCACTCACAGCCATCGACAATGATGTGGACACATTGGCCAACAACATCAAAGAAGTGCTAGCGACAGCAGCAGAAGAAACATTAGGAAGAAGCAGAACAAAGAAACAACCCCGGGTGACAAATGAGGTTCTTGACCTCTGCGACAAAAGAAGAGAACTTAAAAAACAAAAGTTCACAAGTCAAGAAGCTTACAAGAAGTACATGGATAGCCACAGAGAAGTGAGGAAAAAGATGAGAGAAGCCAAAGAAGTGTGGATAGAAGAACAATGCAACAACATCGAAGCTGGAATGACCAAGGGAAACAGCAAAACAGCTTATGACACTTTGAAAGCACTAACGAAAACCACACAGCCTAAAGCCTCTGTTATTGAAGACAAAGAAGGAAATCTTTTAACGGAAAACAATGCCATCCTCCAACGCTGGACAGAATACTGTGAGGGATTGTACAACTACCCACTACGCCCAGATACCAACATAGTTTCTGACAAACCCCCAGAACACCAAGATAAAGACCCACCAATACTAAGGTATGAAGTAGATGCAGCTATTAAACAATTGAAGAAGGGAAAGTCCCCTGGATTCGATAACATCCCAGCTGAACTCATAAAAAATGGAGGGAATGAAACAGCAAGGCGATTCACAGAACTTTGTCAGAAGATCCACGACACCAAAGAATGGCCAAAAGAATGGACACAGTCTCTTGTAATACCCCTGCCAAAGAAAGGAAACCTCAAGCAATGCCAGAACTACAGAACCATCAGTCTCATAAGTCATCCTAGCAAGATCATGCTGCAGGTAGTCCTCAACAGACTGAAAAACCAAGCGGAAAAACTCCTGGCAGAAGAACAAGCGGGCTTTAGACCAAAACGCAGCACAATGGAACAAATTTTCAATCTGAGAATTCTGATAGAGAAGCATCTCCAACACCAAAAAGACTTGTACCACAATTTCATAGACTTCAAAAAGGCCTTTGACAGGGTATGGCATGACGGCCTCTGGCAAGTACTCAGGCACTTCAACATTGACAGCTGCCTAATTGAAGTTATCAAGGCTCTGTACGAGAACGCAAAAAGTGCAGTTTTCATGAACAATCACGTGGGCGAGTTCTTCAAGACCACGGTTGGGGTTCGCCAGGGCTGCCTTCTCTCACCTGTACTCTTCAACCTCTTCCTCGAAAACATCATGACAGAGACACTGCAAAACCACCACACTTCCATCTCCATTGGTGGAAGACCCCTTTGCAACCTCAGATTTGCAGATGACACTGACCTCATGGGCAGCAGCAAACAAGAACTGCAAATCCTCACAGACAATTTAACAGATCGAGCGAGCGCACACGGCATGGAGGTCAGTACAGAGAAATCAAAGATCATGGTCAACAGCGTGAGTAATGACATCACGGAAATAAAGATGAATGGAGAAATACTAGAAGAGGTGAGCCAATTCAAATACTTAGGCTCCATCCTAACAAAAGATGGCACATCAAACAATGAAGTGAAAGCTCGCATTGCAACAGCAACATCTGCTCTAGTCAGACTCGAGAGGATCATCAGAAGCAACAACATCAGCTTCTGCACCAAATACCACCGTTACAAATCCCTCGTGATATCTATCCTCCTATATGGCTGTGAATCATGGACTCTGACAGCAGAGTTAGAGAGGAGAATCCAAGCATTCGAGAATAAGTGCCACAGAAGACTCCTCAAAATATCATACAAAGAACACAAGACCAATAACTATGTGAAAGAAGAAATCAAAAAGCGTGTGGGCCCCCAAGAGCCTTTGCTCTCCACCATAAAGAGGAGAAAGCTGATGTGGTTTGGTCACACCACAAGACACAACACCCTAGCAAAAACCATCCTGCAAGGAACAGTCGAGGGCAAGAGAAGAGGCCGCCAAAAGAAATCATGGGTTGACAACATCAAAGACTGGACCGCCCAACCCCTGCAACACCTCCTACTAGCCACACAGGATCGTGAAGCATGGAAAAAGATCTCTGTTGCGTCTTCTCTCATGCCCCCCCTACGTCCTTTGGGACATGGGACTGAGTGAGTGAGTGAGTGATTGTCACTTTTAAGATATTGTGCCACTTTTTAATCTGTATTGCTTAAAAATGCATGCAGAGTAATTGTAATTTTAAAATGCTTCTCAGAATTTCTTAAGTTGAGATATTAAAGTATTTTTGAGTCTTGAGTCTTGAAACTGCTCAGTGTGTACTTAAGGTCTCACAGGAATTTCCATGTTACATAAGTGAGACAGACTACATCCTCTCTAACCCCCTAAGGTGATAAGGTGGGAAAAACACATCAGAAATAGCAGCAGCAACAACCCCCTGTAAACAGCAGTGCTTTTCACCACTTTCAACAGTGTAAGCGCATGACCTTCTTTTGGTTTGGTTGGTTGGTTGGCTGATTTATTAACCAAAGTGGAAGAATGGTTTCTTCAGTTTTCTTTTCCTTTTTAACTTCTTTTTTGGCAAAATTTTACTGCTGATCTTTTCCTCTGATACCACATCTAATTTCCCTGTTCAGATGTGCCTCAATCAATAAAAAGGCACTTACAAAACTGTGCAGCATTCAAATAATTTTTTCTACCAGTCTTGGAACTGAACACTTATTTTCAAACTGCTTGCCTGTTTTTATATATCCTTCAGTGTACAGAGAGAGAGAGAGAGAGAGAGAGAGAGAGAGAGAGAGAGAGAGAGAGAGAGAGAGAGAGAGAGAGAGAGAGAGAGAGAGAGAGAGAGATTTTATTTATTTCATTCTTTTATTTTGAGGATAATGGAATGAGCACTAATGTACATTTTTACATCCAGTCCCCATGTGTATGCAGTTTTGTTAGCTTTGTCATCCGTCCCCACTGGCACACAGTGGCCTACTCTTCCAAAAAGTAGAACAGGCTTTAATGTGTGCACAAGAAGTTCTGCAGAGAGACAGACAGACAGACAGACAGTCAGACAAACAGACAGACAGACAGACAGATAAATAAGAATGTCAAGAAGGAAGGTGGCAGGACAGATAAAATGTTTACCTGCCAAACAAGCAAACCATGAGGTTCTGGGTTCAATTCCCAGCCTCACTGTGTCTTCCCAGTTTGACAAGAAAATAAAACTGAATGTTAAATTCCTTTTAATGAGACAATAAACCAAGGCCCCGTGTGTAAAGGCACTCAGAATATTTAGTCAAAAACCTATTCTGCCTTTCAGAAGAGTAGGCCATCTTGTGCTGGCAGGGATGGATGAAAAAATTTCAATGATGCATGCACACAGGTGTCATGTTTAGACACCAACCTGAAAGTCAGAATGTAGCTACCTAAGTGATGGGGGGGGGGGGGGGAGGGGGGAATGGCCGCATACACAAAAATCCCACCATTGGTGAATCTCAGAGTTCTAGCCTAAAAAAAAAAAAATAAATAAAATAAAATAAACCATTGCATAGCATTCATCAGCAATCCTTAACATTACACTCCTCATCTTCAAAATAAGTAAGCCATGCTCATACTTTCACAAATCTGATTTTATTGTGGTTTAAAATACAATTTTGCACACGCTGGTACATACAATCAAATCAATAAAGTATTGCTTATCATATAAATCAAGTAAGGAATACTGCATGAAAGACATACACATCGCATATTACATTTGAATTGAAAAAAGCAAGCCAGCTTGAAGCGCTAACATATAAGCTGCAGAAAAAAATTAATCCAACTTTTTTTTTTCACGATGAAAATCATAAACAATAGATTAGCTGGAATCATAAAAATCACAGAGGATTTCCATGCATATAATTTAAGCTGCTTCCCCAGGGAGAACAAGTCATCATAGTGTACCACTCTTTATGCATGTGCACACACACACACACACACACACACACACACACAACACACACACACACACACACACACACACACACACACACACACGGAGGTTTACGCATCTGTCCATAGGTGAAAGCTCAAATCTGGTCTGAAGTTGAATTTTTCTCACCCATTCCATGACAGACAAGGTGGTGGTATGGCTCCTTGTCTTTCAGATGAGAAAATAAACAGAGATCTCTTATACATTACACATTAGCACACAAAAAAATCACAAGCAAAGAGTGAAGTGTGCTTTTCAAAATGCTGTAGTCATATCCCACTCGTGTAATCAAGACACGTTAAATCCTGTTCCGCTTTTCATAAGAGTAGGTCATTGTGTGCCGATGGGAACAGATGACAAGATTTACAAAACTGCATAAACACGGGGACTGATGTAAAAAAAAGCACATGAGTGCTTGCTCCATTATCTTCGATATAAATGAATAAATAAATAAATAAAAAAATAATAAATAAAAGACAACCATACATGCAGCATAAAAGTACTGCATAGTGGCACAGAGCTGTGGTGACAGGTTCTCATCAGGAAGCAGCTTGAAATTCATGCAGAGAACTCTTCTGTTATTGTAACTGGTGTACAATTCAACTTCATTTCATATTATTTATCATGTAGTAAAAAACAAAACAAAAGTATAGTGCCTCAAGACAGAATCTACAGGAATTCCATTTCAAGATATGTCTTTCTAAAGTATGCTGCCAAAAACACACTTCTGATGAACTCCTACTAATTAACAGTACAAAAGAGGGGGTGGGGGTGGAGGGGGATGGAAGGCAGCAAAATTGTTTTTTTTTTTAAAGAAACAGTACATTCTGCTTAATGCAAAACAACAACAAATATCTTAAGAGCATCGTAAAGTAAAATTTACAAAAACAACCCAAAAAATAACAGATGAAAGAATAATTGTATCAATTATAAACATCTGAAAAACAAAATAGTCATGGAATGATATGACCTGTCACATTCACTTGAAAAAAAAGGCCAACAGTGGTACAAACTATCATTGATTCCAATGCATATCCAGCTAGTCTACCATCCACGTCACATCTGCTTTTGTTTTGTTCTCTTAAGGAAAAGCACTATGTCTATACACAACAAAGTCACAATCAATTGTACATAATTTTTTTTTTTTAATATGTGCATAAGTCAAAGTAATCAATTTTGACTTTATTCATTATCAAGCTAATCAACACTTTCTATCACTTTTTATTCTTATGAAAACAAAAAAATATATCATAAGAACAAATATATTGTATACATGTACATGTTTTCAAGAAATCAGAATAATAGTAAAGCCAGCCACACCAGAAGCATCCCCCACCCCCACCCCCCCACAAAAAAAGTCCTGTAAATTTTGTGTGTGTGTGTGTGTGTGTGTGTGTGTGTGTGTGTGTGTGTGTGTGTGTGTGTGTGTGTGTGTGTGTGTGTGTGTGGCATGTGAGAGATTGTATGAGGCGTGACTGCCTAATATGAGAGAGGGCATTAGAATGTGTGTGTGTGTGCGTGTGCGTGTGCGTGCGTGCGTGCGTGCATGTGTGGTAGGTAGGTAGGTAGGTAGGTAGGTAGGTAGGTAGGTAGGTAGGTAGGTAGGTAGGTAGGAAGGTAGGTAGGTACGTAGGTAGGTAGTAGGTATGTAGGTGTCGGCAGGGGAAGGGTGTGCACTTATACCCGAGTCAAACTGCAAAACAGATATTCCAAATAATACATAGATACGATTGCACTTTCTCAAAATGTATTCAGCTGCATTAGAACAGTCATGATTGTTAGTTAAATAAATGTCTTTCTCTCATGCTCTCTTTTACACAAAATATACAAGGCTAGAACTCTTGATGAAAGTTAATGGATGGAGGGAGAGGTTTCTTTGATTCTTTTTCTTTTTTTAAAATATTATTCATTTTTGCCTGCTTTGATACTCTTCCAAGACTGAAATGTCATTGAAAGCAGCGGATAACATCAAACTCAATGACGCTGACATGTGAATGCCTTTGGAATAGAAAAGAACCAGGGACAACACCAGAGAAACATTTTCACTTAGGTTATCTTATCTTAGGTCAACATTTACTTTTATTATATGATTACTGGAGTCTAGAATTGAAAGTGATGTGAAAATACAATGAATGTTAACTCTGATTTGGATCTTAATCATGGGACTATATTCTCAATTCTGTTCATAAAACGTCCTGGCTCGTCAAGACATCTGTAACACTACCTGGGTAATTTAGATAATATTCACAAGAACAAAACTATGAAACCTTTCAGACTGACATGACAGAGTGTCAGTCTTGCCATCTGACTTTGTAGAACATTCTACTCATACATGAAACTGTTTGGATGACACAATGACATATCATTACTGTAAGAGAGAGAGCGAGAGAAAAGTGACTGTTGAGATTGAGTAGATTAGATTTATCAGTTAATCAGTCAGATCAGCAACTGAATTTTGAATGACACAGATGACATGTACACATATCATCACACAATCATGATGTGACCAAAAAATTAGGAAATCAATTTGAGCAAAACTCACAATAAACTGAAGATCAGAGATTATATGGCTGATAAAAATGCTATCAGATAAGGACACAAACAGAGCTGTAGAATTTGTGCTAATGCTATATGCAAGTGGATGGGGGAACTGCAATAAACTGTCAAAAGAGCAGGACAAGAACCATTTGGACAAGACTCGCTCGGTGACGTATGAACTCTTTTGATGTCGACAGGTTCTTTATCCATGCACTTCAAAACTGAGTAAATACGGAGCCACTCAGTTTGTTTTCAAGCCACTATAAAAAAAAAGTTAACGGCAGATTCAAAAGTATGTCATGCACTGTTTTCTATTTTTAAAAAAGGTCAATGACAGATGTCATGCACTGCTTTATCTTTGATGAGTTTATCAGACTTGCATATAGATGGTGGTGTCAGCTACAAAGAATCTATTCACACTTTTAAAAAAATCTTTGTCAATTGGCATCAACCACAGAGATGAATCCCAAACAGAATGAGACATATGTCAATTGACATGTATTCAAGGCACTCATAGCGATTTAGGATTTGCACTTCCAAACCATTTGATCTGTACAGAAACATATTTAACAGTCCCACAAGATTTGTTATGAGCTGTCAAAGTAAGTGAAGGACTTTTTTCAACAGCATTTGCTGTTAAAGTAAATCCCTAACTTCCTTATATAGCATTCTGAAAGACAAACTGGACTTGTTATCATATGAAACAAGTAAATATGAAGTTATGTCACACTATCAAGACCATCTGGTTACAAAATGATCAGTCAAAACCAGACCACACCAAAACAAAACTAGCATCAGCATCAAGCCAAAAACCAGACAAATCTACAGTTTACAGGAATTTTGCTGTAACTTTCATCTAGGCGAAATATGTTTCAGCGGGGGTCATTCTTACACTTTACCCACTTAATAATCAACAAGGACAATCTAAAGTGAAAGCAGTATGGCATGTGGGCAAACACTCATTCATTTGTTCATACCCCAAATCAAGGACAAAAATATTCTCATACAATAATGGAATCTCAAAAGGAAATTGTGTGGAATGAAAAGAAGGAAAGTTTGATGTCTCATCTTTAATAACGTTTGAACAAATATGAAATGCAGCTACTTCGTGTGTTTGATTATGATTTGTATCAATATGCCTGTCAGTACTGTAATTGCCCTTCAGGGTTGATTAAAGTGTTTTTGACTTGACTTGACTTGACTTGACTTGACTTGACATTCTTTTAATAACGTCCCCTCTTTCAAAACCAAAAACGCCATACACGACAACAGTTGGGTTGGACATGACGGCAGCTAGTGCAGCATTGACGGGGTGGTCCCCTGGAGAAGAGTATTGTTGGGTCTGAGGGAGGCCCAGGAGTAGGACTGAGTGGTGGTGCCCATGGGATGCTCCTCCTCCACTGCATTGAAGATGAAAACGTCCGTGGTGATGCATTGGAAGAACAGCACTGCAGCCACCACCAGGATGTACCAGTACTTTTCACTGCCCTGGTCACACAGAGACAGAAGAAACTTCTTTCTCATGGCGGCAATGTTTCATGTCACAGTCGCAGTCATAACTTAGAGTCTGATCCTCTAGAAATGACCAGTAACTTCCATCGCTCAACTTCAATTTCACGACTTAAAAAAACAAAAACATAATGTCATTATTCCACTCTATAGTTTAAAAAAAAAAAAAACCCTTTATTCCACTCTGTAGCCTTCAACAAAATAAACTTTCATTGACATCTTTTTCACAAGATGTTTCTTGTCATACCAAACCAAACGACCCTTTTATGCAGAGATCTATAGTCTTCCTTACCCTTCATCAGTGACTTTCAAGATGAGGATTGTTAGGTATTTTGAATTCAGAGGTGAAATGCTTACAAGCATTTGTTTATTCTACGTTAAATCCTTTTCCACTTTTCATAAGAGTAGGCCATCATGTGCCGGTGGGAACAGATGACATTTACAAAACTACATACACATGGGGACTGGATGTAAAAAAGCACAAGTGTGCTTATCCCATTATCCTCAATATAATTTTTTTTTTAATAAATAAATAAAAATAAATAAAATAAACATTTTCACTTAATGACTCTGACTGTTACCCAGAATTATTTCAAGACTTTTATGATAGAGGTTCATGACAAGACTTCAGCAAGTGACATTACTGTGTTACATCAGGTGGGCTGTCAGATTTGAACCTTGCTGACAAAGTAAAATTTATTTTTCACATGTATGAAAAAGAAAAAAACCTAACTTTGTACACACCTGTTTGTTTTTATGTTCAGTGTGTGTGTGTGTGTGTGTGTGTGTGTGTGTGTGTGTTGTGTGTGTGTGTGTGTGTGTGTGTGTGTGTGTGTATGTGTGGGTGGGTGGGTGTGGGTGTGGGTGTGGGTGTGTGTGTGTGGGAGGGTGGGTGAGTGTATATATACAAACAAAACTATGTATATAAATGCATGTCTGCATGCATGTGTGTTGCATATTCTGTGACCTACTTATTCAATCTTACTTGTCAAACTAAGACTTTTATACACACATTATTAAGCATAGCACTGTACATGTGAACTCATTTTTTATAATGATTTTCTTCACTGGCGTAACCAGACTGTTAAGGGAGTCTATCATAATTTACACATTCTTAGCAAAAACCAGACAAAACTACACTGGTAAAATAAAACTATCAGAATTCATGACTCTCTACAAGTAATCCCCAGACAATATAAACAATACACCAAACACTATGCATTGTTCAAAAGTGCAGAACAAGTTTCACACTGGAAACAACTTACTCAAAGTTACAAATGTTTCTTTTACTCTACAATCAAATCAATATTTCACATGCAGAAATATTATATCCAACAAAACAGTTACAACCAGGTGTCAAAGAGAAATTGCTCTTACCAAGTCACCTGATTTGTACCACCAGTTCTGAAAACAATAACAGAAAATATAACAACATTGTGAGGCACTGAGGGTGAAACAGAAAATTTTTAAAAAGACAGTCTTGTCTTATAACGGACAAAAATCATAGGCATGAGTTTGCATGCAGTCACACTCACTCACTCACACACACACACACACACACACACACACACACACACACACACACACACACACACACACACACACACACACACACCACTACATACTCTTTGGTTTAAAACATGATTCTTTACTCTTGTACAAGAGTCCTTGCAGTCACACAACATAGTACGTAACTGTAGCAACAAGTTCAGAGCTTTTGTGCTTTACCATTGAAATGGTTTCAACAAATTTAATTGTCTGCTTACATGGATCTTATATGCACAATAACTAGCCTCTTCAATCAGATGGGGTTTTTTAGGGGGGGGGGGGGGGGGGGGTTGGGGGGGGGTTCTTGGCTAGAGCTCTGAGGTTCACAAATGGTGAGATTTTGCACATATGACCATTTTTACCCACCATTAAAGTAGCCACATTCCAACTGCGGGAATGGTGTCTAAACACATCTTTGTGCATGCATTTTTTAAAAAAACATTACCATCTGTTCCTAATGACAGTATATGGCCTATTCTTCTGGAAGGTGGAACAGGTTTTTAATGTGAGCAAAATGTTCTGCATGTGTTCACAAATGGAGCCTCCGCTGTATAGTTTCATCCGAAGGACTTTTGGGGTAGTGGAGTCAGTATTAATGTTAACTCCAGGGTAAAAAAGGTAAAGGTAACCTGTACTGTTGTAGGGGAGCAAGGTGTCAGAGACCTCAACTTCTCTAGGGGCCAGCATGTTGAGGGTGGCACCCATCTCCTCTCCCTCGCTGCTTTACCTTCCCTGACCCTGTAGAGGGCAGGTACCCATTTACAGCAGGGTGAACTGGGGGAACTGTACTGTAGCCAAGGCGCCCAAATGGTCACCCATCCAATTGGCATCCAGGGTAAAATTCTCTAAACGGGTGCCTCCATGGTTGCTTGATCCCCTCACTGGCTTCAGATCACCAGCACAATGCTCTAACCACAAGGTATCTTCCCCCCCCCCCCCCCCCCCCCCCACGCCCCAATGTAATGTAGCCACGTAAACAAATCTTACATAAGTTATACACACACTGTCTGAAAGCAAAATATGATTTTTAAGAAAATTACTTACCACTACAATTCCAACAAAGGCACTTACTGAAAAAATAAAGCAGAAATAACAATGTTAGTGTCGGCACGCATGTATTTGTGACAAACTGTACATGTATACAAGAGTGTGTGCCAGAGAGTCAGTGTGAGTGTGTGTGTGTGTGTGTGTGTGTGTGTGTGTGTGTGTGTGTGTGTGTGTGTGTGTGTGTGTGTGTGTGTGTGTGTGTACATACATGCCTAATAAATGCTTTTCTATTTTATTCTTTTATTTTGAGGATAATGGAATATGCCCTCATGTGCTTTTCTGCATCCAGTCCCTGTATGTATGTGGTTTTGTAAATTTTGTCATCCATTCCCACCAGTACACAATGGCCTACTCTTCCGAATGGCAGAATGGGTTTTATTGTGTGTGCAAGATGTTCTGCGTGTGTTCACACATGGGACCTCCATTTATAGTCTCATCTGAAGGACTGGGTGGGGGGAGGGGGGGGAGGTAGAGTTGGCAATTATGTTAACTCAAGAGGGAAAAATCCTCTTGAACAAGATTCAAACCCAGGTCAGCAGATCATGAGCACAATGCGCATAACCCCAACTACCAGGCTATCCTGTATTCTTGCTTGAGTGAGTATGTCTGCTTGTACATTTGCACATGTGTATGGATGAATGAATGAATAAATAAATAAATTCATTAAAATTTTGATACAAAGTCCATCAAAATAATTTTCCATCAAAATAATTTTCCACACAAACCACTCAGAGCACACCCAAAAACATGTACTCATCCCCTCCATCTTAACCCTGTCCAAACAGATACATACAAATGCATGCATGTATGTATGTGCGCGCGCGCGCACACACACACACACACACACACACACACACACTACACACACACACACACACACACACACACACACACACACACACACACACACACACACTTTCCCCCTATGCTCCCCATGCTACTATGGCATTTCTTCAGCTTGGAAACATGATTACAGGATTGTGTTTAAAAACAGTTTCAAGTTATAAAGACTAATACTCACTGACAGTATTGCAGGCTAGGAGGTAGAATGCAGAAGCTTTGTCCCCTTGGACCAAACACAGGATAAATGTAATCTGACCAAAAAAGAAAACACCCCCCATTAGAATCAAATAATACTAGACTAAGATGTATTCAAACATCTTGGCACAAACACACACGCACGCACGCACGCACGCATGCACACACGCACGCACACATGCACGCACACACACACATAAAAAAAAACAACTTTATTACTACTTATGCCAAATGTTGGGTGTTCCCCAGCTTAACACTCTGGAGCTCACCAAGAAGGCAGCATATGCACTCTATCTCACTCCTCCTACTTGGGAATTATTGTGAGATGATATTAAATTAACTCTCTTGCATTCGGATTCTCTGAACACAAATTGCCCCTAGATTTTGCATTCCATCACGAAATCAGCTCAGACAGACATGCTCACTCGCTTTTTCCTCCTTTTAAGTACATACCAGCAGCTATAATTACTTCCAGACTCACAGAGGGGTCTGTGCCTCTAGCCTGAAAGAGCTATGCATGGCATATAGAAGCAATGGTCACTGCGTGATGGAAATCTACTGTGTGTAAATCCTGGCAAATCCTGGTTCGGGATTCAGGGGGGGGGGGGGGGGGGGGGGGCAATCATTCAATCCCAGCAAATCCCGGTTTAGGACTAAGAGGGTTAAAGCACAGGAGAATGGTCTCAAACTCTAACAATAACAAGATCAATAGCATTCAGCCAAAACATGGCCATATAATAACTTCAAGCTAATAACTGCTGGACCACCAATTCCTTCTTTTTCCTCTCCTCTCCCTCCTCACAGGTCTTACTTGATCATCCCACAAATGAAAAGGTCTGAAATCTTTACTCATAAATTCAACATCACACTCTAACACTCTTTGGTCTTTGTTGTTCTTTAATTCCAGCTCTTTTTTTTTCTTTAACTATATCTAAAAAAAAAAAAAGACTGACAGGCAGACAGACATTCAATTATATATACTTACCCCAACCATGATGAGGGTCAAGGCATTGACAATGCGTACAAGTAAGACCTGTCCAAAAAATGCTTTATTTGAGGGTGATCAGAAAAGCACACACACACACATACCACACCACACCACACCACACCACACCACTCACACACATTTGTTTTGTTTTTTTAACAAATGGGTAGGGGTGTGAGGGGGAGTACTCAGTATTTCATGGAAAATGAAAATACTTCTTAAATGTGTGATACATCTTCACAAGTTTCACTTCTGTCCTTGTTTTAAATAACCGCATACTGTTTTTGACATTATATTCTACGGTAAAATTATGCGCATAAATTATAATAATTAATCTGAAAAAATGAAGATCTTGGAAATGTTTAGTAATCAGTATACAATATATACTTTGTTTCACAAAAATTGATATGTAAAAATGAAGTCAACCCCAAAAGTTTAAATCTATGTTCCTTTAACAAATAAGAATAAACACTTATAAGTATTCTAATGTCCCCCATTCATAATCATAAATCAAACGTCAATGTCCATCCCTGTCCTCCACTTCAAGATTGGTCTACCATGCCTCTGAATCAGTGAATTCGTAAGCTATGATGATCATGATGCCACCCTGGCTTCTGCTGTATATAAAAAAACTGTAATAATCCTTCTCCTTTGTGCCAATTCCATGTTTCTGGGTATAAAATCATACACCACCAATACAGACAATATAGGCCTATATCTATACAAAAAGTTGGGCTCCTTTTCGATCTGTGCAACTTTCTCCAGGCCTACTTTCACTATTGTCAATAGTTTTGACAAGCGACCTTGACTTGTGTTCACAGGAGCGTGTGATCAAGTTAAAATTCTGAACTGAATAATTGAAATTATCAAATAGTGTAGTCTGATATGATATGAATGCATTGAACTTACAAGCTTTGGCGACAATTCGAAGTAAATGCCATCAGCACAGAGGTACTTGCAGTCGACATCTTTTCTTGCTTTCAATCACATGATGGGCCCACTTGTATGATATGTTTTGATTCGTCAATATATAAATAGCACTTGCTATCAACCAATCCAAAAGATGGTGATAAAATTTATCTTGCAGCAGACCGAAGGAAGCATGTGACAAATTCACAGCGGTGATAAGCCTGCTAGGACTGGAAGTAAGCATGTTTGTATTCTAGATATTATCATACGAGATAAATCTAAGAAAGGTACAGTGATCCTTATAGTTAAATTAGTATGGTCATGAATATATTCAGTTGGTGCCCAACAACCTAAAGATCATGGCTGTCTCCACAGTTTATTGCTTGCATCGCAGGTCTGCAAAACCGAAACTTGATCAGCACTGAACGAAGAGCCTGAGACTAGGCCCCTATAGGCCTAGCCTAAGGCGGACTGACAGTAAAAAAGCAAAAAAAAATAATAAAAACCCAGCCTGCACACAGGTGCCGTATTTAGGCACCATCCCTTCGGAAAATCGGGGAGTTGGAGCTCCCAGGGCGGTTCAGGGCTGTATAGTGTAGGCCTATGGCAACGTTCTGGCGGCTCCAGCAACAGCACTGGAACCATTCCTATGGGCGATTGCCTTTCCAATAAATCATTCCAGCGACGTGGAGAGGGGAGGTTTCCTGCATGGGTAACAGCTTGCCCTCCATGCTTATTTACTCAGGCTTTAGGTTCTAGAGCCTGGAGCGCAACTCCATAGTCTTCCTAGACTGACGGATGCCTACCTAAGTCTGGCTTCAGGGATGGTGTCTCAACACGGCACCTGTGTGCGCACGATAAACAAAAGTCGTCCATTTCTGCTGGCATGGAGTGGTCTACTCTTCCGAAAGGCAGAACAGATTTATAACGTGTGCAAGATGTGTGAGTGTGTGTGTGTGTGTGTGTGTTTGTGTGTGTTTTCTACAATTTGTGTGTGTGTGTGTGTGTGTGTGTGTGTGTGTGTGTGTGTTGTGTGTGTGTGTGTGATAAAGTTTGTTAAATATATTACATCTTTATTCTGTTTCATTTTTGAATGTCTAATGCTTCTACTTCTAGAGAAATCAAAGAACTGGCAAGATCTAAAGATGTCTGGAGAAAAACAACCGATGATACCTCCTCCCCAACCGTCAACCACGGAGAATGAGACATCACACCAAACAGAATCCGAGCCATCACAATCAGTGAGTTTGTCAGTCTTCAGTAGTAGTTGAAAGCAAGATGCGTGTAAAGATTGCTCTTGTGTGTGTGACCATACATGTGGGTGGGCATTTGTGCATATATTTGTAATATACACAATAATCTCTGTGAATGGTGGTGTGTGTGTGTGTGTGTGTGTGTGGTGTGGTGGGTTTGGGTGCATACATTCATGACAAATCCTCAATCCAAGCATAAAATTCACAGCAAAACTCCAATGTCTGCACATACATTTACATTAAACCTAACTGCTTGAAAGCAATTATTTGGTGTTTGTACTGTTTTCTCTCCCTCTGCAAAGACAGTCATGATCCTTCTCAGACTAGAATTCATGCGTTGCAGATCAAATAAACAAAAATTAATTAGCAGTGAAGATCTGAGAAGATTGAAAGTTGCAGAGCATGATAACTAAAATTATTTCTTATTATGTATTTTTTACTGCTGTCTTTTTTCAGAAAATATGCCAGCTAGCATTCTCGAGCATTGTGGTGGTCATGGTTTTGGTAAGTAAAGTACTTTACTATTTTTTTTTATTGTCTTATTCTGTGCAATCATGTTTTTGTAGTGTATTGTGCTGATATTACTTCCATTAAAAAAAAATATTTGTGCCTTGGATAGAGCTCTGAGGTTCACCAATGGTGAGATTTTGGCATACATTACATGTAACACTGTTTTTGCCCACCATGAATACTGTCCCTTTATTAAGGGAAAGGATGCCTCTTTCCCAGTGCATGTACACTGTGCACATCTATATGTTACCGTAACACAGTAGTGGGTGATATGAAGGGAAGGGTAAGAAGATGTTTGGTTACCCTATAGCAGGTTACCCATAGAGAAAAGGTTAAGGTAGCTGCATTTCAACTTCAAGGATGATATCTAAACATGACACCAGTGTGCATACATTTTTAAAAATGTTGTCATCTTTTTTTACCTACATGTAATGGCATGCTCTTCCGAAAGGCAGAAAAGGGGGGGGGGGGGGGGATGTGGTTTTGGTTTTTGGGTTTGGGGATTTGTTTTTTTTTGGGGGGGTTGTGTGTGGGGGGGGTGGGGGTTGTTCCTTGGCTAAGGCTCTGAGGTTTACCAATGGTAAGACATATTTACTGATTTTACCCACACTAAGGTAGCCACTTACCGACTTAGGAATAAAGAATGGGTTTTAAACATGTTCAAGATGTTCAGCATGCATAAATTTACACACTAGACCTTGGTTTATATTATCATCTGAAGGACTTTCAGGGGGAGGAGAGTCAGCACTGATGTTAACTCTATGGGGAAAAATCCTCTAAGTGGGTGCCTCAGTGGTGGCTTGAACCTGGGCTGTCTTGTATGTCAGCACTCTAACCACCAGGCTATTCTCCCACCCCCACCCCTTCCTTTTCCCTGCCTCCATTTTTAGTTTCCTTTAATGTGTCTGGAAAAGAAAGTTACTTGTCTTACATGTTCTCCCAATGAAGCACTACCATATTTAGGCATAGTGATCATTTAAGCTAAACAAAACAGTTTGATTTCTTTTCAAAAGCAAAAAACAACCAAACAAAAACAAAAAACCCGAAACCAAACAAAGAATCAAAAACCATCAAAGATTCTGTTTTTTTTCTTTTTTTTAATAGATTTTTTATACTTATGTTTTGTTATTTCAAAAAAAGTTTTGACAGAATCAGATGCATACAATACAGTACAGTGTAATTCAATGCCTTACCCTTGAACATTCATTTATCTGGAGACAAAAATACTCTTATCTTTGCTCATCTTTCCCCACGTGACCAGATAGGTTGCAATAAATCGTGGCTTTTCTGTGGCAGATCACCATTGGTTTGAGTATTTACCGCAGCCTGGATGTGACGGGCCATGGCTCCGCCTATCTCTTGCTGGGAATTAATCTCGTTGCCTTTGGGATCCTGGAGATCATTATGGTGAGTGTCAAGCCATGGTCTTTACCTCAGGACTAGTGCTTTCATCTCTGCAGAAATGAAGGGAGAGAGAGAGAGAAGAGAGTGTGAAGAAAAGGGAGTGCAACCTGATGATTAAAAATTCTTCAGTGTTATGTAGCAGATTGATTTTATGAATCTGAATCAAATATATTCCAACAGCTGCTGTGGCCGAGTGGTCAAGACCTTCTGACTTCAGTCCTGGGGGTCCATGAAGTCCTGGGTTCGAATCTAAGCGGTGGCATCTTGTGAATCAAGGGAGGGTATTCTTACAATCTCCCAAGCCAGTATCAAATTCAGATCTGCCAGTGCCTTCATTTTCTTCAAATATATTATATATGGAGAATAACATATATGCATGTTAAAGATCCCATAATTCATGTCAGCATATGTGGGTTATGGAAACACAAAACAGAGAGAGAGAGAGAGAGAGAGAGATGTATTCCCATCAGCTTGTTGAAAATGATGAACTTCTACGAGAAGCTATTTGGACCAGCACTAAAAAAAATGACACTGGATTTGATCCTCAAAATTCAACCAGTTACACAAGCTTGGCTGGGAATGTTAAACAATAAATAAATGAATAAAAGAATAATAAGATCAAGAAGCAAAAATGTTATTTCAGATTTTGTTGGAAATAGAAAACTAGTGTAATTTGTTTAGAAACACGAGAACAAAGTAAGTCCATGTACCAAACTGCAGTTAGCATGGTGGACTGACAGCTTTGAAGTTCCGTCCTATACAGTACAGTGTTATTGCAGGGCAGTTGCAATAAGATTTGTACATGTTGTTCAGGTGCAGAGCAGAGTTGTACACTGCTGTACAATACAGTATGAATGCAGTACAGTATGATAGATTGCAATATAACGCAGTACAGTACAATGCAGTAAAGTCAATACAGTACAGTACAATGAACACAACCATATGTTCATTTCTTTTTCAGATCTTCCTTGTTCGTCGAGGACATTTGCCAGAAGGAAAAACGTGGTTCCTGTACTTTGTTGGTGGAGCTGTTGTTTTGGAGTCCATTTTTACCAATGTGGCTCTTTTCCAGTGATCTCTGCTTTGGTGGATTTTTCCAGTATGTGTGTTGGGTTGGACATGGTTGATTTTTTTCAAGGCTTTTTTTCTTCTTCTTTATACTCACTTATTGAAAAAAAAATCCATAAGAGAAATGTGTGTGCTGGTTGTGGAGACATTTTTTTCATCATTTACAGCAAGATCTGTGCACGTTTTGGATTAAACATTTTATATATTTTTTATGCTGTTTTTGTTCTTTTTATGTGTTTACATACCTTTTGCTTTTTTCATGGTAAGTGGTAGTAAAAAAAAAATCTTCTGTTGTTATTGAGGGAAAAGGACTGCATGCAGTTATCTATCACAACAGTTATATACATTTTGCCTATGTGTTTTGTGTCTGGTCATATTGGGAGCAGTGGATTACCTGTGTGTTTATTGAAAAGGAACAGAATGAATTGTCGAGATCTGTGTGTTTATTGAAAAGGAACAGAATGAATTGTCGAGATCTGTGTGTTTATTGAAAAGGAACAGAATGAATTGTCGAGATCTGTGTATTGATTGAAAAGGAACAGAATGAATTGTCGAGATCTGTGTATTGATTGAAAAGGAACAGAATGAATTGTCGAGATCTGTGTATTGATTGAAAGGGAACAGAATGAATTGTCGAGATCTGTGTATTGATTGAAAAGGAACAGAATGAATTGTCGAGATCTGTGTATTGATTGAAAGGGAACAGAATGAATTGTCGAGATCTGTGTATTGATTGAAAAGGAACAGAATGAATTGTCAAGATCTGTGTATTGAATGAAAAGGAACAGAATGAATTATTGAGATCTGTGTATTGATTGAAAAGGAATAGAATGAATTATTGAGATTTGTGTATTGATTTGAAAGGAAGAGAATGAATTATTAAGATCTGTGTATTGATTGAAAAGCTTCCATTTTTTAACATGTGCACAGAAGTGCCCGAACTTTGTTCATTGTTGTCTACAAGGTTTCTGAGTCACTGGTGAATAGTGGACTCTGTGTGTGTGTGTGTGTGTGTGTGTGTGTGTGTGTGTGTGTGTGTGTGTGTGTGTGTGCACATGTTCGTGTGTGTGCATGCATGCATGCATGTTTGCATATACGTGTGTGTGTGTGTGTGTGAAATTATATATCAAGTCAAGTCAAGTCAAGTCAAAATCACTTTAATCATCCCTGAAAGGCAATTACATTCTATAGAACGCTTTTGTTTTTCTTTCATTTTCAATTCAAATGAATTCAGTAGGCAGTAGATTTGAAAAGATAGCCAATGATCTGATTGAGGGTGGAGTTTATTTTTTCTCTGAACAATACAAAGATCTGAAAGATGTGAAAAAGCAATCTCAGTTCATAGACTGGTGCTGTGCACCACATTCTATAATTGAAGATAAAGAAAGAAATGATGCAAAACTTCTTTGACGCATCAAAAAAACCCAGCCATACATAAACCTGTTATTTCCACAACCTTTTTGTATGTCATGGAAATTCGTTGATATAAAACAGTGTTAGGTAGTTTTGACTATAGCATATATAACCCTGTGTTTTGCAGTTATGAGTGTAGATGTTATTCATTACAAAGAGTCTTAAGTATCTGTCTAGCAAAACAGTATACATCAACCTTCACATCTGCATATATGGTGATGAATTGTTTACAGTCTTTTTAAAACTTGATAAAATAAATGAGGAAGGTATCATGTTGGTGGTATGACATCTTGCAAAGTGATATGAATTACAACAAAAATAGTCTTTGAATGTTATTGTTTGTTGTTTTTTTAACTTTGTTAATGAGAACATTTGTGTTTATATGGTCCTCAGAATAAGCTTAGGTTCACTTTTCATATTTACTATCTTCATCTCAAATTTGGGGCTTTTTTTATTGACTTATTTGTTTGATTTAGGGGGGGTGAGGGGGTGAGTAGTTTTGGTTTTTTTGGTGGTCTGGTTAATTTATTTGTGTATAGCCTGTTTGAGTGAGAGAGTGACAGCCAAAAGGTGATTGTGACTTTTTGTGTATAGATACACTTGTTTGCTTGGTTTATCACTGAAGATGACTGCTTGATTGAGTATATCTAAAGCTACTCAATGTCTCTGTCTCCATAAATTTGTATTTTAGATTAACTGTATTATACAGGGGTTTTTTTCAAGTCAAAGAAATAGGCAGATGAATCCACATATGTACATGACCTCAATTTGATTTCATGTCCTCACTCTGAATGGCTTAAAAATACTGATAAATTTAAAATCAAAACAGTAGAGCAATGGTGTTAATAAGCCGTGAAAATGGTAATCACTTATTCTGCTGCAGACAATAGTTAGAATAATTGACATAGCAGGTTAATTGCCATAGCAGATTCCAGAAAATTAATTTTTTACTTGATTTTCTGTTTGTCCTTATTGTTAAAAGATTATGTATGATTTTAAATAGCTGGTTGAAACTTTGATCTCTTTCTCTCCTCTCTCTCTCTCTCTCTCTCTCTCTCTCTCTCTCTCTCTCTCTCTCTCTCTCACTACACACACACACACACACACACACACACACACACACCACACACACACACACACACACACCACACACACACACACCACACACACGGCCTTAAACAGGTTTTTTTTGTTTTTGTTTTTTTAATCTCTCAGCATTTGCTGATTAGCATTTCTACATTTGCTTATCAGGTCATAAGCCCAGCTTTCTCATTCAATTTCCTGAAAAAAGACCTCCTCTAGTTAATTTTTTAGTAGACATGTTATGGCAGATTAAATTTTGTGTATATCAGTTACACAGCAAAATTTAATTTTATATGCTTTTGGATTGGTGCCTGTGGCATGTTATGAATGCTATTTGCAACAAATCAAAATTTTATTATTTTGTGTCTTTGCCATTGTTAGCCTATCTCTATTTTCAGATTGTTTGCAATTTTCAATATAAAGTATTTTTTCTACATCATTTGAGTTGGAATGATCTCTTAGCAAGTATTTAAAATAAAGTATAATAAAAGAAGATTGTGATGCAAATCCAGCCTTGTGAATTTATTTTGTGTGTGGTGTGTGTGTGTGTGTGTGTGTGGTGTGTGTGTGTGTGTGTGTGTGTGTGTGTGTGTGGTTGTATATGTGCGCACACATAAGCATGCATTGGTGTGTGTGTGTGTGTTTTGGTTGTTGTTTTTTTGTTTTGTTTTGTTGTTGTTGTTTGTTGTTGGGGTTTTTTTGGGGGGGGGGGGGGCTCTTTGCACTTATGCATTCATATGAATGTTCATATCTCCTATCAAGAAGGAAGGTAACAGACCTGTTAAGAGGTTGACCTGCCTAACAAGTAAACAGTGAGGCTGTGTGGGTGGGTGGAGGGTATGCATCATACAGTGTGTAGGCTTTCAAAAGTTCCTTATTTTTACAGCTGCTCAAAACAAAGCCAGGAAGACTCCATGCAAGCACTTTTTGTTTTTCATTTCATATGACCAGCAGCCAAACTACGGCCAAAAGACTGCCAACAATCAATTGTGAACAATCCTTGCATGTCTAGAGTTTCAGTTTTTTCACTCCAGGATCAGAAACAGTACAAGAAAATTATCTTTGATTCACTGTCTGAAACAGCCAAATTTAAACATAAAACAGATTTTTAGTGGTCAGTAAAATCAATCCCTTTGTTCATTTCCAAAAACCGATGGAGGCACGGGGATAAAACAGGCCATGGATAAAACAGAGCAGTTGGGTTTCAAATACAAAACAACAGCAGCAGCAATAACAACAACATCAACCCAACCTATATGTGATGCCAAATCTACTAGAGAAAAAATGTGAACGTTTACCGAAAACACACACATGTGCATGCACACACACAGAGACACATGTGAGCACGCACACACAGACGCGCGCGCACGCACGTGCAAATAGAAACAGAGAACATATTTTAAAACAAAATTTAATGTTATTTTTTAGAGGGTAATAGATTAAGCTTTACATGTTGAATATACTTGGGGGGGGGGGGGGGGGGTGCATCCAGCTCTCGTAAACAAAAAAACGAATAATGGAAAACATACACAACAGAGAGACCGACAGAGACAGAGAGACCGACAAACAGAAAAGAAGAAAGGTGACAGAACGCTCAAGACGTTCACCTACCTAAAAAATAGACCACGAAGTTCTTGGGTCAAATCCCAGCCTTGCCCTTTCTTCCCATTTGACGGGAAAATCGAACTGAATGTAAAGTCTTGGAGGATACTCTAAACCAGTTGGACACGTGTCCTTACGGATTTGTGCACGTCAAAAGAACCCACGACAGTTGAAAGTTGGAAAGAGCATGGAGGTAGCCTACCTCCCGACTTTTCTTGCAAAATCAGTAGATTCAACCCTAACTGTATCTCCAAAGTCGGAATGTGGCTACCTTAATGGTAGGGGGGGGGGGGGGGGGGGGTTGCATACACAAAATTCTCACGATTGCAGAATATCGGAGCTCTAGCCGAGTAACCGAAACAAACAACAACCAAAGAGAGACAGACAGACATACAGACAGGGGCAGGAAGACAGACAGATGTAGATAGACAGATTGGCATGGGGGGGGGGGGGTAGAGGGGGGGGGAAGAGAAACACAGAGAGAGAGACAGGGATTATTGGAGGCAAGAACGGAAAACACACACACACACACACACACACACACACACACACACACACCAAGAACTCCAAACCTCAGGATCTTTGACTCCTAAACTCAATCTTGCTGCAGCGTGGGAACGAACCATCAAATTGAAGAGACAGTCTACCCCTGCCATACCACAACCACGGCCCAGACTTCCCCAGAAAAACACACACACGTCCAGCAGTACATAAACAATAACACCTCTTGAAAAGCAGCCAGCTCGAATTAAAGACACATCCTTTCAAACGGATGCTCAGATTTCACAGACATTAAACTCCTCCATGTCCACTGTCCTCTCCGTCCCTCAGTTAAAGCCGTTGCCCACAGCCACGAATGACTGACCACCAAGTCAGGACTCCGGTCAGCTGGGCGACACCTCTGGTCAAAGCATCGGGAAGGATCACCCAGCTTCAACGCCTGTCAAAAGAGATTAATAGGCACCACAGCCTTTGGACAATCGGACGCGAATCGAAATTAATCAAAACGAATCGCGTTAATGTTTTGATAGGTTAGGGGCCTTTCCCGATAAGACGATAGAACAAGCCAGAGAGTGGACAGTCAGTGAACTTTTCGAAGGGTACTTCAAGGTGGGTTCTCACGGTGTCCTAACTTTTCGGTTACAGCCCTCGACTCTGTTTTCGTCTGGCTGTTCTGAAGAATCGAGCGACGAATCAAGATTCGTATTAATGTTGATTCAACGTCAGAAAAAGGCGAGAGTTTGCTTCATGTCTGAAGGACCTATGTGTCGTGGGTCGATTTAATTCTCATGCAATGCTGTTGTTTCCGCGCTGCTGTCATTCCAGTCTCACGACTCGGGCACCTTGATGCCACAGTAGCCTAGCGTGGGAATATCACTTTATCTTCTTCATCTCTGGAGCCGACTGTCAGCTGTTCGGTGGGTTCAGACATTGGTGAATCAATATCTGGTTTTTATTCATTTCTTGAGAGAGCGGTTTCGCTCAATTCCTGTTATTCTGAAGACGGGAGAGCAAGGGATGGAAATAAAGTATGGGGGGAAGGAGGAGAGAGAGGGGGGGGGAGGGTGGATGATTGAATTTTATTTTCAGAGGTGAAGGAGTGCATGCAATGCTTTTTTCATCGCTTCATAGATCAAGACTGTAGTAACAAGAAGAATGGAGAAAACCCAAAAACATAGCTTTCTGGTAACAAAAAGTATAATATTCATGGGGGAGAGGAGAGAGAGAGAAGGGAGAGAGAGAGAGAGGAGAGAGAGGAGGAGAGAGGAGAGGAGGGGAGAGAGAGAGAGAGAGAGAAAAGGAGAGAGAGAGAGAGAGAGAGAGAGAGGAGAGAGAGAGACAGACAGAAGACAGACAGACAGACAGACAGACAGAGAACTGAATCGAATGGTTTATTCACAAAGCCATTGGCCCATACATGAAGGGGGTTGCCAAACTGCTTTAGTATTTTGTTGTTGGATTAAGACAACAGCAATAACAACAAAAGGAATTATTATATAGCAGCAACATCAGTTACAAAGATATGACTAACGATAATAAAATAGAGAAGAGAGAGAGAGCGAGAGAAGAGAGAGAGAAAGAGCGAGAGAGAGAAGAGAGAGATGAGAGGAGAGAGAGATGGAGAGAGAGAGATTATCAAACAACAAAGGACGCCAGAGAAAAAGAAAGCCAGTACAGTGGAATGAAACGCTATTTTGTTGATGTTGCCCCAGGTTTTGTTTGTTTGTTTATTTGTTTGTGTGTGTGTATGTGTGCATGTGTGTGTGTGTGCGTGCATGCGCGCGGCGCGCGGTGTGTGTGTGTGTTTGTTTGTTTGTGTTTGTGTTTGTTTTTTGTCATTTAGTTGTCTTTTGGTTTTGTTTGTTTGTTTGCTGGTTTCTTTGTTGTTCTTTTTTTCCTTAGGTTACTGCTATCTAGAAACTCAGAATTGAATATGTTTGGCTTGAGACTGCACGTCTACTTCAAACAGATCTATCATAGACACTGTTCTTGCTTGTTTGTTTTTTTTCAAGGATAGTATGTCAACACTGTGTAGTTCTTGAAACTGGCCTGACATATGCTAATATTATCATTTATTATTCTTGTGGCCGCTCTGCTGTTTAGCAGTGACACCCGTGACCACCATCTTGGGGGTTCCATAGATTACTTCTACTTCGTCGTCGAACACTCAGACAGCAACTGTTTTCTGTCTTATGAGCAAAAATGCGTTGTGCTGCTATTAAAGCCCGCCTGACGTTAGGCCGGCCCCAGCACATCCCCTTCGGCGTGGGAGAGAGTTGTTTTAAGTCTTTCAGGAAAAAAAGGCAGGAGAATGGCCCAAAAAGGCAGAAAGTAAACACAGAAGGAGGTGACAGCAAGAAAAATAACAAACCTCAAAACAAAGAGAGGGATAGAAAAGACTGAATTCCATGCACAGGTTTTCCAGAAAGTGGGGGTGTTCTTCATACTGACAGGCCCCCGGTATTCTCACAGAGGAAATAGTATAGGTCTTCCATCACTAGTCTTTAAATCAATGACATCAACTGTTCAGATCTTTACGAAGCTTAATCCCAGTTTATGGGTTTTTTAGTTTTTATCTTGCCTCAATAATGCAGATGTCCGATAAAACTCCATTTGAATCTGTTTGTTTCGTAAAATAGAAAGACCGAATTGCATTTTTGTGACCAGAAACCCTCTCAGATGAATGTTCTCTCTTTGGGAGTACACATTGTTGTCCATCAGGCAATTATGCTGTTTAGGACAAGCAACAATGCAGACAAGGCACCACTCACAACCACAGATCTTAGTTTAAAACTAAGTAGTAAGATCAACCCCAAGGATGTAGAAGGTCACGTACCATCTGAATAATACCTGTCTGCTTCATGTTCGAGGAGAATTCCCCCCTGGAGTTAACATCAGTGCTGACTCCACTCTCCCCAAAAGTCCTTTGGATGAGATTATAAACTGAGGCCCCGTGTGCGAACGCACGCAGAGCATCTTGCGCCACACGTTAAATCCTGTTCCGCTTTTCGTAAGAGTAGGCTTTTGTTTGCCGTTGGGAACAGATGACAAGATTTACAAAACTGCATACACAGGGGGACTGGATGTAAAAAAAAAAAAAAAAAAAAGCATACGAGTGCTTATTCCATAATCCTCGATATAAAAGAAAAAAAATGAACGGGAACGAGTAAAACAATGTCATGACAATGTAGGTCTTGTCTGAAAACTTTTTTTTTATGAGGGTGAGGTGGGGAGAAGGGGAGAGAGAGAGGAGGAAGAGAGAGAGAGAGAGAGAGAGAGAGAGAGAGGGAGAGAGAGGGGAGAGAGAAGAGAAGAGAGACAGAGACAGAGACAGAGACAGACAGACAGACAGACAGACACAGACACACATCAGGCGTCGGAACAAACAAACGCCACCTGCTTCCTAGTACCCTCATACAGCTCTTCTCCCCCCATTCTCCCAACTAGACACTCCATTTCTACCATCGCTGACTGATCATCCATCTATCCATCCATTATTTGAATGGTAATGCCCGCATGTCAACATCAAAGGCAGATCTCACACACGATAATGTAATCACAAGGTGTGTGTGTGAGAGAGAGGGCAGTTCCTCTGGACGCCTTCTTCTTCATAAAGGCAGCGTTGGGATTGACAGGAGGATTTTTGCCCCTGAAAGAAATGTCCCCCTGGCCGAGTCTGAGGTGGATTTGGTCGGGCACCCGGGGTACTTGCTTTATCACAGACCCCTCTCCCTGATCGACCTTTGATTAGAGGAAAATAGTCTCCCCGTGCGAAGTCGCCAAAGCCGGGGATTCCCTTTCCAGAGAGGTGGGTGGCAGTTGTCCTTGCTGTTTCGGGTCGAAGGCGGAATTTGTCAATAATTAAAGTATTATCTCCCTTTCAGAGCAGCGGCTATTTTTGGTATGTGACAGCTGCTTGATGTAACAAATGTGATCAAATCTTTTGGCGGTGAGTCTGTTTAAAAAAGGATTTTGTAGTGAAGTATTTTCTCTGTGATTTGTGACAGTTTCTTATCTTTTTTTTGTACTTTTTGATTAGTTTGTCTCATTTTTTGTTGTTTT
>CM060318.1:60488004-60500504 GCA_030674155.1 Stramonita haemastoma | reverse complement strand
CAATCACGCTCATCGTCGTTCCCTCAGCCTTTTGTGTCTCCACACTAACGGTGCCCCCTCAGCGCATGTAGCGGTTACTTGAATAAACACTTCGGGTTTTCGAACTGAGAAACTATTCCTTGCCATTCAGCTTGTCTTGAAGACTGGGATTTGTCACTGGGGACGATCTTTACCCACTAATCCCTGTTGAATTTACCTTGTTTGTATAGAATCGCTGCAGCCTTAGAGATCTGTATCACAGATTATACGGCAAAGCGAAGCTCCATAATCTTGGTGCTGAAAAGAGAGCTGGGGGAAATTGAATCTACCTACGAGGAGTTTCAAAAGGAATGTGTTGGTTTTAGATAATGTTTTATCTGGAAACTACGTCGAAGAAACGGTTATAGCAAAACAACAAGCTTAAAGATGCGATATATGTTTCATGCAGTTTAGACCGTTTTTAAAACCCAGTGACACTCAAACGCGCCACAAAGAAAGCAAACATGAAGCTTTTTAACAGAAAAAAACCCTCGAACAAACAAGCAAAAATAATAATGATATTGATAAGCTTTATAATAAGACGAAAAAGAAACCCAGGGAAGGGGGGGGGGGGGGTCTTTCTTTCCCAGAATAAGAGATAAGAACTGACAACTTTTGACGCAGAGACTGGGTGACCTGACACGTGTGTGTGTGTGTTTATTTATTTATTTTATTCATTCTTTTATATCGAGGATAATGGAATAGGCACTCATGTGCTTTATCAAATCCAGTCCCCACTGTGCATGCAGTTTTGTAAATCTTGTCATCTGTTCCCACCGGCACACAATGGCCTACTCTTACGAAAAGCGGAACAGGATTTAGATCTAACGTGTGCACAAGATGTTCTGCGTGCTTTTGCACACGGGGCCTCAGTTTATAGTCTAGTCTCATCCAAAGGACTTTTGGGGAGAGTGGAGTCAGCACTGATGTTAACTCCAGGGGAAACTGTCCCCTCGAACGGGAATCGAACCTGGATCGTCAGATTGGGAGGCAATTGTTCTGACAATTAAGCTACCCCGTCCCCCTGTGTGTGTGTGTGTGTGTGTGTGTGTGTGTGTGTGTGTGTGTGTGTGTGTGTGTGTGTGTGTGCGTGCGTGTGTGTGTGTGTGTTTGCGCGTGTGTACGTGCGTGCGCGTTGAAGCTAGTTTATTTGCATTTGCACATTTAAAGCATGTCAGTGTGGTGACAGCAGTTTTTATAAAAGTTTATCAGAGATTCTCCGAGGACAAAGAACAGAGACCACTGATAAGATCTTCACCTTTGCCCATATTTGATAAATCAAGATAAATAAATAAAACCTTTTTTCTTTTACTTACAAGAACGAAAACTACTTAACTTGAGTTTTCAGCACGTAAACAGTAACTTCTTTTTCTTTAAATCAGAGGGGTTTTTTGTTGTTTTTGTTTTTACATGACATAGGCTACTCTCTTTAATAACTCATTGTAGGGTTGTTGTTTTTTTCACACAACTGATATTTTGAGGCTCGACCATTAAAAATAACGCACCTTGGACTTTTCCCCCCTCAAATTTCTACGTGACTCTATATCAAAACATGTTGATTGTTCATGTTTACCTCGACCGGAAAAATTTGCTTTGCAAACTCCTTTTCATAAACCTATCCCACTTCCTTTTTGCACTTATCAGTAATTGTGCATCAACGCGCAGAAATCATCTTATATAAAAAAAATTTTAAAAAGACGAAAAAAAACAACATGAAAAACATTTTGTCCCACACTTTTTCTAAACACTTCCCTCATACCCCATGTGCGAACGAACGAACTCCACTGCCCTGAAGCAATGTACGTCTTCAGCGGGGTGTTTGGTGAATACCCCGATACCGTGGAAGCGAAGCGGGGTAGAGACGCCAGCCTGTGTTGTATCTTCGCAGGTAGTCAGTGTGCCGCACACAAGTTGATTTGAAGGTTTGTGATTCCACTTAATCCCACTTAAGCCCCTGTATTATGAAGCCTGCCATTGTCAGTGGGGAAACTGGGTGGGCTCACCGGCCCCGGGACAAACCCCGCGTTTTCACGTTTTCGGGGGTGGATTGGGGGAAGGTGGGAGGGTAGGGGGTGGGTAGGGAAGGGTAGGTTGGGGGTGGGAGGCTGAGTGGGAGAGTGAAGGTTGTGTAGTTTTTATGACCGAGGGCAGAGCGAGAGAGAGAGGAGAGAGAGAGAGAGAGAGAGAGAGAGAGAGAAGAAAAAGAAGAAGAAGAAGAGGGACAGAGAAAAACAGAGAGAGAGAGAGAGAGAGAGAGAGAGAGAGAGAGAGAGAGAGAGAGAGAGAGAGAGAGAAGAGGGGGGGGGGGGGGGGGGGTAAAGGGGACAAATCCATTTTGCGCCTCGATCAATTGTGCGTATCTGGAAAAGGGGACTTATGTTCTTTAACCTGTTTCCTCCATTTCCCCCGTCTGACTTGGCTCGTCAACTCGCCTAAAAGGACTTGTCAGCAGCAGTTTTAACTACATTCACAACACACACACACACACACACACACACACACACACACACACACACACACAACACACACACAAGAATACACGAGTACACACACACACACACACACACACACACACACACACACACACACACACACACACACACACACACAGAGTGTACTTTGATGTTTGTCCAAAAGCATGCATGAACGTATAAAAGCAGCAGACATATGAAGACACGCACGTTAGTACGTGTGTTCACACAAATATGTACAGAGAGAGAGAGAGAGAGAGAGGAGAGGAGAGGGACTTGTGAGATACAGCATAGTATCTTTACACAGTTTGGCAAGAGAGAAAAGATGCATTAATTTTAATGTACACTGCAAGCTGAATGACAGAATGCTTTACAGTTTTCGCTGAGCTTCAGGAGAAAGTGCACTTTGCGAAATAAATTCTTTCACTTGGTTAGTTTCTTCCTGTTTTAAATCAACTATCTTCAAGCAGTATGTAGTTGTGTTTGGATTCAAGCTGTAAAATGTACAAGAAAACTAGCATAATGTTTACTTTGTTCTGAAAAGAAGAAGGAGGTAGAGGTAGACATTGATGGTGAGGTGGAGAATGGAGAAGGAGGATGAGAGGAAAGAGTAGGTGGTGGGGTGGGGTGAGGGATGAAGAAGAAAAAAAATCAGGTGAGTGCCTATCCTTGGCAGTGAAAGTGCTGGAAACAGCTTATAAACCCAGCATGTTGTATTTTTCCTTCCGATGTTGATTGGCCAGTTTCTGATCTCAGTTCTTATTGTCTGAACTCTTCAGGTCTAAGGATCTTCAGAAACAACAAAATTTGAATGGATGGATGGATGGGATGGTGATGGATGGATGTTGTTGGCTGATTTCTCGTTTCATCAACTTTATATAAATTTATATTTGCGATTGTGCACGCTTACATCGACACATACAAACACACATGCCCAAATTGCAGTCGAAGAAAAAAAGGTCTTCATCCCACGATATTTTATTTTATTCTTTTTAATTTATCTTTTTATATCGAGGATAATGTCAGGGATATCAAAATACGAGGCTAAACTTGATGATATGATGAGATCCACACGAAATTGAAACCTATCATCACTTGTACCACATCACAACACACCAAAACAAAGTAGATGAAGACGTAACACGTTGTCAGTCCCCTCACAAACCCACTGTCACACCAGGTGGTTTCTCTTAATTAACGTGCAGGGGATGGACGGGAGTCTGACACACTGCCTAAACAAATCCTGGAGAGGAGGGGAGGACGAGGGATGGGGTGTGGGGGTGGGGCGGTCCACTAAGAAGGTGGAGTGGGGGGGGGGTGGCAACTGTAGAAGAGGAGGGGTGGAGACTCAAGGTGACAAAGTGGGGAGGAGAGTGAGAGGAGGCGGGGCTTGTTCTCTTTGGGAACGGAGGCATTTTCAATTCCAAGCTCACATGAAACTGCTATCAGACTACCTTTCTGTCGTTGACAGAACGATGATTAGATTTTTAACATTTTAAAAGTGAAAGATAAAAGTGTTGGCTTCAGTTAAAATCATCTTTACATTGTTAAAGAACGCGGATGTTGAAGGAAAGATCAGACTACGATTGAAGTTGTTTTGGTTTTTTTCTCATAAGGTGTGTTTTACCAGTGGTGCAAACAAGGTTGCTAAGTAGGAGGTGGGGGTGGGGGGTGGGGTGTAAGCTCCTAGCTGCATCAAAGAGCAAAGTGTCTGTGCCATCAAGCGTGTCTCCCTGTGCCAGCCACCTGTAGCCAATGAGGCGGGGACAGATCACCTGCCTGGGACTGAGCCATTAATCCACCTGGAGCGTACGTAGGCTACAGCAGAGCTTCCACCCCCAAGTCTGCGCCTGGTGGTCTGCTGCTGGTCTACCTGTCCTCTCGCCCTCCACGCACCTCCCGTCTTTGAAGGTAGCTGGCCGGGGCCTTAGTCTGCCAAAGACTGGGATACACGCAGTGTGAACTCGCTGAAAGAGACGGCGTCGGCGTTAATCCCACCAGCCCATCCTGAGTGGAAGTAAAAGAAAACGAGACCCCAAGAGACGGAGAGACAGAGAGAAAAGAAAGAGAGAGAGAGACAGAGATTTATGGGGTGAGTTAGGTAGATGTAGGCTGGCTGTTTTGTCCCCGAAACTGGCCATAAAGAGCTTGCAGTCATACAGGAGATGGCAGCTGTTGTGGCGGGCAGACAATAAGTCCACGGTAATGGCGTTGCTAAAAGCGTTTCCATACAGGGGGCACTGGACGCTCCCCTGGGTCAAATCCATCTGTAAGCAGCCAGGGTGTAAAAGCCAGAGGTCCCTGCAGCCGAGGGGTGGGGGTGGGTGCCACCCCATGGTGCGGGTGCTGCTGGTGTGGGGGGCAGTGTGGACGTGGACGTTCGCCCCTGTGCTGACCATCACTCTCCCCGTCACCATGCCCGTCTCCCACCCCTCGATTACCTCAGCGTGGTGGGCAGCAAGCAGCCAGCAGGGGGGCCGGGACGGGGCCTCAACCTCGGTGCACGCGCCCATGGACATCGCCAAGGTTCGTGAGGAGGAGGTGATGTACCACGTGTACAAGAACGGGCCTCTGGGGGCCAGCTACCAGCGCAAAGCCTCCACGGTGTTCCTGGTGGAGCTCTTCAACGACCTGATCCGGGGTCTGCCCCCCAGCCCCGCCGGGAGAAAGGGCCGTCGTGCGGGACAGAGGACACAGGGTGCTGACCAGGAGTTTCCGCTGACAGACACCATTCGCAGCTTCTCGGCAACAGGTAGGCTGGTACAGGGGGGCTAAGGGTATGTGATAACATGTCTGTTTATGAGGAATGAGAATCTGATTTGTTTACAGTAATTTGTAAAGTATGTGGGTCAATTAGTTAGAGAAAGGAGTGGAGTGCGGAAAAAAAGACAAATTCTAGATTAACAAGATTTAAAACAATATATTTTTTTAGAATAGAAAGTTTAAAAACAAAAAAACAAAACAACAACAAAAACCAGGCTAGAAAGCCCATCCAGATGTGTTCCTAGTTTTCAACTATTTAGTATTGTTTTGGTCAACATCAGCAAAAGGTCATAAAGGTTTCAACATGCTTTTTCATGATTAGTAGGTATCTGCAGTTCAATGTTGATTTAGGAAAAGAAAACTGAAAGAAATGGTCTGCATAATGTTCTAATGCAACATCACGTAAACTATTTGCGCGTCTTGAATGATATTCAGGGGGAAAGGCCATGAGTTCTAAAGCCAATTCTTATAACAATTATGTAGCAGCCTTTACACAAATCAACGTTAAAAACATTTCGCTATGCTAATAACCACTCGTGTTTATCATTATATCTTTCTGAGGAAAACAGAACTTCTATGCAAAACATTTCACAAGGAAATAATCATTATTTCAGTAAAAGGCAAACTATTTGGAAAATCGTTTTGCAAAATCAGAAAATCAAAGTGAAAGGACTATAATTTAAAATCTGCTGTAGTTTGTAACAAATGATATTTGAACGAGAACTGGTCTGGTTGAAAGTGACATTGTACCTTTTCGTAAATCTGAAAATAAGTCTTCTCACCACTATTAAAGTTTTGCAATTTTACACACACACACCTCGGGGTGGGAAAGCCTCTTAAGAAAGATGTGAAGTTGATAGCAGAATGTCTTAAAATGCTGAGCCTCACTGATCTATTTTTTAACTGACAAAAGAACAAAAATAGAACATAGTTTTAGCTCATTACATTTTTTTGAAAATCCTGTCAGTTAGTCCTCTCGACTACAGGGGTGCCATGGATGACTTTATAGCAATCCCTCTTTGTTCTTTCTAGCTCGCTTTTTTTTTTTTTTTTTTTTTTTTACTGAATAATAATGAAATCAAACGCAGTTCTAATTTCTATTTGGTTATAAACTATGATTAAGCGCAACTCCATAGTCTTCCGAGACTGATGGGTGCCTTCTTCTAAACTAGGAACACGATTTTGTTTACAGCTGTAATATGAAAGGAATGAAACTAAGTATCAGAGCATTTTCGGGAAGATTTTTAAAATGTAGTCATCACCCTGAAAAACCTGTATTTTAGAAACGCGTCTTATAGATGTTGATATAAAGGCTTTCGATGTTTCCTTTTTTTTTGAATGAATAGTAGGCCAAGATTGTTGGGCTTTTTAGCAACATTTCACATGAGTTGTTTTGTTTGTTTTCGTGCTACTAGTCCATACACTTAAGGTGGAAGAAAAGACTTCTTTCTGATTTACCTCCAAAACAAAACAATCCAGTCGTTAAGTTCCAAATTTGCTTCTTGTCGATAAACTTAATAATGTGGAATGTTTGAAAGGAAACTTGCTACATCAATAGGTTTTATGTAATTTACAGAAATTATGTATCCTAAGGCCAAGAATCCGTGTAACAAAATAAATGTATAAATGCAGTGGACTGAATGGGAAGGAGAGATGTAGGTGATTGTGTACTGATGCAAAGATATGACAGAGCCTAGAAATAGGTTTGGAACATGTCATTTATATTTATCTTATGTCTTTACTTCTTTGTGATCCGATATCTAATTTTAAACAATTAATTTACACCTTTTTCGTCATACCTTCAAATGTGAAATATTCTATAGGTCAGTTTTCTTGCCCGTCAGTTATAAGAGAAGAAACTTTCTGTGAAAAATAATCGCGTGTGAATGAACATAGTCTTGCACAGTATGAGAAACTTTGTTTCATGTTTTGCTGTTTATTTAAAAAGAACATTTGGTTCGCTAGCTAGCTTGTCAGTCAGTCAGTCAGTCAGTCAGTCAGTCAGTTAGTCAAATTATTCACCCATTTATTTATCTATCTCTTCGTTCAGTTCTTATTTCTTGATCACTAGTTGTCTATCTGTTTGTGTTTTCTTTAATTACCCTCAAGTCTTGGTAGAAAAAGAAAAAACTGTTTGTAACATTTTTTTTTAAATGTCGAGCTATTTTTCTATTCCAGGTTCATTTCTTCCTACCCACCTACCCCTCCCTACCTCCACTCAAACATACTTTGAAAAAATACATAAATACAATGAAAAAAATACACAAACACAAACCTGAATTTCAAATCAAATCACATCTTTTATATTCATTTCATAATCACGTAAACATAAAAGATGATTTTCGGTTTAGGAACAAACTATGATTTTTAAAACTGCAAATTTGTCTATAATCACTAACCAGTAACATGTAAGCACATTTTTGTTTTCCAAATTTTTATATATCCCTAACCATTGTTATTTCCTGCAAACCATAGGATCAAGTAAAAAGTGAATATCTTTATTATTTCCTACAAACCGCAGAAACATGAATGGTAGCATTCCCTAATTATTATTATTTCCTCCAAACCGTAGAATCAAGTAAAATGAATATTTGTTCGCTTGTTATGATTCATTACCTTGTCCTTGTTTTCAATACTGTGATTTAGCCTATTTGTTTATCTTATTGTAATAGATGCTTACTGTTGGGCTTTTTTTGTTGTTTGTTTGTTTTAATTTTTTGGAGGAAGGGGGTGTTTGTTCCTTCCGTCTATCGCTCCTTCCATCCTTCTTTCTATTCTTCCTTCTTTGCTTCCTTCCATCCATCATTCTTTCTTACATTTCTTTCTTCCTTTCTTTGTTGTTTTTTGTTGTTGTTATTGATGATGTTACTTCTGTTTTTGCCTTAACCCGAGTCAGTTTTCTTTTTAAGCGACCTTATACAGATGCACGTGCGCGTGCGCGCACGCACGCGCACACACACACATATGAAAAGAGCTGTCAAAGTAATCCGATTGACGCCTAATACTGTAACCACCACCAACTGCAAAGAACTAGATATTCTTTCACTCAAAGACAGTCTGCAGGTCTGTGTATACATGTACAATACATTAAAAGAAAAAGCCCCAAAGAAAATTGTGGAAAATTTTGCTGTCAATAAAAACAGGCCTATCAATAGACTGTTTTTTCATATGCCCAATAATAATCTATGTAAGTCAAGCCTTGCTTATTCAGGAACAATATTGTAGAATAATATAAATTATGTACTTGAAAAAAATCAGCTTCTTCAAAATAAACGTTAGAGAAACATTTGAAGGAACATCCGATAGACAAATTGTAAGTTCACCTTTACACTCGAGGTTACCTTATTTGGCTTTCATGTCCTTGTTATTAATTTAAAAAAAAAATATATTTTCATTATTTGTCTGTATGACTTGAGCTCATGTTGTACTATCATGGGTTTGTTTTATCTTACGCTGTGAGGTCTGGTTTCATTTTTTTTTTTAATCCTCATTTACTTTAGTTCTTTTCATTATGGATTGATATTTTTCTTTTGAATACTTTTATGTCAATTTTCTTGACTTTTTTATGAGGGCAGGATAAAAATAAAAAAGTTGTGTAAACTTCATCTTTTACCCTCAATAAAGATTATTTAGACTTGAACACACACACACACACACACACACACACACACACACACACACACACACACACACACACACACACACGATTTCTTCAAATCGATATGGGCATGTAGAGATTGAAGGGGGGAAAATAAAAGTTAGTACAATGTAAACACAAACACAACAATTGTTTTCCTTTAGACCTAGACTGTGAGAGATGGCGAGTAAAACTTGTCACAATTTTTTTGGTTTTGTTACAATATATTGTTTTGAATCAGAGATGATTTTTTTTTACACGAAAACCTGATGCAAGTCACTTTGAAATTACGTTATGAAAGCAACAACGAATAGAAAATGTACATGTGTTTAATATAAAAGAAAGAAATGCATGCATAATAATGACTAGAAATTATTATTATTTTAAGATTACTGTGGGTAACATTTACAGCAGAATGGATCAAGAACAGTGATGAGGCTGTGTACTACATTTCGTTTTATTTCGTATTAATTCATTTCAGTTTAATTCAAATACTTTATCATATCAAAGACAGAGATATTCTAGCGTCAGCCAGCATACCTGCGCACAGGTGCCAGGTCACTGTTTAAAAAACTTTTACAAATATATTCGCCTGTGTATCTGTCGGTTTCTTGTTGAACCCAAGGGACAGTTATGGCTGGCATGAATTCTTTAGGCTAAAATTGTCTAGCCAAGTCTTCAAAAATATGTTATCATATCAACAACAATGATCATTATTACCATAACAACAGCAGCAATATATCATAATGGTTATAATCATCAGTTTTAAATGTATTATTATTATTATTATTATTATTATTATTATTATTATTATTATTATTATTATTGTTGTTGTTGTTGTTGTTCTTCTTCTTCTTCTTCTTCTTCTTCTTCTTCTTCTTCTTCTCCTTCTTCTTCTTCTTCTTCTTCTCATTATTATTATTATCATTATTGTTATCATCACAATTTTTTTTCATTACTGTTGTTGCTTCTGTTGTTGTCGTCGTCGTCGACCTTCACTTTATTATTATTATTATTATTATTATTTTGTTGTTGTTGGTGGTGGTGGTGGTGGTGGTGGTGGTGGTGTGGTGGTGGTGGTGGTGTTATTATTATTGTTGTTGTTGTTATTATCATCATCACTATTATTATTATTATTAAGTGCTTTGATTTATTTTTACAAGATATAGGGGTGTATAAATTCCATCTGTTATTTCTTCTTCTTCTTCTTCTTCTTCTTTCTTCTTCTTTTATTATTATTATTATTATTATTATTATTACTATCATCATCATCATCATCAATCATCATCATCATCATCATCATCATCATCATCATCATCATCATCAACAGCATCATCATATCCTTAATAGCATATACTCTTTACATTGGTATTGAATAAATGGAACCACAACCCACTGACTATCAAGGTTTTTGCCCTTTCCTGTTCCTTGGAAATTCGACCCTTTCCGGTAAAGACAAACGAGCCACAAACATATATATATATATTATATGACAGAATAAATGATAAGACTGAGGACAGCATGTTCTCTGGTTGAACTATAGATGTTAAGAAGAGTGTGATACACACTTTGGCAAATACTTCATCGAGTCGTTGAGTCAGTCCGTCTTGCAGCAAGTCAGTCAGCTAGCCAGCCAGCGTAAGAGGGGATACAAACACACAGCAAACGGAAAAAAATCATGATTACTGTCAGCTCTGCCTCTGTGTCTGAAACACAAGACGACTTCAGATTCCAATATGACGCCAGAGCATTGACACAACACTTCACTTCAACCACACACACACACACACACACACACACACACACACACACACACACACACACACACACACACACACACACACACACAGGGCTTTTTTTGTTTTTGTTTTGTTTTTGTTTGTTTGGGGGGCGGGGGTTGCTAGATTGATGGCTTGATGAAAAAAAGCAAAATTATTGCTTACTCAATGTACCACCTGGAAATTAAACTTTGACTTTGATTCTGACTTTGACACGAACTGCCCCCACCCCTTTCTGCCTTACCCAACCTTCTCTAAAGCTGTTTCTAAAAAAAATACTAAGACTGACTCACTCCACTCACTCTAAGACTATAACTGATAGATATTTTCACTTAAACATCTATTATTTGTGTTATAGAGGTGACTCGGACCCCTACCCGGAAAACCGTGGTGCACTTCAGCATGCCCTACCTGCCTCCCAACGAACGCCTGGAGACAGCAGAGCTACGCTTCTTGCACCACGGCCGCACAGGCCGCTCGCGGAGCAAGAGCCGCTACAAGCTGGGCCTGGCGGTGTGGCGGGGAGGGCGGGTGGTGCAGAGGACGGTAGTGAAGGAGCGCGCCGTGCTCCAGAGGGAGTACCACGTCTTCGACGTCAGCGGAGTCCTGGAGCGGTGGATTAACGCCTTCCACGGCAACGTCACGCTGCAGGTTCGCCTCCCGCGCCGCCTGGAGAACTCGCTGCTTCTGAGGAACACCTCGCTGGTGTCCACCTCTCTGATTGCTCTCTACCTCAAGGATCGGGACTTCCTGAGAACCATGTACGAAAGCTACACCACGGACGACTCCCAGATCCAGAGCAACTCCATCCCGGAGAACGCCAAGCACCCTGGAGACAGCAGCCAGGTCGGCAGCCCCCAGACCTTTCCCCTGTCTCGTGACAGGAGAGAGGCATCCTCTGTGCCTCGAGACAAAAGAGGCCTCAACCGCAGGAGGTCGAAAAATCGCAAAAACAAACGGTGGTACCGCGCCCCCAAACATTCCAAATGCCGACTGTATGACTTCAAGGTGGATTTCGATTTCATCGGCTGGGGCCAGTGGATCATCCACCCTAAGGACTTCAATTCCAAGTTCTGTTACGGGTCGTGCCCCTCCCCTGTGGAGAGCAGGTTCAAGCCCACCAACCACGCCATGCTGCAGACGCTGATGCGGCAGAAGAAGCCCCGTCTGGCACCGCCCACCTGCTGTGTGCCCACACACCTGAAGCCGCTCAGCATGCTGTACTTCGAGTACGGGGAGATCGTGGTGAGGCATCACGAGGACATGATCGCTGATGAGTGTGGGTGTAGGTGATGAGGAGCTGGTGTGGTCTGGGACTGCTTTAGCAGAGAACATCAGATGGCTGAAGTGGGAAATGCTTTTACCAGCATCGTTGTTTTCAACCAGTGACTGGTCCTGCAAGAACTTGTAGAGTCTCTTGGAACTTACTCATGAATGAGGCTTGGTTTTGGATCATGAAATGTAACGTGTTTCCTGTGAATAGCTGTAATGAAGAGGGACAATGAGGAGAGGAATGGAGAAGAACAGACATTTTTTCAGGAACAGAGAACAAGTAAGCTAACTCCGAAATCTGTTGAAGTCAGCACTGTTCTGGAAGCTAAAGTCTTCGATCTTCCATGTCAGAAGAGAACTAAATAAAAACCATGACCAGGAGATAAGGGTGAGAATCTGAGGACAAAAAGGATTTTCGGATAAAATCCTTGCAGGTTGTTACGTGTAGATCCCCTGAACACACATGATCACATGAAAAATGTGTGGTGGAAGCATGGAACTCACACAATGGTCAATCAAATGGAGACCTTTCTATAATGCCCTATGGTTGCACATGCTGGT
>CM060318.1:60473004-60483004 GCA_030674155.1 Stramonita haemastoma | reverse complement strand
CACACACAACACACATCAACAACACATCACACATACACACATACACACAACCACACATGCACACATCAACATGCACAACATCATACATACATACATACATACATACATACATACATACATACATACATACATACATACATACATACATACATCATGCATAACGCGCTAACAACACATCAGGTTATCACAATCAAGAAAACCACCATGGTTTAAATGTGTAAACAAATCAAGAAAACTGGAAGGAAACAACACGAAAGAAGAAGCAGTCTTAAACCAAACCAGTAAAAAAAAATCGACTGATTTGAGTTCACAATATTCACATCTAAAATAAAATAGTTTGTTTCAAAGTCTCTTGCTTAGAAACCAGTATATGTATAATACTATACATACATACATATATATGATCAGAAATCAACAGCCAATAATATATCCCTTTAAAAAAAAAAAACGGTAATAAAAAGAAGCATAAACATTCAGTCCATAAATCTGGTACAAAAACATGATCACAAAAACAACAGGCAACGTTAACAAAGGCAGCTCAATCTACACACTGTCATGAACAAGCAGTGTGGTAAGCATTCAGCCAGTCTTCACGGCAGAAAGCGAATCCCCTCACTTCTAACCTAGCTGCGACCGGACAGGCTTGCATAATGTGACAGGTAGCTGTATTCTGACTGCAGGGTTGGTGTCTTAACACAACACCTGTGAACATGCGGTTTTATTTTTTAATTATTTTTTTTAATGTCATCCGTTCCTATCAGCACGCAACTGTCTATTATATTCTTCCTAAAGGTGGAACGGGTCTTTAACGTGTATGCAAGATGTTCTGCGTGCGTTCGCGCACGTGGTCTCTGCTTATAGTCTCATCCGAAGGACTTTTGGGGAGTGGTGTCGGTACTGATGTTAACTCCAGAGTAAAATTCCCTAAACTGGGCGCTTCACTCGTGGCTGGATCCCGGGTCGTCACATCACGGGACCAATGCTCTAACCACTAGGCTGTCCCCGCCCACCCACCCTCCTCAATGCCCCCTACCCCCCAACATTTTACACGCGCGTGTGCGTGCGTGCACACACACAAACACACACAAACACACACACACAACACACAACACACACACACACACACACACACACACACACCACACACACAACACACACCAACACACACACACAAGCACACACATACACACACACATCTTGCGCGCATGTTAAAACCCGTTCCGCTTTTCGTAAGAGTAGGCTATTGTGCGCCGGTGGGAACGGATGACAAAATTTACAAAACTGATATACATGGGGACTGGGTGTAAAAAAAAAAAAAAAAAGCACATAAGTGCTTATTCCATTATCCTCGCAATAAAAAAATATTTTTTATATAAAAAGAATAAGCACACACACATACACACACATGCACACACACATACACCACCATGCACGCACCACGCACACACGCACGCACGCACACACACACACACACCGCGCACGCGCGCGCTGAGTAAACTCTAAGTAAAGAAAGAAAATGCCCGAACAATTTCTCTCTTTTATTCATTCAATCACTGACTGACTGTCTGACTGCTTAACTGACTGAGTTACAATCAAACCAACAAATAACAACAATATATAAAAGAATAGTGTATAAGAACATAACGATTTCAACATACCTGATCATCAGAGTTATTTCTCTTCAGGCTTTCTATGTCCGTGATAATCCCCACTGTTTTCATTATATACATACATCATATTCGCATAATATAGGAAATTATAATGAAAAAAAAAAACAAAAAAAACCAGAGGGAGATGCGCTGGAAATATCAAGATCTACACTTTTGTAACATCATCCGAGTTTGGAAAGTCTGACAGCAATAACAACAGCAACTGCAATAACAAAAACAATACACAAGCAAATGGCCTCTGTTTTTTCTGAAAGATTCTTTTGAAGAGATAAAACTGACGACACATAATCATGAGGTCAAAATCGTTTTGCCATAGAAACAAAAATCACAGCCTTAACCAACCTACACTGCTTGTGGGAAAGAACCTTGTACTATTCAAACAAAATATCCGGACAGTGTAGTTATAAAACAACAGTAAGGTAAAGGTGTTCCATAACCTAGGCGATCGTAGGGGAGCGAGGCATCAGAGACCTCAGCTTCTCTAGGGCCCAGAATATTGAGGGCGGCGCCCATCTCCTCTCCCTCTCTAACAACAGTAAACCAACAATAAATTAGTTTGCAAACAGGCTTCCCATTTTCCCACTACAGGATATATAAATTTTATATCATTATATATATATATATATATATATATATATATATATATATATATATATATATATATATATTACAGTAGGTTATGTTGTGGAGCGTTCCCCAGCTAACAGCCTGGAGGTCACCCTAAATATTCACTGTCTCATTCATCCCACCTGGGAATCACTGTGAGACTGTAAGTACACACTGAATGAGAAGTTTGCATGCGTGGTTGTTTGTCATACTGGGAACCACTCCTCCACTTTAGGGATTCTTTTAACAGTATAAGAAAGACATGAGGATTTGAGAATATTCATAAGATATAGCGCTATATAAATTCCAAGTATTATTATCATTATTATAAGAGAAATCCGTTAACAGTATGTACAAATAAAAATTTGAGATGTAACATTTCAATTTTCAACAGAAACAAAAAAACAAGGTGACAAAATACAGATGTCAAGAAAATGGGGCGAAAAGGGGGGGGGGGGGGGTAAAACTGTAAGACAAGAATTATTCTAAAAAGAGGGAAATTGATGACAATTATTTTCTCTTTTCTGACCATAACCCAGTCCTTGACAAGATGTAGCAATTTTCATTCACACACACACACACACAACACACAAACACACACACACACACACACACAACACACACCACACACACACACACACCACACAGACGCGCGCGCGCGCGCACAAACACACACACACACAGAACACACACACACACATACACACACACACATTTCCTTGTAAACCCCCACCAGGTCCTCCTCACCTCACCCCCTACCCTGAACAACATTGCTTTGAAGGCAACTTTTTTTTTTCTCTTGTAGAATCATTTCACACCACGGTTAGCAGCATGGACAGAGATATAGCCAATAGAAAGATGGATGTCTCTTTTTTTTCATTTTCTAATGATGACCAGTTGCTTCATGAGTTCATTGCATGGTCTTCAAAAAAAATCTATCCTCATCTTTTTTAATATGAAAATTAAAAAAATAATGATCATCTGATTTTAGAGCCATGTTCAATAGCAGAAATAAGGAAACGACAACAGCAACTATGGATCTGAGAAAAATCTTTCTTCTTCTTTTTTATTTTATTTTTTATATCTCTGTGATATGATGAGAAGTTGGGTGATGATGGATGTACATGTACAGTCCCTTGTTAGATAAATTCTCTCTCTCTCTCTCTCTCTCTCTCTTCTCTCTCTCTCTCTCTCTCTCTCCTCTCTCTCTCTCTCTCTCTCTCTCTCTCTCTCTCTCTCTCTCTCTCCTCTCTCTCTCTCTCTGAGTATGTGTAGCAGCATAAACATAACCCTGTTTGTATTCCTGTACATACTGAGTACATGCATGCTTGTATGCGTTTATGCAGCGCATATTAAGGTTATACATTTCCGTACAATGTTCGTAAATCTCGCTAAGTAACAGTGTAAAAATAATAAACAAACAACCAAACAAACAAAAACAAAACCACACACAAAAAACCACAGTACAGCTTTTCAGCTTATCAGATTTCTCTAACACCAAACAATACATTAATGTCCAAAGAAAGTATCCGACTCTGTTGAATGAAAAAAACAATTTGAACTATCTTGAATCTTACAGTCTGTTCCCTCAACAAATGTGACACACTGATGTAAAAACAAGATGTTGACTTGTCAAAGGCAATTTTAATCACTTGAACAGTATCAGAACAGAGCTCCCCTTAGCACCTCGGTTACTTTATTCTTGGTGCCGACGTCATTCGTCTTCGTTTTCTTCAAGGTCACGTTAGAGAAAGGCGAGTTTCTGTTAAAAACAAAGAAAGACAGATGACAAATTTCATTCAGTGTGTTGTGTGTGTGTGTGTGTGTGTGTGTGTGTGTGTGTGTGTGTGTGTGGGTGTGTGTGTGTTTGTGTGTGTGTGTGTGTGTTGTGTGTGTGTGTGTGTGTGGTGTGTGTGTGTGTGTGTGTGTGTGTGTGTGTGTGTGTGTGTGTGGTGTGTGTTGTGTGTGTGTGTGTGTGTGTGTGTGTGTGTGTGTTTTGATACGGATAGTTTAAAACGTGTAAGTATTGTCAATGCAAAACAGCATAGTTGTAGAAGTGGTGGTGTGAAGTAGTCATATTAAAGTAGTCGTAGCAGTAGAATAGAGAAGTAGTAGTAAGTAGTATGTAGTAGTAGTCAGTAGTAGTAGTAGTAGTAGTAGTAGTAGTAGTAGTAGTTAGTAGTTTGTAGTAGTAGTAGTAGTTGTTTGTTGTTGTTGTAGTGGTGGTGGTGTGTGGTGGTGTGTGTAGTAGTGGTGTATGGTGGTAATAGGAGTAGTGAAGTAACAGCATAGCAGCAACAAAACAATGTAGTAGTAGTAGTAACAGATCAACAACAACAACATCAACAATAACAACAATAAGCAACAATAAGACATAACAGCAGTAAGCAGTAACATCAAGCAGCAACAGAACACACAGCAACAACAGCAGCACTGCAGCAACAGCAAGAGAAAGCTCCAAAGTTTATCCACATTCTTTTTATAGTGAAGGAAGTGCATGCAGTTTCCACCTCTGCCTTTGATTTACAACAAAAAAGCTTCTTTTTTCTTTCTTTTTTTTTTCTTGGCGTATCGATTGTTCAAACTTACTTTCATAAAAGTGTGCTTAATCGAGTGTGTTCCTTGAAGGACATAGAAAGAGAGAATGGGAAGTACTGATATATAATGAATGAAAATGGAAACCTGAATATCAAAGGCAGAATGGTTACAGAGCTTCCACAGGAGAGAATAATAATTATGCATTAGGTGTGAAAATGGTTCGAAAGAAAATTCACCAGGTAGAGAAGATACTGTTTAATTTTATCTGCCATGTAACCACCAAGTTTATATTAGTGTTAAGTGGTGATTGCATTTGTAATGTACAAATTTAAAGAAAATCTACTTTGCCTAGCAATAAGGTTTTTGTGAGTGGAGGAGAGGAGAGAGAGAGAGAGAGAGAGAGAGAGAGAGAGAGAGAGAGAGAGAGAGAGAGAGAGACGAGAGAGAAGAGACAGAGAGAGCGAGAGAGAGAGAGAGAGAGAGGAGAGAGAGAGAGAGAGAGAGAAGAGAGAGAGAGAGAGAGAGAGAGAGAGAGAGAGAGAGAGAGAGGAGAGAGAGAGAGAGACAGAGACAGATGACAGAGAGCGATGTAACATACTGAGACCTCAATACAAGCAACATCTGTTTCCATCTCAAGAAGTTCCCTTTGCTAGGCCTGTATTTTAACATTATTAACTCTACACCCAGAACAAAACTCAAGCACCACAAGATAATGAATCATTCCCAGTGTGACTGATAAAGGACATCACGCCACACTTACAGGAAACCGTGTCCTCAAGCACACGTAAATCCGTTTCCGTTTTTGTAAGAGTGGCCATCTGTGCCGGTGGGAACAGATGACAATATTTACAAAACAGACATACACATGGTGACTGGATGTTAAAAAGCATATAAGTGCTTATTCCATTATCCTCGATATAAAAGAATAAATAATAAATAAACATTAACGCTGCATATGATTCCATCAATCAACACACAACAAACTTAAAACAAACAAACTGAACCACTTACGAGGAAGGAGGTGGAGGGGCGGAGGTGGGGGAGGAGGAGGAGGGGGAGGGGCCGCGTGGGCGCGGCCGAGGCTGACACGGGCTGGTGAGCGGCGAGAGAACTCACACCGTGCTCCATGGAGGGGGGGCGAGGAGGCACGGCAGGGCCTCCTCTGGACAGTGGCCCGGCAGAAGCGTTCTGAGGCATGGCGCTACGCAAGGAAGAGCCATAGAGGCCGCCTGAGATGCCATGGACGACATGAAGGGGGGACCTGGGGAAGGGGGGGCAGGCTGGGGAGGGAGGGGGACGTTGACGTGAGAGGAGGGGGGCATGTGCACCACCATGGGGGTGGGGGTCTCCGCCATGTGGTGCAGGCTCTAGAGCTGGGGTTCCGAGACAGGGTGGCAGGGGGCACCTTGGGGGGCGCTGTGGTCGGGTGGAGGCCCGGATTGTGCGCGAACAGGGGTGGGGGAGGCGGCAGGGGAGGGGAGGGGGGTCTGGATGGGCTCGGGGAAGCTGGCTGGGAGCGTGTCCCCATGGAGAAAATGGCTGTGGAGTGCGGCGCCGTGGTAGTGGCGGTGGAAAAGTGAAAGCCGTCGTTTAATTGGCCGAACAACTGCACACACAAAAACAAGGCCATGAAAGCCGTCATTTGTTGGCAATAACTGCACAACAAAAAAAGCCGAATATAACCATCATACCAAAAAACTGCAAAAAAACCAGCAACTGAAAGACATCATTGATAGTCAAACTCAACAAAAGAACAAACACAACAAAACAAAACAACAACACATACATACACGATGCACGCACGCACCCCCACACACACACAACACACCACACCACACCACACCTCACACACACACACACACCACACACACTCACTACCCTCCCTACCACACACACACACCACCACCACCACCACCACCACCACCCCACCAACCCTCCCCACCCCACCACTCCCCACACATCACCACCCCCCACCACCCCACCACACACACACCACACACCCACACCACCACCACCCCACCCCCCTCCCCCCCCACCCCCCCCCCCCCCCCCACACACACACACCTGCGGCAAGCTAGGCGCGGTGATGAGCGAGGCCTCGTGCAGGGAGCGGGGCCTGACAGAGGAGCCAGGTATTCATGCTCGTGCTCCAGCCGTGGAAGTCAGACAGGGAGCGCGCATCTCCGTTCAGCTCGCTGAAGCTCTTAGCCCTCGGTCCTGTGATGTCTGGCAAACAACAGAGCGGAGGGGGTGGGGGGTGGGGGATTCAATATTGTTGTTGTGCATTCATGAACATACGACTGTAAAATGGTTTAGGTTTATTCTCAATGCTAATGCTTGTATGTGTATATATATGTGTGCTTTTGTACAACAACATGATTTTTTAAAAGTTTTTTTAATGAAAAACAACAACAACAACAACAACAAAAAACAAAAACAACAACAAAACAGAGGAACAAATTGATAGAAACTTAAATAGTATGAAAATAATATTTTTTTTTCGGATTACTTCATTATTATTCTCACACAGACTCTACTAGGGTTTTTTTCTTCAATATTACGCAGTCTGTTGTCTGTTTGTCTGTCTGTCTGTCTGTCTGTCTGTCTGTCTGTCTGTCTGTCTGTCTGTCTGCCTCTGTCACACACGCCCCCCCCCCCCCACACACACACACAACCACACACACGCCCCCTCCCACCCCCCACCCCACCCCCACACCATACACATAACACTACACGGCAGAGACAACTTATTCAGAGACAGGCAAAGCATTCCACACTAACTGGCACAGACCTCATGGGTGTCTGGGTCTGCAGCTGCTCTCTGGTTTCCAGGGAGTCCGTGAAGGAGAGAGGGAAACCAGCCGTACCTGCCAGGCACCACAGGCATCATACACACCCATAAAGCAACACATACCAATTTATGTACACGCTCATTTAATTTTTTATTTCATTTTATACCACTTTATGTCACAGCAGATTTCTCTGCGTGAAATTTGGGCTGCTCTCCCCGGGAAGAACGCGTCGCTACAAATCCAGCCAGCGCCACCCATTTTTTTTCCTGTCTGCAAATGTATTTGTTTCCCTATCAGAGTGGCTTTTTTTCTACAGAATTTTGCCAGGGATAACCATCCTGTTGCCATGGGTTCTTTGACGTGCGTTAAATAATGGTGTGTAACATACGGGACCTCAGTTTATCGTTTCTTCCGAAAGACCATCATCCAGACCACTACTCATGGTCTAGTGGATGGGGTAATAGTTTGTGGCCCAAACGGGATTTCAACCATTACACTTTTGACCCAGACGTTTTGCTTCCTAGGCAATTACCTCTAGACAACCCCCCATCCCCTATTTCTTAAATTACTGATAAACAAAATCAACGAACAAACAAACAAGTTTTGTGTGGTGGTTTGGAATTTAGTTTGTCAGATGAGTCGATAAAAAGTAGCTCCTTGTGCAACATGCATTTATGGCACGCAAAAGAACCCACGGCAACAAGAAAGTTAGTCTCATAGGAAAACAAGTACACACGCAGACAGGAATTCTTATCAAGCATGGGTGGCACTGATCTTATGACCACATGCTCTAACCCAGGAGAGCTGCCATAATTTCAACCCATCAATCTCACCCAATTCAACCCATCCATCTCACCCAATTCAACCCATCCAACCAACCCTCACCCATCCAATTCAACCCACCCAATTCAACCCATCCACCCCACCCAATTCAACCTATCCATCCCCCCAATTCAACCTATCCATCCCACCCAATTCAACCCATCCATCCCACCCAATTCAACCTATCCATCCCACCCAATTCAACCCATCCATCCCACCCAATTCAACCCATCCATCCCCACCCAATTCAACCCATTCATCCCACCAATTCAACCCATCTATCCCACCCAATTCAACCCAACCCAATTCAACCCATTCATCCCACCCAATTCAACCCAACCCAATTCAACCCATTCATCCCACCCAAATCAACCCAATTCAACCCATTCATCCCACCCAATCCTCCCAACACCTATTCATCCCACCCAATTCAACCAATCCATCCCACCCATTCAACCCATTCATCCCACCCAATTCAACCCAACCCTATTCAACCCATTCATCCCACCCTATCAACCCATTCATCCACCCAATTCAACCCATCATCCCACCCAATTCAACCCAACCCAATTCAACCCATTCATCCCACCCTATTCAACCCATTCATCCCACCAATTCACCCATCCAATTCAACCCATCTCATCCCACCCAATTCAACCCAACCCAATTCAACCCTCCAATTCATCCCACCCAATTCAACCCATTCATCCCACCCAATTCACCCACCCATCAACCCTCTCCACCAATCACCATCTCCACCAATTCAACCCAAACCCAACCCAACCCATCAAAGCCCCCCATTCCACCATTCCCACACCCAATACACCCCCCTCCTCCCCTAACCCCACATCCCCAACCCCCGAACCCCTCAGCCCCCTCAGTGTCCAACATACTGTCCAGTACGGAGTTGTGCCCGAACTGCCAGCCCTCGGCAGCCTCGCCCAGCAGCGTGATGGCGTCGCCCATGCTGAAGGACAGCTGGCTCTCCTGGTCCCCGATGTGCCCGTACAGGGCCCGCACCTGCAGCCCCCCCGGGGGGCCCGGAGGGGGCCTGACGGGGGGCTCGACATCGCCATGGCCACGGAGCGGGGAAGAATGTCGTCTGTGTGTGGAGTGAGAGGAGAGGAGGGGGTGATGAATGGTGGGAATTATGTGTCTAGGAGAGAGGGTTTGGGTTGTTGTTTTTTTTTGCAAGGCATATATCTATGTGCGGTTGTTTTGCATATTTATTTATTTGTTTACTATTTATTCATTTATATATGACAATGACAATATATATATATTTACATATGCATCTAGGAGAGACTCAGGTTTGTTTGTTTTTTTGTAAGGTATATCTATGTACGGTTGTTTATACATATACATGAGTCTTTGCGTTCTGGTGTACACGAATGTTTTGCACATGCATGCAAACACACACACATGTACGCACACACACACAGTACCATGCACACACGCACATACACGCACGCACGCACGCGCGCATACATACACACGCGAGTATACGCGCACGTACGCACACATACACGCGCACGCACCGCGTATGAACACATACATACACACACACAACAC
>CM060318.1:60465504-60468004 GCA_030674155.1 Stramonita haemastoma | reverse complement strand
ACACACATATGATAGTCATACACGATGCTTTGAATTGTCTGTCTGGGGACCGTATTGTCACAACGTCCATACACAACATATAATCATACACAATGCTTGGAGTTGTCTGTCTAGGGACTGTATTGTCACACAACGTCGATACACAACACATGATAATTATACACAATGCTTGGGGTTGTTTGGGGATCATCATCATCATTATCTTGAATCCGGCATAAAAATGTTGATGTTACATTTTCTCTTTATTGATCTGATATTCACTGAGATGAAATTTATAAATCATCAATAATTTTGAATGCTGATTTTTTAACAGTTTTCGCTTGTTCGGCTAAGTAAACTGGTTGTTGTGCATGTCGTAGTTTGTTTAGTTCGTTTGCGTTTTTGTGTTAGTAATGGTAGATTCATTTGTTTGATTGTTACTTTGTTTTTTGGTTGGGATTTTACATTCTTACTTTAAGTGCAGATGAGGGCTAATCTCAAGACAGACTGACTGAAAGAAAGAGAATAGAGTTGGGTCAAGAATACCAATGCACAAGGCAGACAAAAATAATTAATGTCTTTTCTCACCACAGCGTTCTTGAAGTCATTGTCCAGCTTCTGCTCCAGAGGTAGCACGATCTCAGCGAAGAAAGATTTGTTCTGCAGATTAAACAGAAACAAATGAATCACATACACTCTCAGAGAGAATGAATGAATGGATGGATGGATGGATGGATGGATGGATGGATGGATGGATGGATGGATGGATGGATGGATGGATGGATGGACGGACGGACGGACGGACGGACGGGCGGACGGACGAACGAACGAACGAACGAACAAATGAATGAATGAATGAAATTTTGAAGGATGGAAACCATCTCCTCTTCCTCGCTGCTTTACCTTCCCTGTCCCTAAAGATGGTAAATACCCAAATTGACAGCTGGGTGAACTGGAGGACTGTACTGAAACCAAGACTATGAATAACCACCCCTCCAAGAACGTTGCTTAACCTTAGCTTGGAGAGAACGAGTGATCTGACTACTGAGCTATCCCGTCCCCAAGGAGCAAAAAACAAAAACAAAACAAAAACCGCAATGACCCCACCAGCCCTTATGAGTGATATCAATATAGCTGTTAAGCATACAACTAAAAGGTCAACTAGGAATAACAACAATGATGCAGTGAAAATCAAAACCACTGACGTAAACACAATAGCTGGAGATTTGTGGTTTTTCTTGTTACTGCGTTGTCATCTATCTAACCTATGCATTCTTTTCTTCATAAAAAGCATAGCTCAGGCCAAAAGCTCTGTCAGTTATTGATGTCAGCCAAGTGCCAAGGCCTACATTAATGTGTTGTTATGCTTTGAGATGTTAGGTTGGGACTCTCTCTCTCTCTCTCTCTCTCTCTCTCTCTCTCTCTCTCCTCTCTCTCTCTCTCTCTCTCTCTCTCTTCTTTCTTTCTTTCTTTCTTTCTTTCTTTTTCTAAGGGTGGAGTGCCTGGTCTTTCCTGTGCTTGCAACATTACAGGAGGTCTGCCTGCTGGCCTCAGCTGACACATTCCGACTTCAAAGCAGCTTATTTCATTGTACAGGTTGCATGCTGGGTATGTTTGTGTTTCCATAACCCAACGCTGACATGAATTACGGGATCTTCAACGTGCATTTCTAATCTTCTGCATACGTATATGCACCAAGGGAATAAAAGCACTGGCAGGTCTGCAATGTTGGGATTGCATTCATTCATGACAAGCTCTTAGCACAAGAACTGTACTGTACCCTCCAAGTAGAGATAAAATCCTTTTTGGTAAGAAAATGGCTGCCTACAATTAGGGCGAGGTGTTGGAAAACACCCAGACATACATGCTTATCTGTCAGCACAAACTTTTTATCTCATGCACGGTGATTCCCAGGTGTGAGGGGTGAGTCAGAGAGACCCCAGGGTGGTGAAGCTGGGGGGGAGGGGGGGGGGGGGCATGTCTGCTGACAGGGAAATGATGAAATGAATGGCACTGCCGTTGTGGCGACGTTCTCTTTCCGATTGAAAAACACAATCACTTTCTGATATCAAGGATTTTTTAAAATTTATCTATTTATTTATTTTTCTATCTATCGATCTATTTATTCGTTTGTTTCAGGGAAATAGAGGAAAGGGGGGAGACGGGCGCAGAAAGGTGACCGCTCATTCAAAGAAATACGTACACAGTCTTCATATTTCAGCTGCACTTCCTTCTGCACTTCTGCGATCCGGAAAATGGCTTCCCCTGCAAAATGAAATACTAAAAATTACAATCAACACAAGTAAGCCATTTTTTCCACTACCGTACACATAGTTAAAACCTTATGTAGCGACCCTGCATCTTTTTGGTGTGGTTAAAAAGGTAATGGTGTTTCCATAACCCACAGTTGTTGGGGAGCGAGGCGTTAGAGATCTCAACTTCTCCAGGGGCCAGCATATTGAGGGCGGCGCCCATCTCCTCTCCCTCCCTGCTTTGCCTTCCCTGGCCCTAAAGAGGCCAG
>CM060318.1:60458004-60460504 GCA_030674155.1 Stramonita haemastoma | reverse complement strand
TATGAATATGAAATTCCTCTTTACAGAGAAGAGGTAGAGAGAGGAGGACAGCGAAGAGAGGGTGGGAGAGAAGATGAATGAGATGAGAAGAGAGAGAGAGAGAGAGAGAGAGAGAGAGAGAGAGAGAGAGAGAGAGAGAGAGGAGAGAGCATATTGAAAGAAATCAATCCAAGAAACAACAGAGACAGAAAAAGGCTGTACAGATACAGCGGGTCACTCCTCTTTCCTTCCTTGTGCACTGGTCAAGGCTGACGAGATTAATTTACCCAGGTGGCAAGTGCTGTATCAGCATGGAGTTTCGAATGCCAACGGTCTCACTTCATGGTACTCCATGCTAGCCTTTCCCTTTGGTTCCTTCCCAGTTCTTTAGGGTTTACGTCGATGCCACTTCAGAGGACGGGGATGATCATCTCAGAAAGTGGAACACAGCTAGCACAGCATTGCAGCTCCACAACATGTCGGAGTCACTAGCACAGTAGATGTCGATCAAACTAAACGGTTTCCAAGCCTAATCCTCGTTGTTCTGAAGTCATGCGTCGACAGACGACACGGCGGAGTGAGTGGTTAAGACCGTTCGACTTCAATCCCACTGGTCCATGATGTCGTGGGTTCGAATCTCGGCTGCGTTTGGTGAATTAAGGGTGGGGATTTTTACCATCTTTAAGTGGGATTTTTACCACCTTTCATGTCGACTTCAAGTGCAGACCTGCCAGTACCTTGATTCCCTTCGTGTATACACACATGCAGAAAATCAGATCTTCACGTTAAAGATCCAGCAAATCATGCCAGCGTTCGGTGGGTTACGGAAATGCGAATGTACCAGCATAATTCCAGCTTCGAGGTGGGTAAAAAGGTCACATACGCAAAATCTCACCATTGGTGAACCTCAGATCTCAGTCAAGGAGAGAAAAAAAAAAGTCATGGGTTCTTTGTTCAAACCTCGGTGGCATTCGACAGATGAAGGCTGGATATTGTTACAAGCTCCTAGGTCAGGTAAAATATAATAAACTTGCCTAGTTCACTTTTATGTATACAGTCTGCAGAAGATCAATTACTGTATTGTGTTTTAGACCACTTTCAGTCATAGCAAATTTTCATCGCCTAAAATTCGTGCGCACACTGTGTGTGGATGTGTGTGCGGTGTGTGTTGTGTGTGTGTGTGTGTGTGTGTGTGGTGTGTGTGTGTGTGTGTGTGTGTGTGTGTGTGTGTTGTGGTGTTTGTGTGTGTGTTGTGTGTGTTGTGTTGTGTTGTGTGAGTTTGTGTTGTGTGTAGTTTGTGTGTTTGTGTTATGTGTCTTGTGTCTGTGTGTTTGTGTTCTGTGTCTGTGTGTTTGTTGTGTCTTGTGTGTTGTGTATGTTTTGTGTCGTCTCTGTCTGTATGGTGTGATGTGTGTGTAGTCTCGTGTGTGTGTGTCTTGTATCTGTGTGTGTGTGTTGTGTGTCTGTCTGTCTGTCTGTATGTGTATGTGTATGTGTGTGTACGTGTGTGTGTCTGTCTGTCTGTCTGTATCTGTGTGTGGTGTGTTGTGTGGTCTGTGTCTGATGTCTGTGTGTGTCTGTGTCGTGTGTCTCTTGTGTGCTGTGCGGGTCTGTGTCTGATGTCTGTGTGTGTGTGTGTGTGTCTGTGTGTGCGTGTGTGTGTGGTGCAAGCGGCGCGCGCGCGGTGGTTGTGTGTGTGGGTGTGAAAGAAAAGCAGACTCGCTAAAGGAACACTGCAACACCTTGACCACCATACTGTGTCGAGAAAAACACAAACACACACAATCACTCATACACACACCACCCCCTAGAACAGCAAACAACCACACACTAAACACACACACACACACACACACACACACACACACACACACACACACCACACACACCACACCAGATACAAAGTTAACATCAGTGCTGACTCCACTCTCCCCTAAAATCCTTCGGATGAGATTATAAACCCAGGCCCGTGTGCCAACTCACGCAGAACATCTTGCGCACACGTTAAATCCTGTTCCACTTTTCATAGGAGTAGGCCATGTGTGCTGGTGGGAACAGATGACAAGATTTATAAAATATAAAAAACTGCATACACACAGGGACTGGATGTAAAAATAAAAAAAAAAGCACATGAGTGCTTATTCCATTGTCCTCGTTATAAAATAATAAAGAAAAAAAATAAAGAACTCACACACACACACACACACACACACACACACACACAACACACACACACACACACACACACACACACACAACACAACTAGTAGGCTAGCTATCTTGAAACGGTGTGAAACTATGCTCTGTTCTAATTTTGTTTGGATGCTTTGGAAACAAAGTTTGAAGAGCGGCCCATCTGAAAAGACGTCAGGCCAGTGTCATGTGACTCAGAGAGGCCAGTAGCGGCCAGGCTACAGCCTTCCAGGTGTCACAGCACAGAGCGGAAGTCAACAAACCGCCATGTTCACACCCATTTTCTCTTTTCCCTCCTTCTATCTGGCTTTTTTCTAGATTGTGTCAC
>CM060318.1:60450504-60453004 GCA_030674155.1 Stramonita haemastoma | reverse complement strand
TTTTTAAATATAGGTCTACAAAGTAAAATAGCATGAAACAGACACTTGAAATAGATTGACCCAGACCTTTGAAATCAAATCTTTAACAAAAAAAAACAAACAAAAAAAAAGCACCTGCCTAAGACAGATCGTGCGCGTTACACATCTTCCAGACGATAAGTCAGCTTCGCTTGGCTGATTCAGACAATACAGCATAGATCAATGATGCTGCCAGAGCTGTTGTCCTGGTAACGACTGCGGTTAGTACAGATCAGTCTGCCGGCCTCTTAATGAAGCGCGTCTCTCTCTCTCTCTAGCTCTCTCTCTCTCTCTCTCTCTCTCTCTCTCTCTCTCTCTCTCTCTCTCTCTCTCTCTCTCTCTCTCTCTCTCTCTCTCTCTCTCTCGACATTCTGGCATCACGGGTGGCTGCTTGAAGCCTTCTCTCAGCTGAATTCTTCCCCTGGGAAACCGCCTGTCTTTGTGTGCTTGATTGTGCCTAAGCTAGCAGCACTTTATTACAGAGCTTTACTGGGCGCTAGCCTAGCATGTACACTTTGATTGTTACTTGGTATGTGTGCGCATAAGCGTGCGTGCTTGCGCGCGAACACGGGAGTATATATACACACTCGCACACACGCGCGCGCACGCACGCGCGTGCGCGCGCGCGCGCGCACACACACACACACACACAAACACACACACACACACACAGATGGACATACCACGAGAGAGAGAGAGAGAGAGAGAGAGAGAGAGAGAGAATGACAATGACAATAAGTTAGTCAAAAAGAAAAAAGGCCATGGCCCCATTTGAAGGGCTATACATCACTGGTATGTGTTGTACATTTCACACTAAGGCCCTATACCTCAAATACGTACATAACAATTTTTCATTCTAAAGCGAAATTATGACATCATCGTTTCTTTACGTTTGAAGGACTAATAGAAGTACAGAGCAAAATTTCCTGAAGTGTTTTCATTAAGAGAGAGAGAGAGAGAGAGAGAGAGAGAGAGAGAGATGTATGTGTGTGTGTGTGTGTGTGTGCACAGTGTATGCCTGTACTCGGGGTAGTCTCCCATCTCTAGTTTTTAGTTGTTTACTTGACAATGTTAACACCAGGGTTGGCGAAGGCCACTCCCACTAGTAGTGAAGGGAAATACTTTTCATTTACAGAAGTGACTGATTTAGTTCATAATATATATACGTGTGGTTTTCTTTTGTCCTGTGCTCAGGTGTGTTTATTTTCTGTTTCTACCTGCTTAGATGAACCACTTTGTTTTGTTCTGATTTGTTTTGCTTTTTTTTTTTGTCCCAATTTCTTTTCTTTCTTTCTTTTTTTTTTTTTTTTTGGGGGGGGGGGGGGGCTTGTTTTTTTCTGGTTCGTTTCTTCTGCTTGTTTTTTTGTTTATTTGTTTGTTTGTTGTTGTTGTTGTTGTTGAGAGGGTGTCTTTTTGGTACCTTTTTGTTATTGTTTGATCTTTGTGGTTTTGTTCTTGTTGTAGTTTGTGTTGCTTTTGTTTTCGTTCCTCGGCTAGAGCTCCGAGGTTTACAAAATGAGCTTTTTTTTGTGCTTTTTTTTTAATCCGTGTCATTGGTAATTGTACTGAATTTGTTTTCAAGGCTGCTTGCTTGCTTGCTTACTTGTTTGAATTATTGATGACTGAGTTGGTTGGCGGGTTGGTCTGCCGGTGGACTGGTGACAACATGGTTGACTATTGTTTGACTCCGCGGGCGCGCGCTGTATGTGTGTGTGTGTGTGTGTGTGTGTGTGTGTGTGTGTGTGTGTGTGTGTGTGTGTGTGTGTGTGTGTGTGTGTGTGTGTAAGTATGGGGGGGGAGGGGAGGGTTAGCTAGCTTGCTCATTTTCCGTTTTGCCTCGATTCACACGCTAACTAATAATTATGGAAAGAAAATACTGAATAAGTTAAATTAATATGCAAATCGTGTGCCTTACGTGTGTGGAGAGGCCTTGAAACGATGAAGCAAAAGAAAGTTACTTCATAATGATGCCTGGGAGGAAGATGGTAAGAATGAATAATGCAGTAACAAAAAGGACGCACTAAATCACATTGAAAAATCAAGAAAATTGCCTATGCAGCAAAGATGTAACAGTACGTTCATGAACAGCTTTTCTCCCTCAAGATGGAAAATCACTCTTCCAATGGAATTTACCACTCGTTACTCTTTACTGTTTGTTTCTTGCACAGCAGGTTATTTTCTTCCTTAAAACATTTCACTTTCCCATCACTACAAACGTATTCATTGTGTATTGGTAGGAAGTATTGTCACTTGGTTTTTATTTTCAAACTCCCACATCATTGGTCATATAAATATTACATCTCAATGTAGTATTTATTTCATTTTTTTTTTTTAAATTAAAAAAAGCTTCACAAAAACGTACTCCAATGAAGAAACTTTCCCAAGAATGAACTGCAAAGTTTTGTTTTTGAATGAATCAAAAAATATAAATCGGAAAGGGGGGGTGGGGAGAAGAAAATAGCAACACTTTAACCAAATTTGT
>CM060318.1:60433004-60435504 GCA_030674155.1 Stramonita haemastoma | reverse complement strand
TCAGTTTCTGCCCATGATTTTTTTTGTATTTTTGTACCACTCTATGTCACAGCAGATTTCTCTGCGTGAAATTTGGGCTGCTCTCCCCGGGAGAGCGCGTCGCCACAAGTGCAGTGCTTACCCTTTTTTTTCCTTTTTTTCCTGCATACAACTGATGAGACCACCAGCCACCTCTTGACCTGTGCTCTCTGTACCTGCTCTGATCCAGTGTGCAGGAGACATCGTCCACTCATTCCTGATTGATGATCAGATAATTGCTTAGTCAAGGAGCCATTTTGAGGGAGGCTGCATTTTCAGTGAGGCTCCCTTTCTGCACAGACAGCTATTACTTCAGCTTTTTTTTTTCTTTTTCTTTTTTTTTGTTCCTTGGCTAGAGCTCCAAGGTTACCAATAGTGAGAATTTTGTGTACTCAACTATTTCTGCCTACTGTTAAGTAGTCAAATTCAAAATTTCAGAGATTCAACATCATTTTGACAACCCACCCATGAATCCATTAACCTTGAATTTTCCAAAGACATGACCCTGACCTCACCACAGGTATGGGTGTGTGGGAGAAATCGAAACTGAGGCACTAGGGTAGGGGCATGAAGGCCACAGAATCCACACGTTTTTTTCTTTACTGCATGATAACTGATGAGGATGCAACAACTTTTACAAAATTTTGGCTTTTTTCAGTTTCAGACTATGAACACTTTTTTTTTTTTTTTAACTATTCTTTTCATAATACAGGACTTCAAAATGAGCCATGATCGCATACACACTTTCTTTCATTGTACAGTCCACCATCAACCACTCTAAAATGAAATGTTCAATTAACTGATTTGCACAATGCTCTCAAATAATTATGCATCCATACACTGGATGACATATGAATGTTGATGGACTAATTTGCACTACACTCTCAAATATGCATCCATACAGTGGATGACACTCAACTGTCTGGCCCTAGTGATCCCACAATACACTCTGGGAGAGTGTTGGCTGGATTTTGAAAATCCCACACCGAAATCAGCCTGATAATGACTGAACTCTGCCTAACAGCCAACAGATACTGAACCAACCAAGGGAGCTGGTCCTAACTGAAATGGACTGGAACCTGGATGCTTATGAAAGGTTGAATGAGTTATCTAAAAAAAAAAAAAAAACCAACAACAAACAACCAAACAAACAAAAACTCTGAAAGAAAGAAACATACAAAAAATGAAAGAAACCAAACTGATGAAGAATTAAATATAATGACAAATGTTCCAAGGTATATAATAATATAATACATGGAATTTGTATAGCGCTATCTCTTGTAAAGACAAATCAAAGCGCTTGCATTTGACCTACAGAGCCACAGATCATGCTGCCACCAGCGCAAAGATCAACGACGAACAACGATGATCAACTGTTGTTGTCTTGTTGCTGCGTACACTTTAGAGCGCAAAGCCTGGCAAGTATGTATGGAGGCAAGCTGTTACCATGCAGCAGACCCCCTTCTCCACGCATGGAATGATCCATTGAAGGCATTGACCGATACGAATGGTTCCATACCGTTGCCATATACTACAGCCGTAAAATATGCCTTAACAGTTGACTCCTGTAGCATCATAACAGTGGAGAATTCATGCCTATCTACACAATATCTGTACACAGGCAGTCTGTGTCAAAGGGAGTATTCTATTTCAAAGTGAAACACTGACAATGTTACAACAGACATAATTGTAAAGATGTCATGTTTAACTACACTCTTCCAGTATTTCAAAGACAGATACCAAGATATAATTGAGGAGAACTGTGGAGAGTTTATGTCTAACCATACATCACATTTGTTTATTTTAAACAAAGACCCTGACTTAATATTTTTCATCAACAAATGAGTTCATGCCCTTCCAAAAATTAGCCTGTGTCTGTAATTCTGTAATTTTCATAATCTTAAAAAAAAAAAAAATCCCTCACATTCTTCCAGCATTTACATTGATAATAAAGCAACCTAAACAGGCAAAACATGAACAAGGCAGCAGATCATTTCAGCATCAGAGTTAAGCCCCTTAGTCCACAGAGTACTGCATACAAGGCAGCCCTTCTCCCAGTAAACTTTTCCAGCTCTACTAGAGCTGTGGACTACTGAATTCCTTAATCAGGAAATGTTTCCCCTCTCAGATATTTTGAACTCCCTATCAGATATTTTTAACACCTTTGCCTAAGCGAGCATATAAAAGCAGAAAAATACAAACAGATGGGGCTTACTGTGTTGTGAGCAAAATTGTGATGGGGAGAAAAAACTTGACCTAGAATAAAGAGTTACATGAACTTTCGAACTGTCTGCATGTGACAGCTGCAAAGTTCCCTTGGAAGTTATATGAAACTACCTGTTTAGATAAGGATTTTTATCTCCAAAACCTCATCACTGCATCATAAAACAGCTAGCCAGACTGCGCAAAGCACCCCAGTGTGCAAAGTGACATGTACAGCACAAGCTGCTTACATAGAATATAAATTAACTTGAGAGCGGTG
>CM060318.1:60425504-60428004 GCA_030674155.1 Stramonita haemastoma | reverse complement strand
AACACAAAAACCCCTTCCTATCCAAACCTGAGTGATCACAAAGCCAACACAAGTAACATAAAGAGTCAAACAAAAAAAACCAGGCAGAGACCTGATTTTTGAGGATGTCATAAGTCAACATGACATGACCATACACACAAATCACAAAACGCGGGATTCAACAGTCGCACCAAAAAACTTGCAAATCATCCTTTACTTTCTGACCAAAGCTGAGCCATCACACAGCTGTTTCAAGCACGGAGGAAACAAAGAGAGCCAACGAAAAACAGGCAGTGACCTGTTTTGTGGAGAAAAAAAAAAAGGGCCAAAGAAAAGCAGACAGTGACCTCTTTTGTAAAAAAAACAAGGAAAAAGAGAGCCAAACAAAGAAAAGCAGGCAGTGACCCGTTTTGTAAAAAAAAAAAAAAAAAAAAAAAAGAGCCAAAACAAAGAAAAGCAGGCAGTGACCTGTTTTGTAAAAAAAGAGAGAGCCAAACAAAGAAAAGCAGGCAGTGACCTGTTTTGTAAAAAAAACAAGAAAAAAAGAGCCAAACAAAGAAAAGCAGACTGTGACCTCTTTTGTAAAAAAAAAACAAGAAAAAAAGAGCCAAACAAAGAAAAGCAGACAGTGACCTCTTTTGTAAAAAAAAACAAGAAAAAAAGAGCCAAACAAAGAAAAGCAGACAGTGACCTCTTTTGTAAAAAAAAAAAAAAAGGAAAAAAGAGCCAAACAAAGAAAAGCAGGCAGTGACCTGTTTTGTAAAAAAAAAAAAAAGAGAGAGAGCCAAACAAAGAAAATCAGGCAGTGACCTCTTTTGTAAAAAAACAAGAAAAAGAGCGCCAAACAAAGAAAAGCAGGCAGTGACTGTTTTGTAAAAAAAAAAAGAGAGAGAGAGCCAAACAAAGAAAATCAGGCAGTGACCTGTTTTGTAAAAAAAAAAAAAAGAGAGAGAGAGCCAAACAAAGAAAATCAGGCAGTGACCTGTAGAGCCAAACAAACAACAAAACCAGGCAGTCACCTGTTTGGTGAGGATGTAGTAGGCGAACATGGCCATGCTGGTGCCGTAGGTGACAAAGTAGGTGACAGGCTCCATGATGTCCCAGGAGTACTCCCACCAGGTGAGGCGAGCCAGCACCCCGAACTGCAGCCCCATCATCCCCAGCCCCAGCCAAGTCAGGTTGTTGGTGTTCTTGGACGCCTGAAGCTCCAGTCTCTGCTTCACCTATCAACACCACACACACAGCCCTTGTGTTATCTTTTACATACACACAACCCTTATGTTATCATTGATACACACACAGCCCTTGTGTTATATTTTACATACACACACAGCCCTTGTGTTATCTTTTACATACACACACAGCCCTCATGTTACCTTTTACCTGCCAACACCACACACACAGCCCTCATGTTATCTTTTACCTGCCATCACCACACACACAGCCCTCGTGTTATCTTTTACCTGCCAACAGACACACACACACACAGCCCTCATGTTATCTTTTACCTGCCAACAGACACACACACACAGCCCTCATGTTATCTTTTACCTGCAAACAGACACACACACACAGCCCTCATGTTATCATTCACCTGTCAACACCACACATACAGCCCTCATGTTATCTTTTACCTGTCAACACCACACTCACAGCCCTTGTGTTATCCTCCATACATACACATAGCCCTCATGTTATCATTCACCTGTCAACACCACACTCACAGCCTTTGTGTTATCCTCCACACACACACACACAGCCCTCATGTTATCATTCACCTGTCAACACCACACTCACAGCCCTTGTGTTATCTTCCATACACACACACAGCCCTCATGTTATCATTCACCTGTCAACACCACACTCACAGCCCTTGTGTTATCCTCCACACACACACAGCCCTCATGTTATCATTCACCTGTCAACACCAGACACCCTCACAGCCCTTGTGTTATCTTCCATACACACCACACACACACACACACACACACACACACACACACACACACACACACACACACACACACACACACACACACAAGCACACACACACACAAATAATGGATGCAAACATTAAAAGCCTGACAAAAACAAAACAAAACAAACAAAAAACAAAACAAAACAATCCCCAAGCTTATTGTCTGGTTCAATAATGCAAAAATCCACACTTCATTCCAACAAACAAGCCATGCTTGTTTAAAATTGCAAGTAGCACAATCAATAAAACGCCCTTTAGATTTGTCTTCAGCTTCAATCTCCTGCTTTGTCTGTTTAAATTACAAGAACTGAGATCATTCTGCTTTCCACCAACTTTCACCTCCCCCAAGCACATGTAACTGAATGCGAAATATTGGATTCATGCACACTTCAGTACATCTGCCCCCCAATTTCTTTTCAGCAAGCTATTCTTGATTCCAACACCCCCATCCATCCCAACCCTCTCTCCCCACCTTTACCCCCCTCCTGACTTGAGCTGGGCTAAAAATGACTCAAAGATACAGTTGCCTCTGCTACTGACAGG
>CM060318.1:60410504-60420504 GCA_030674155.1 Stramonita haemastoma | reverse complement strand
CTCTGTGTCTGATTGCTTGCTAGCCTGGTCATGATTGCTTAGCCTGTGTCATGATTGCTTGTGCTAGCCTGTGTCATGATTGCTTAGCCTGTGTCATGATTGCTTGTGCTCTGTGTCATGATTGCTTGTCTAGCTGTGTCATGATTGCTTAGCCTGTGTCATGATTGCTTGTGCTAGCTGTGTCAGATGCACTTCAGAGGGCGCATAGGTGGCCGGTTTAGGTATGATCGGCTCTGTGTCATGATTGCTTGTGTGCATATGCTTGTGTCGTGATTGCTTGAGCCTGTGTCATGATTGCTTAGCCCGTCATGATTGCTTGTGCTACCTGTGTCATGATTGCTTGCGCTGAGTTCTGTGTCATGATTGCTTTGCTAGCCTGTTGTGACGTTGCTTATTTAAAGTATTTCTTTAGAAAATGGGCACTGGTGATGTTTTACTGTATGCAAGCTGATGTAAATCGCATGAATATATAACAAACGCAAACTCGCGCACATGTGTTTGTGCACAAGAATGTTTAAGTACACACACACACATGCATCATGTGTGCACACAACATATGCCTCACATGAGCACACCCACATACATGCACACATAACCACACACACATAACCAACACACACCACACACACACACACACACACACACACCCCACACACAACACAACACAGACACAACACACACACACACACACACACACACAATCACATAATACAAACATACATACATACAAAACACATCCACACCCGAAACACACACCAACACAACACAGCACAATACACACCACACTACACACACACACCCACACACACACACACCCCCCCCCCCCAACCCCCCCACCCTCACACCCCACCCCACACTGTTAGATACCATACAAAGTCATGTAAAAGATGTTAAAGGGAAGGAAGGGAAGGGTGGGGTGGAGCAGTACATTACATCAAAAAAGCATGTTTCCCCGAAAATTCAAGCCAAGAGTAACCTGACTCAGCCCAAGCAAACATGGAGAAAACCACTCTCCACCACTCTTCTTCTTAGTCTCCTCATCTATCAACTCCATCACACACTTGGTTAATCTAGCTAGATTTATGGAGAAAAACACACACACACAAAACAAAAGAAAAACCAACTAAAAGAACAATCTAGTCTACATCGTTGAGTTGCTGGATATTTTGTTATGTTTCTCAAAATACTTCACTTTCTTATAACTTTAGGCTATGTATGAGACTAGAGTGATGAGAGAGAGAGAAGTGAGAGAGGAGAGAGAGAGAGAGAGAGAAGAGAGAGAGAGAGAGAGAGAGAGAGAGAGGAGAGAGAGAGAGAGAGAGAGAGGAGAGAGAGAGAGAGAGAGAGAGAATGAATAAATTATCTTTATTTTTCGAGGGTTACAGAGTAAGCAATACATACTTTTTTATATCCGGCCCTTGCCCTGATCAGGGAATAAAGCTAAGAAACCCCCTCCCTACCCCTACATACCAGCATCACCAACAAGAGAGAGAGAGAGAGGAGAGGGGGGGGGGGACAGAAGACAGACAGACAGACAAAACAGAGCACAGATAGGTTGATAGCAGGAAAAGTAGAAAAGTAAAGTAGAAAAGAAAGTAGAAAGTAGACAGAAAAGTAGGCCATAGCTGGGCGGGCTTGTCAAACCTGACTGAGAGCCTGTGAAAGCTGCAGAGAAAATGTCAAACAAGAGTAGAAAAGAAGTTTTTCACCAGAAAAGTTCTCTCTGTCCGTTGGTGTCTGTCTCTGTGTGTTGTGTGTGTGTGTGTGTGTGTGTGTGTGTGTGTGTGTGTGTGTGTGTGTGTGTGTGTGTGTGTGTGTTGTCTGTCTGTGTGTTGTCTGTCTGTCTCTCTTTGTGGTCTCTCTCTCTCTCTCTCTCTCTCTCTCTCTCTCTCTCTCTCTCTCTCTCTCTCTCTCTCTCTCTGTTGTTTTGCTGTGTTTCTTCTTCTGTCTGTCATGTCTGTCGTTGTTTCTGTTGTTGTTTTGTTGTATGATCTTGTCTTCTCTTCTTCTCATTCCTCTGAATTCTCTCTTCTCTCTCTTGATCATCTCCCATTTGATTGGACTTCTGCCTGTGCGACGAAGAACCTTGGCACTATCTCGTTTTCGTAGATACCACTGTGGTGGAATGATTACAACGCTCACAGGATGAGTAAAAAAAAGCCAGATTATTCCATTATCTCAATATAAATTTACATATCTCCTCTCTCTCTCTCTCTCTCTCTCTCATAAATCTCTCTCTCTCTCTCTCTCTCTCTCTCTCTCTCCTCTCCTCCTCCTCTCTGTTCTGGCGCTCTCTCCTCTCATCTAAATTGTGGCAAAAAAATTCCCAACAAAGCCTAATACAAAACCCCTAAACCCCAGCATAGCCTAGGGGCAATATACAAATAATGTGGACAGCAGCTATAAAAAGCGGGAGAAAATCCTGTGAACAAACAGGCCCTGCAGGACTCCAGGCAGGAAAAACTGCTGATCAAGCAGGTAGGGCGACTGACTCACTGGTCAGGAAAAACAGCGCTTTGTGCTGTAGGGACTTGTGGCAGGGGCGGTTGGTGTGGTTGAGAGGAGAAATAATAATTCATACAGACAAGTATTAATATATGATATTTATATATTATATACAAACACTATTTGCAGCTCAGCTAACTTTGGCTCAGACACAGACAGAACAACTATCCACACAAAAATCTGTTTCTCAACCTGTAGCAGCTTCCTGGAACATTCCAGTGTGTGTTATATTTTACTGTGTGCAACCGCTTTTAGCTGATGCTTGACAAAATGCACCTACTAAAGGGAAATACATGTTTCATTTAAATTATTCTTCTTAATACGAGAATCAAGTTTAACACTTTATAGTTGATTTTGGAGGGAATAATGAGGAGGGGAAGGGGTAAGGCGAGATTCAAATACTAAATATACATTTAAGTCTTGAGTTCCAATCCTGCTAAGTGTTTTTGTGTGCATCTGCATATTCACCTGCATGTAAGTGTATTCTATTAAAACATGTGTTATCGATAAAGCTATGATTATACATTTATAAGCATTTCATCTAGATTAACAATAGAGTAAAACAGTAAATTATGGATGAAAATGGAAAAAAAGAATTTTAACAGGTGAAAAATGAGAATGTTAATGGCATTTTTCAGACTTAGCCGACTCACACAGTAGAAATAATTACCTCAGTTGCTATAAGACACAGACACAAAACACAATCGTGCTGCATAGCGCTTACTTAAAACAAGTACCAATACCAACATAAAGGGTTGTTGCTGCACTTGTTGTTAGCTGTCACAACAATCTGGTTGAAAGGGTTTAGAATAAATAAATACTGGAGGGAGTGGACAAAGAGGGGAGGGAAGGAAAAACTGATACCTCAAAAAGTGATTTCTTTCCTCCAACAGCCAGATTTTCTATATCAGAACTTTCTATCAACTCTGCAAAAAAAAAAAAAAACTACTCATTCAAAAAAAAAGTAAAAGAAAAAAAACCACATGATGCAATTGAAATCAATCATATTCAACCATAAGCAATACAAACATGTCACCGGCGCATTTACAATCATAATTCAATGCCTTTCCATTCAACAGCACAGTGAGTGCGACACTCTCTATACAAAGTTTCCATGAAGTGTATTCAAAGGCTCTATCAGCCAGAGTGTTTTGATCAGTGAGGTGAAAGCTGTCAGCACTGAGAGAAAGAGCCCAATCTTTCAGCTAACTCAGCACTGCTCTCTGGTCTCTGGACAGCTTTGACACAACTGCTGGCTGGCCAATGATTCCATCAAAAGGTGCAAAGCTTTGAATTGTATTTCCCCTCTTCTGAATGGCAAGTTGCAGTAATGCAACTTATGCAAAAGAAATGTAACAATATATACATGTGTGTGTGTGTGTGTGTGTGTGTGTGTGTGTGTGTGTGTGTGTGTTGTGTGTGGTGTGGTGTGGTGTGGTGTGGTGTGGTGTGGTTGTGTGGTGTGGTGTGGTTGGGTGTGGTGTGGTGTTGACGTTGGTTTGTGTTGTGCTGTGTTTAGTGTGTGTGTGTGTGTGTGTGTGTGTGTGTGTGTGTGTGTGTGTGTGTGTGTGTGTGTGTGTGGTGTGTGTGTGCTGTGTGTGTGTGTGTGTGTGTGACAATATGCATTTTTAAGCCAAACTGGATCACATGGAAGTATATGCTGTCCACATATTTTTTATATTCATAACTCAATTTTCTAATTTGCATGCTGTTTTTGTGTCATTTAAATCAGAAATACAGTTTTAATAATTCACACAAAAAAGAAGTTCAAAACACAGGTTCATAAACATTACGCCTCATTTCTATTCTGAGGTCACAGTGGTGGGTTGAGCTGAGAAATGAGGATGTTGTGATTTCTCAATTCTGGGGAAAGCATGGACAGCCATAAAGGACGTGGACATATCATCAGTAGTCTTTAAAACCAATATGTGTTATACACACAACAACAAAAAAGCCTATACACAAGTCTAATTTTAAACATTCAAATCCAGTTATGTTGAACATAACATGAAAACATTACACACACACACACACACACACACACACACAACACACTCACACACACACACACACACCCACACAGAGTCACACACAAACATTTTTTCCCATTTCCTCTTTTAAAAAATGCATGACAAAGTAACAACAGACCTTGCTCCAAAAAGAGAAAGAGAAAGTTTTCAAAAGCACCAGAGAACAATTCCAAGCTTCACACACCATAGCTCTTGCCCTGCCCTCCCTCCCTCTTTCCCTCCCTCCCTCCGAGGAAATGACAAGATTAAGGTTCAGGGGGATGCATTTGCCACAAGGGAATCTTGATTGATAGCTAGTGACCAGGCTGAGACACTTTGGGGTGGGTGGCTGCTTATTTGCATTTGTAAAGTTCTATAAGGGGCCTGTTTTTCTTCTTCTTCTTCCAGGCTTATTTGCTTGTGTGTTTGCTTGTTCATTCTGTCTGTCTGTCTGCCTTTCTGTCTGTCTGTCTTTTTGCCTGCCTGCCTGCCTGCCTGCCTGCCTGCCTGCCTGCCTGCCTGCTGCCTGTCTCTCCCTCTCTCTCTCTCATAATGTGCATGCATGCGTGCGTGCATGCTGCATGTGTGTGTGTGTTGTGTGTGTGTGCATGTGTGTGTGTGTGTGTGTGTGTGTGTGTTGTGTGTGTGTGTATGCATGCGTGCGTGCGTGTGTGTGTGCCCACGCATGTGCGAGCACGTATGTGTGTGTGTGTGTGAACACAAATATCTCTCCTCTCTAAGAACTAGAAAACAACAACAACACTATAATAATACCATTAACACTTTAAACAGCACAGCCACAACAAAAAATAACCAGGCAGTTTGGGTTTTTTCATCCCTCTGTTATTACTGTGTACCATTAGTCGCCTGTTCGTGACTTGTCACCAAGGGATTGAGGGCAAGAAAAAGCAGAGGAAGCCCTGGCCATCTTGGCAATTGTTTGGTAAAGCTGCTGCCTGATTGCTATTGATTTTGAGAAAATGCTCCTCCTTGTTGGTTCTGAAAGTGCAGGGAAACCACTGTCCTGGTATATAGATAGCCTAGTGCTTTAAGCATTGCACTCAGTGAAACCACCGTGCTTCGTATATAGATAGCCTGGTGTTTGAGCATTGCACTCAGTGAAACCACCTTGCTCGTATATAGATAGCATGGTGGTTTGAGGCATTGTGAAACCACTGTGATCATATATAGATAGCATGGTGGTTTGAGCATGTGAAACACTGTGATCATTATAGATAGCCCTGGGGTCTGAGCAATGTGAAACCACTGTGATCATATATAGATAGCCTGGTGGTTCTGAGATGCACAGTGAAACCACTGTGATCATAATAGATAGCCTGGTGGTTTGAGCAATGTGAAACCACTGTGATCAATATAGATAGCATGGTGGTTTGAGCACTGTGAAACCACTGTGACATATGTGATAGCTGTGCTTTGAGCATTGCATCAGTAAACCATTGTGCTCATATACAGATAGCATGGTGATTTGGCATTGCGCTCAGTAAAACACTGTGCTCGTATATAGATAGCCTGGTGATTTGCACATTGTGCTCGCAATCTGACAGCCTGGTTCAAACCACTACTCACTCAAGGCGTTTTTTTGTGTGTGTGTGCTTTATTTTGTTGGGGTGTTTTCCCTTTGGAGTTAACACCAGTACCAACTCCATTCCCCAAAGTCCTCCGCATGAGACTACAATTGTATAATGCAAGGTCCCATGTGCGAATGTATGCAGAAAACCTTTCACACATGTCAAAACCTGTTCTGCCTTTTAAAAAGAGAAGGCTTTTGTGTGCCAGGGGAAACAGATGACAAAATTTACGGAACTGTAAGTGCACACTACAGGGACTGAATCTATAATAGGCATAGCACACGAGTGCTTATTCATTAGATAGCATCAAAATAAAAGAACTGGGTGAAAAAATTAAAGAGCTGCATTTGAATGAATCTATTGTTTTTTAGTCAGAGCTGTCACCTTACCTTTATTTAGAGGGGGGGAGAGGTGGGTGGGGGGCTGAATGTTGTGTGAAAATACATGTCAGTTGTGACTGTGTGTATAGTTATGCCGGCTTCTTTCCCTTTCTCTCTCTGCCAGTGAATGCTTTTCCTGCTGTTGTTGATTCATTCATGCATGAGTGTGCATGCATGTATGCATGAGTGTGTGTGTGTGTGTGTGTGTTTGTGTGTTTGTGTAAGTGTGTGTGAGTGTGTGAGAATGTGTGTGTGTGTGTGTGTGTGTGTGTGTGTGTGTGTGTGTGTGTGTGTGTGTGTGTGTGTGTGGTGTGTGTGTGTGTGTGTGTGTATGCAGGCACACATGCATATTTCTATTTGCATTTGGATGCTAGTGCATGCATCAATTTCTCTGTCCATAAATTTTGTGTGTGCATCAGTCTGTACTCTGTCTGTCTGTAACTTTCCTGACAAGAGTGGGCAGCCGGCCACGAGAGTGTGTGAGGTATCCCTGCGTGCATTGACTAATGTAATGTTGGCACAGAACTCTGCTACCCACCACAGGAGCAGGGGGACAGCCCAGAGGAAAATTTGCATAATCCACTTTATCTTCCAGTTCAACTATCTGATCAATCCCTCCTGACTATCTCTCCCTCACACCTTGCACACACAGAGAGGGAGAGGGAGGGAGAGGGACAGAGAGAGGGAGAGAGAGAAGAGAGAGAGAGAGAGAGAGAGAGAGAGAGAGAGAGAGAGAGAGAGAGAGAGAGAGAGAGAGAGAGAGAGAGAGAGAGAGAGACAAAGGCAAAGGCAAAGGCAAAAGGCAAAAATTCTTTTATTCGAGGATAATAGATAAGCACTCGTGTGCTTTTTTACATCCAGTCCCCGCCCTTTTCAGGGATAACATCAAGATAAAAAGATAGCCTCAACTAAACAACAATTATAGTGATACAAATACCAAGCGCAAAAAACCATACCAAGTATCAAACAACAGGTAAGAAATAAGACAGAGATACAATATTAAGGTAATGTTATAAAAAGGCACTCATTCAGAAACGAAAATAGAAATAAGAATCAATGATAACTCTGATTTGAATTTTTTTTTTAAAAACAAAAAAACAAGAAACAACAACAACAAACAAACAAGCAAAACAAAACAAAACAGAAAAAAGGCACAATAATTAAAGATCAAATATGAGAACATGGTGACGTTAAATGACTGAAAACATCAATCCACAGAGAGACAGACAGACAGACAGACAGACAGACAGACAGACAGACAGACAGAGTGACAGAGTGACAGAGAGAGAAAGAGAGTAACAGAGAGATAAAGACAGACAGATAGACACACAGACAGACAAAGAGAGAGATAGAGAAAGAGAGAGGAGAGAGAGAGAGAGAGAGAAAGAGGGAGTGTGTGTGTGTGTGTGTGTGTGTGTGTGTGTGTGTGTGTGTGTGTGTGTGTGTGTGTGTGTGTGTGTGTGTGTGTGTGTGTGTGTGTATACGTGCATGCGTGCATGTGTGCGTGCGTGCGTGTGTGTGTGTGTGTGTGTGTGTGTGGTTTTTTTTTTTATTATTCTTTTAAATCAAGGATAAAAGAATAAGCACTCATGTGCTTTTTTTCATCCAGTCCTTGTGTGTATACAGTGTGTGTGACTCTGTGTGTGTGTGTGTGTGTGTGTGTGTGTGTGTGTGTGTGTGTGTGTGTGTGTGTGTGTGTGTGTGTGTGTGTGTGTAGAGCAAAACATGCATGGCTGTGTGCATGTATCTGTACATCCATGTTTGTCAGTTTCTATGAATGTGTGTGTGTCTATGCATAAATATGTTTCTTCCAACAATCAAGTATTCCAGCAAAGGTACCTCAAACTTTTATCTAAACCTCCACTTTCTGAGCTTTTTGAATCGCTCTGTTTTCTGGAACACGTCACGAAGACATGACAAATACCCCCTTTTTAAGCTAGTAAGAAAGGGCAGATTTCACAAAAGGGATCTTACAACAAAGAAACTCAGGAGACAACAGAGACCAATTAAAAAGCAAAACAAAAGAAAAACAAAAAAAACTAAACAAAGAAACCAAGTTTATTCAATTAAGTCAAAGCTATAAAAAGGTTTAATTCAATTAAGTCAAACCCAAAGCGCTGAAATCCGAGAGTATTCAAAGAAACCAAAACAGAATGGAAAAACAACAACAACAAAAAAAGCTATTCCATCAACATAAAACAAAAGCGCTGAAAGGAAAGGTGAACACACCTAAAAGAGATATAAAAAAAAAAAAGTTCTGAAGAAAGAGAGGGAACAAAAGAATGGCAAAGGTTGCAGCATCACAGACTGACATCCTGACTAGGAAATGACTCACTGCTGTTTGTCTGCTGCATTTTTTAATTGCATCAATATGCTTACATATTCTTCCTCGTGTTCATGCGTTTAATTAATATAATTTCACAAATATGCTGGAGACAAAGATTACAGAGCATATTTTGCGTCTGCATGGATGTATAAACTTGCCTGCAGAACCATCAGTTTCTGAGTGCATTACTTGTGTCTTAAAAAGACGTTACAAAGTTTGTGGATAACTGGTTTTATAAGGTTCATTACATGGTAATGACAACAACGATGAAAATTTCAGACCAGAAAACAAAGACTTAGGCAAATAAAGTGAGTTTGACTTGGGAGGGGGGGAGGGGAAGAAGAAAAAAGGCTCACTGGTCTCAGGTGGGCAGACGACATAGTGCTGGTCGTTGAGGTACATGGTGAACTGGTCACGAAGCAGAACCTCCACTGGGGTGGACTGGGCTACCCGACTGCCATCTGAAACACAGGCCACATACATGCATTTGATCACTCCACAGTCATGCCTTTCTGTGGCAAAACCAGGGTTATGAATCATGCTCACATGCATTCATACATGCATGCGTGCATTTGTGCGTGCACATACACACACACATACACACACATACATACATACATACATACATACATACATACATACATACATACATACATACATACATACATACATATATACATACATAAATACACACACACACACACACACACACACACACACACACACACACACACACACACACACACACTCCCAATCCTCTGAAGTCAGACTGTGGCTACCTTTATGGTGGCAGGGTACATGAAAACAGCTATAGATACATGCAAACTCATCCAGCAAGAACTTATGGCCTCACAATGGTGATTCCTAGGTGTGATGAGTGAGACAGGAGTGTATGCATATTCTGGGTGACTTCCAGAGAGTTAAGCCAAGGAACACCCAACAACACCAACACCATACCATCATTGTAACACTGCCAAAACTACAAGCAACTTGTGGAAAAGCCGCTAAAATCAATAATAATATATAAAAAAAATAATAACAATAAAACAAGCTCAGGTCAGATTACTGCATCAGGAAAAACCCAATCCCTTCCTACCACAACACCTGCCATTTTATGTCTTCCACTTTCCGACTGCCTGAACATGAGATTCCACATGAACCCTGTGGGGGAAAAATGATTGTGAAATAAAG
>CM060318.1:60400504-60405504 GCA_030674155.1 Stramonita haemastoma | reverse complement strand
TTGAGTTCTCTAGGACCAATAAGTACCATACAGGTGCAAACTTCAAGAATAGAACACTGTGGGTAATTAAGCAATCTATAATTATCATAAAGCAATAAGTCTTTTTGCTAAAATTCAAAAATGCCAAGAAAAAAAGTCCACAGAATCTGCTACAATGGCTTTGCCTTAAACCAGATGCCCTGATGCAAAGAACAGCAGTGTGGATGTTTAGCTGGGATGATGAGGTCTATCCTTGCAGGTATTTTCAGGGCCTTGCTTGGCTCACAGCCAGTGTTCGGTTCATTTAAGGGTTCAGTGGGAAGACTGCCAGAAATCAGAGAGCTGAGATTTACCCATTTTCTGAGAGCAAATTTGAGATTGTTCCCATCATCTAATAAACTTGTTTTTCAGGCCTGACTGGTTCCAAGACATTTTATTATACCAACAGGAAGAAGGTGATACAATTCTGTCCTGTATCCCTTTTTCTTCTCCCCCAGCCAGCATTGTAATCATGCCTCTGGGTGTGGAGGTTTTATGAGCTTTATAAATTGCTGAATCCTTCATCCATAGAATTGTTCATTCAAGCTGAATCTCTGTTGCAATATCAGTTCACTATATTCAATAAATATTTTTGTGTCCTTATGGCAGGTCCAAATCTGATGCAGAACTTTTCTCCCATTTGCTTGACCATAAATGACAGTCTGGGTAATACTAGTCTTTCAGAAGAAATTATTAACCAAAGTACCATGTGTTAAGCACATATATGTAAAAAAAAAAAAAAAAAAAAAAAAAAAAAAATATATATATATATATATATATATATATATATATATATATATATATATATATGGGTATTCTCAGAAACATGTAAGGTTTTGTGACATAGACAATGTACCATGTGTTAAACCAGCCGCCATGGCGCAGTGGTTAGCGCCGTGGATTCCGGACTGGAAGGTCGCGGGTTCGAATCCCATAAGTCATAGGGATTTTTTCGGGCTCCGGCCGGCTCCTACCCAGAGTGAGTGTGCTGTGGGCTCAGTGGGGAGACTGGGACCACACAGTCGAGCTTCATCCACTTTACGGATGCGAATTTGAGAGTGTTGCTCAAATTACCTGACCAACACTGCAGGTGTCTGTATCTCTCGGGCCTGGTTGACGCCGGGATATATTATGACAGTAAGCGTAGAGAACAACCCTGTCAAGTAGTCTCAAAGCGGATGCACCTCCACAGCAGCATCATTACATCATCCTCATCATCATTGATCATCATGCAATAATAAAAAAAAATTGCCTCTGATTCGGTGGCCTCCGTTGCTCTGGTCTCATGGTGACCTCAGATTCGGTTTCCCCATACGCTTCTGTGCCTGTGGTGAATTTGTGTCAAAGCCTTTGGGGTTGGGGGTTCGTGGGGACGCGGTCGTTGGAGGGACGTTGTGGTGGTCGCCACCTTGGGTGGGTGACTCGCTCAGTCTGGCTCCGCGACTGAGCTAATACTGTCGTTAGTAGGGGGCTTAGTAGGTGGTGTCCTGCGTATGTTAGCTCAGAACAGGCACCACTGAACACCACCAAAGTGACCCAGCAGAAGTGCAGGGCCCCTCTGGCTGGTGGCCCCGCGGCGGCCTAATATTGATGAGCTCCCTGTGGACTCCCGGCCCCGGGGGTGAGACACAACGAATCTGGGTATGGCTGTGGCGGGGAGATTGAAATGAGCGGCGTGGGAACAGCAGTACGGGAACGTCACAGAAGACGAGGCAGCAAAAAAAAAAAAAAAAAAAAAAAAAAATGTACCATGTGTTAAGCACATGTATGTGAAAAATATATACAAAAGAAGCAAAATGCTTGTTCCTGAAAACATTTTTTAGAGAAAACCTACTCTCATATGTAATTACATACAGAAAGGACAAAAAGAGGGGTTTAAACAGTAAAAAAAAACAAAACAAAAAAACCTCTCTGTACGAAGGGCAGCCTGAATTTTTTGTAAAAAAACAAAATCTGCCATGACTGGAAATGCTATACAATACAATTCAATCCAATACTCTTTATCACAAAATTTCACAAAACAAAACAGTTACAAGGATACATTAATATATCCAAGAGACTACTGCTGGAATAATATCCCAATAATATCCATTTCAGCAAAGGGTTCTTACTCAGCAGTCTGATTCTATAACTTAGTGATTACAACAGCCAGCAAGAGGATTAGGTCATAACAGGCACTGCAGAACTCCATCCCAGTGACCATCAACAGCACAGGGTCTATTCTGGACCTTGGTCTCACGGTGAACTAACATGAACATCTATCTAACTGTGGGCAGTACGATCCGGAAGTGCATGGACAGAGTGCGGAGCATGGCTGTGAATGGTTGAAGTGCAGCAGGACACAGCAGTGAAATGGATAAGTCTTGACTTTTAACCTTCAGTCCTTATGGATAAGCTTGTGACTGTTGACCCCCACAGTCCTGAAGTCAACAATGAGGCACTGGCTGTGGTGTTACCTGTCGGATTACTGGTGGCAGTTTTCATAATCTTCCAGCAAGTGCTTAATCCCCCTCATAGATATGTCATGGGTCAACAGCTAAATCCATGGATATGCTGCTGTGGGGGCTGAGTGACAGAACCAGTACAGCTTTCCTTATTCTTCGTTCTTTTTATTCTGCATGGTTCTTGTAATCAACCCTGAAGTTTTATATGCATGACCCCCACCCCCAACTCAATGCATTCTTCAAAAAACGCCTTCCATTATTCCTAAAGAAATAAGAGAGGTTTGGGTTTTTTTTTAACCAGTAAATAACAAAACTTGAGAAGACTCATGTTTATGTACAAGTATAGTTTAAGTTAAAGAATATGTGTACTGTATGTATGTCTCCTTATACTTGTGTGCTTATTTTTTGGCAAAAAATTGCAAGTGTGTACCTCTCTTGATGCTTAAAAAAAGTGCATTTTTGGAACAATTAAATGCATGTGAATCAATACCCACACCAATAAAAAAAAAAATAATAATAATAATAAATAAATGTAAATTGGTAGCCTGACCCCCACAAATCAATATGCAATGTGAATTTATGTCCAAACTTCCACACATCATGTGTGGGCTGGCCTCTAGAAAAGTCAGCTACTATATAGGCTTCATATAGATCTCTAAGTGTCCACTAATTGTGGTGTGTGTGTGTGTGTGTGTGTGTGTGTGTGTGTGTGTGTGTGTGTGTGTGTGTGTGTGTGTGTGTGTGTGTGTGTGTGTGTGTGTGTGTGTGTGTGTGTGTGTGTGTGTGTGTGTGATGTGTGTGTGTGTGTGTGTGTGTGTGTGTGTGTGTGTGTGTGTGTGTGTGTGTGTGTGTGTGTGTGTGAATGTGTATGTGTTGTGTGTGTGTGTGTGTGAGAGAGAGAGGGGAGAGAGAGAAAGTAAGAGAGAGAGAGTTGTGTGTGTGTGTGTGTTGTGCGCGCATGCATGCGTGTGTGCGTGCATGCGTGCGTGCATGCATGTGTGTGCATGCATGCATGCGTGTGTGCATGCGCGCGTGAGTGCATGTGTGCATGCATGCATGAATACTTGACACTTAATATAATGTCCAGTTTGGGTAATGACTGTTCCCACTTGGAAGCACAGGTGAGGTAACACTGTAACAGCCAGACTGGTACTGGCAACCAGTGTCCTTGGTCAGACAACAAGCAGACTGCTGCAGACACTGCAAAGTCTGATGGACGTGACTAACTAACTTGCATGTTCCACACACATCCCTGCTCAACAGAGCATGAAACTAGGTGTCTGTCATTTCACCCCTGGCCTGTCACGCCGTCCAAATAACCATGTATGCTTTTGTTTAGACAGGCGTATGACTGGACAGCTGGCACTGTTAGTGTTACACTGCGTTGTTGATAATGTGTCAGTCCAACTGTCCAAACTGGGTTTTTTGCTGCCTGCCTACAAAAAAAAAATAACGCATCTAAAAAAATTTGTTTTTAATTAATACAATGAAAAAGAAAGAAAAGAAAGGAACGCATAGAGGAAGAAATAAGCAAACTAACATTAGATAAGAAAAAAAAATAAAAATAAACAATTACAGGGAGGGGGGGATTCTGCTTGACTTGATTTGACTTTGTTAGTGAATGCTAACAGCGCCTGGGCTTTATCACAGTTCCTGATTAAACCATTGATGCTGGGGGCAACAGCAAAGTGAGAGGCTGTATGATCAGTGGCTTTCCCACTCATGGAATTTCACAATACAGCTTAGTCTTTAGTGATCGACTATAACTCTCTGACTAGGAGGCTTGACTTGCACAGTCTTTATGTGCTGCAGCCCTGGGGGCTGGTTTGGCCTTTGGAGAACATCTCCAACGCTGACTATCCTTATGCCCTCTTGGCCGAGAGAGTGGGGATGTACTGTGGGCAAGGCATCTCCACTATAATCAAATTTCTGCCCAGTGTCCGAAACAGCAGCTGCCTCCTCTGCTGTTTTGGAGGTATTGTCAAACACGACAGACGAACAAACAAAACAGTGAATGCTGACTAGTAACAATAGAGCTCTGCACAGGTCTTGATACTATGATAGTCCATGTAATTTACAACAAACAGAAAGAGAACGGGGAAGAGAGAGAGAGAGAGAGGGGGGGGGGGGGGGGGGGCGGTTGGGAGAGAGAGAGAGAATGGATGAATGAATAAGGGAAAGAAATACCATGAAAAGGAAAACAGAAAGAATTATGGACAGAAAGAAAGATAGACAGTGAAAAAAGGTATTTTTTTAAAAGTAAGCCAACTTCTTCCTCCTCTTAAAGCAATGCTGTCAGTCTCCTATCAAGGTCAGTAGTTGTTGTTTTTTAAACCTGTTTGTTATTCCACCTCAACCAAATTGGTGAGTAATTATTAAAAAAATAAACTACAAAAATGCACTTAAAAGGAGTGATTATTCAGGCAAAGAACTGAACATCCCTGCTTTGATAACATAAAGTAGAGAAAGTAGAGCTATGCTGTGGATTGCATGGCTCAATACCTGGCTAGCTACCATTCATTTTCTGCACGACATGAA
>CM060318.1:60363004-60398004 GCA_030674155.1 Stramonita haemastoma | reverse complement strand
CATGTTTATGTGCATGTGCATACGTGCATAAATGTCAGCAAGTGTGCTCACAAGTATACGTGTGTAAGCATTAGCAAATAAGTTTGAGAGTGTATACATAAGCAGCAGTATGAATAGTCATAATATGCCTAAGCATGTCTCTTGTCTGCACACATAATATGTGCACCTGCTGACATACAACTGCCAACAAGTGACGATGAAATGCAATCATAACGTAACTCACTGACACATTAATCTGGCATTAGCTAATTAGGTTTTCCGGTGAATCATGAGTCACTGGAACACCCTTCACTTATCCCAGACACAGGCTTTCAGTGTTTCCATCCTCCCCCCTTTAGTACTCCTATGTTTCCATGTGTTGATGTGTTCAAAACTACTGGCGCACAAATTAATGTTCCTGAAGTCTGGTAGTGATGATGTCACCTGCGACACCCACATTTTTCCTCCCTGTCCATGGGAAATGCAAATACTGCTCAGTTGAAATGGAAAATTCATGAAATTGTAGCTTTTTCAATGGAATGGGAAAATGTATCTGTAGATATAAATGTGTGTGTGTGTGTGTGTGTGTGGTGCACACATGTTTTGTGTGTGTGTGTGTGTGTGTGTGTGTGGTGTGCGTGGTGTGTGTGCGTGCGATGCGTGCTGTGTGTGCGTGCGTGCTGTGTGCGTGTGTGGTGTCGTGGTGGTGGGTGATGTGAGTGTGTGTGTTGTGTGAGTGTGGTGTGTGTGTGTGGATGTGTGTGAATGCTTTGCGCGCAAGCATGCATGCGTGTATGCATGTGATTACATTAATGGTACTAAAGCATGCATGCAGGTCTTGCCATCCTTTCAGCCCCTTCTCAGTCAACAGAAAGGCACAGGTAAATGTGACCATGACTGTGTTTCTCCCTGAAGTAAGCATAAACAACTTTCTTATAACATACAGACAGATCAATGAGAACCAATTAATCTTCAAACAATAAACACAGGTAAATTCATTTCTCCCCAAAGGCCATAAAAAGTATGTTAAGCATCAAGAAGTACAAGGTGTTTTACATACACAGACAAAAAAAAAACACTAATAAAGATTAAAAGGAACACCTAAATATGCTAAATTTTGTCAACCAGAAAGGCTTAAACTGTCTTATTTTCCCATCAGTTTGTGAATACCCACTGCAGCAAAGGCAACAGAAAGCAGGAAATGTGCACACACACACACACACACACACACACACACACACACACACACACACACACACCACACTCACACTCACACTCATGCATGCACGCACGCATGCATGCATGCACACACATGCATGCACACACGCACAAGTTAATTTTACAGAAGTATGGGCCAAGGTTTTGTCATTTTGCTTGTGTTTTGTTGTTGCAGTGGTCATGGTTGTTGTTGTTGCTGCTGCTGCTGTTGCTGTTGACTGGACAATGGATTGGTTTGGTTGTTATTGACATGGCATGGTGGTGGTGGTGGTGGTGGTGGTGGTGGTGGTGGTGGTGGTGGTGGTGGTGGTGGTGGTGGTGGTGGTGGTGGTGGTGGTGGTGGTGGTGATGGTGGTGTGGTGGTAGTGCTGCTGTAGTGCTGCTGTTACTTATCATTTCCCCAGCATACTATGAAGAATGAACGATCAAACTTTCACAAGCTGGCTTGCTATGATTATGATTTAATACTCTTTTTTTAACTAGACTTGCAATGGCAGGCTTTTTTTTTTGGCAAACATCAAACAAAATAAATGCTTTGTTCCCTCAAAACAAAAGTATAAAAGTGTACACAAATGTCGACCACACTGCCCACCTGTTGTGGCAACTAAGTGCTATGGACAGCCTCAAAGGCTACCCTAGCTGCAATATTACATTTTTGTAGTTAGTCCTTGTTATTACTGTGTCTTTCATGTTTTTATATCTGGCTGCTTTTTTTTTTTTGTAGTTCTTTTTGTTGTTGGAATTGCTGGCACAGCTGCTAAATTAGTCATTAGTTCAGGATTGTTATTAATTACTCTTTCTTTAATGCTTCAGTTCTATATCTGGTCAGAATTCTCTCCTGTCCTCTTTTTTTCTTTTGGAAAGGGGGGGGGGGGTACTTTTGCTGTTGATGTTGCTGTTTTGTAATTAACCCTTGATATTACTGGGGGGTATTCTATGCTTTTATGTCTGGTTGTTTTCATGTTGATACTGTTGCCATTGTAATACTGTTGCTACTATCATTGTTACTGCTGCTGCTGCTAATGTTGCTGCTGTTTATGTTACTGATGTTTCTTTTTCTTTTCCTCATTCTTCAGCTACACCTCCTTCGTCCACCAGTAGTGAGAGTTTGTGACCATTTGCCCACCATTAAGGTAGCCACATTCCAACTTGAGGGGAAATCATTTTATAAAACAATGCTCCATCATCAAGCAAAATCATATGATAAAAAATGAGCCAACTCAAAAACACAAGCCACCAGATTGTTAAGGCACCATGTGTGACAAAAGAGATTTCATAAAATATGAATGGATGCCTGTAATTTTGTGTAGGTTGCAATGAAATATGAATGGACACCTGTAATTTTGCCAAAATGCATCAATGAATTATGCTAACAGTAACTGCAACCTCAGGTGCTTTATTGTTAAGTGGCAATTGGCTGAGCTAGAGATATAGGATGGAATAGAGCTTGCTCTTTTTCATGCTGACTTGCACTATAACACTCACATGAACGCATGCAATCATGTATACCTGCCTGCCCACACAGCACGCTACATACACGCACCACACCACACACACACACACACACACACACACACACACATGATATGCACTCTGTCTCTCATTTATCCCATGATATGCACTCTGTCTGTCTCTCACTCATCCCCCCTGAAAATCACTGCGAGACCGAAAGTACACAAAGGATAAGAAGTTTGTGTGTACGACTCTTTTCAAGTATCCTGCCATCATACACATCACTACTCTGATTTCTGAGGATCTATTCTACTTTCATTAAAAGGGAATGCACCTTGTTACGCTAATAGCCTGTCACGGCTTAATTAAGACACAAGGTTTTACCTCATAAAAACACATCAAAGGCCTTGGCATTTAGATGACATCAATACCTGGCAGCAACTTAGCCTGGGCCAAGGGAGATGGTTGAACACACGCCCATGCACACTATTTTGTATTTTCATTCAGAGGTAAGACTCCACTGTATTTGCCAGTAACTAAAGGGACGACCACTTACCAGCCTTGTAGACTGCGACCCGATCAATGCCTCCATCTTCAAGCTTGATGAACTCCATGAAGTCACCCAGCGTGTGCGAAACAGGCTTGAGGGTGAACTCACAGCTCTCGCGCCGCGAAGGTAAAGGCACAGACACCACCGGCAATCCATCTCGAAACTGCACTGTCACTTCTGCACACACAAAAAAAGCAAAATCCTTGTTGATGTTGATGTTGATGATGATATTGTTGTTGTTGGTGTTGTTGTTTTGTTGTTGTTGGTTTGTTGTTATTGTTGTTGTTCAACGTTCCCCAGCTTAACACTCTAGCATTCCCCCACAATATGTACTCTGACTCACACATCCTACCTGGGAATCACTGTGAGGTGTAAGTACATTTTGGATGAGAATTTTGCATGTATGACTGTTTTCGATGTACTTGACCATAATTACGGCAGCCACGCTCTAACTTCAGAGTATTTGTTCTCTTTTTAAAGCACACTCAGGTTGTTATGCTAAAAGCTGGTCATGGCTGAAGACAATATCAACAAAGCATGGCTGCATAACACCATTGTGATAAAAGCCCCGACACTTGGCTTAAATCAATACCTGACAAACTTTTGCTCTGGGCCAGAAAATGTCTTTTGGATTGCTGCGATGACAAATTTTGTTATCAGTAAAACCCTTCCCACCTTACAGACAAAGCAATTTAATAATAAATAATGTGAGTACAAATCAGAGAGTATAAAATGTAGATCATATAGAGTAGATATTGTTGTTGCTGCTGCTGCTGTTATTGCAGCTACATATTAAATTATTTTATTGATGTCCCACATGTTTTGTAAGCTATCTTAAACATTAAGCATACTTCACCTGATCTAACCACAAAAAAGCATTTAGAAAATACTCACCAATTGATCTTTTCTGTACTTTTTTGTTAGGGTATAACAACATCACAAGCAGTAGTAGCAGCAGCGACAACAACAACAATAGGTAAAGGTGTCCCATAACTTTTGTGGTCGTAGGGGAGCAAGGCATCAAGACCTCAGCTTCTCTAGGGGCCAGCATATTGTGGGTGGCGCCCATCTCCTCTCCCTCGCTGCCTTACCTTCCCTGACCCTAAAGAGAGCATGTACCCATTTACAGCTGGGTGAACTGGGGGGACTGTACTGAAGCCAAGGCGTGCAAATGGTCACCCATCCAACTGGCAACCACGCTCGACGCTGCTTAACTTGATTTGGGTAAAGCGAGCGCTCTGACCACTGAGCTATCTCGCCCCGACAGAGCCTTACATATATATACAAAAACAATTTCCTTAACTTTATATTACACTACAGTCTACAGTCAAACTCGTTGATCAACTTCCAAGAATATCTTGAGCATCTGCTTGCTCACTGGTCCAAAGAAACTGACTAAATGCTTTAGAAAATGTTTATTGCCTGGGGGCAGATGAGTCTCACTGATTGTATATACTATATGACACTTCAAAACAGTTTTGGCCATGAAGGTGGGGGAGGGGGGAGTGGTGTAAGCTAAGAATACACAAACAAAACATATGGCAAAAGTCAAAGCAACTGTTGTACATACATACAGTAATATGCTCTTCTCAGACAAACACGAGTTCATAACAGCTACAAAACCATTACATAAAAGTTTAACAATGCAGCATATGGTTAGCTGACATAAAACTAAATCAACTCCTAACAATTATTTTATATGTTAATTAACATTACATGGAATCACGAAACATGTCCATAAAACAGAGGTAAATTTTGCGCAAGTTTTTAAAAAAAAAAAAGTTTTGACTTTCACGATGTTTCCCCACATCACACATAACTTCACTTCTCATGACTGGTGAACAGGGACGTTAGTGAAGATGAATCAATGTCCTATGTAGATCTATCCTCATATGTCTCCACACACAAGAACATGTTACTTTCCATATCATTATTGTGCACATGTATAGTGCACAGGTTGGGATGTGCTTGAAAACACACACACACACACACACACACACACACACACACACACACACACACACACACACACACACACACACACACACATTATATACTTAATATACTGTTGCCCTTTATCACCTCGTGCAACCAACAACAAAAATACAAGAACATGTGAACATTCATGTGGAGAGTCTATATAACTACATTTTTATAATTCTATTTGATCAAAATTTTAGAAAACAGAGCTATGGGTTGAATAACTGTATGTACATGAATATAACCAGTAACATAACTGATAAGATGATGTAACTGATAAGATGCTGTAACTCCTGTGGGATGCTAGTCAATTCATGATGTTCACTAAACAACCAGTGATCTCGGGAGAGTGGCAGACTGCTCTACAGCAAACTGTCAATTACAAACTGTTGTAATCAGACTGGATAAGGCCAGCAGGAAAAGTTTGCCAGCTTGTCAGCTGAAAATGAGCCAAATGACAGATGGCAAGCTGTTGATTTTTTTCCTGCAGTGTGACAGTTATCAGTTTCAGAAATTTGGGGCCACAGCCTGACTCGGTTTCGATTAAAATAGATTATAAAATGAGAGGTTCTTCTTGTTTTATTTTGTTGTGTGGTTGGGTTTTTTTCCATTTCTTTTTGTGTTTTGTTCATTCATATTCTTTAAATGGGGTGGGTTGGGGAGGGGATGGGTTGCGGATGGGTTGGGGAGAGAAATGATTGGGGTTTTATTTGTTTTCTTTCAGGTCTAACCTCAATACCTGCAAGCTTCAAGTTGCTGCTCCTTTATCTGTGCTCTACTGTTTCATCGCAGCAACCCCACTAGGCACTGATCCCAGTTTGCAAGCTTAAACGAAACACTGATCACGTTTCAAAACTGCACACATTTTTAACCTTTTTAAAATATTTCTGATTACTTCATAATATTAAGTATAAGTTATGAAATACAATTTTGAATATGATGATGTGAAATTATGTTTAAATTATTTTTACCTGTGAAATTGTGTAACACAGTGTTACAATGCCCTAAAAGGTGACTGGTCTCTTTTTAATCATACATGTTTTAAAATGAGTCAGATATGTATTGCATGACCTGAATGTAACTGCTTAAGAAACGGAATTTTCTATTTGCACGCAAAAAATAAATAAATAATTAATTAAATAAAGTATGTTAAAGAGGTAAATATTCATTGTATGTGTGTGTTAAGCTTGCACCTACATCTGTCAAACACACACACACACACACACACACACACACACACACACACACACACACACACACACACACACACACTACATGTACACACACACACACACACACACACACACACCACACACACACACACACACACACACACACAACAACACACACATGTACATATAATGTACAAACTCATTCACAAACATAAGCATACTTATCATTCACATGTGACTGCAACTTGTGTACATTTGTGCAGTCTACAAGCTAGCCAAGCACTGGTGCACATTAGATAAGCTTGCATATTGTGGTCTGCACACACCTATGCTCATGTGTAATCATACCTCAGTCTATGGCCCATTCTCTCACTATTCCAAACTTTCAAAACCCATGTATCCACCAAGACATACATGTATGTATACACACACCTTATTTATTTGAAAAAAAGAAACCTCCATTTATTTTTTTTTTAATAGTTACTGATCACTCTTGCGATAAGTGAAGAAACCCCCTTGAAAAAATAAAACTCTTGGTGTGATGTTCCTATTCTTCCTCTTCTTCTTCCTCTTCCTTCCCTTTATTGGGATTTTCTGGGGCAACACACTCAAGTGCTTCCTTCATTACAGTAATCAAAAAACAAACATTCTCTCCAGTATCAATGACTTTGGACCAGGAATGTCTTTATCACTTTTTTTGTTGTTGGTGGTCTTTTTGAGTAAAGTGTTGGTAGGGTCTCTGGTTAGGGCATTATTTAAAACTACCAAAGACAATCTTCAATCAACACAAACAACAAAAAAACCCAACCAACAAACAAAAATTGAGATATGAAAACTAAAATATACAAAAATTACTTTCTTCTTGGTCCAAAAACAACAACCAAAACTAATCAGTTTGTTTCAAAAATCTAAGCTGGGGAGCAAACACTGAAAAAAAGAAACACAATGATAAAAATGGTCTAATAAACGATCATGAACTGAAGCTTTGTTCTCACCCTTCGTTGCGTCCCACTCACTATCAAGAACAAAGAAGAGAGAACAGAAGACAGAACCCTCTCTATTGTCTAACAAGTAGTCAGCCACAAGGTAACAAACCAAACGTGTTTTGTTTAAACACAATATCCCATGCAGGGGGAAGAGAAGGGAGCAGGCTGAAAGATGGCAAAGATCAATAAAGTGAATGGAAGCGGCAGAGCCCTGTGGGACCTGTCAGACCTGTCCACAGCTAGCCACCAGGTCTGATTGTGTTATCTGTGGCTGTCAGCCTCTGGACAAACCCTGTACCAGATCAGCATTATCCCCAGTATGGTAGGGCAACCCTCTTCACATCAAAATTGCTGATGTAGTGGATAGCATTCATAGCGTTTATATATATATACACCTCTATTCTGCTGCTTGATAAGTGCATGACAATAAATCTGAACTGACCCTAAGTGACTTTATCCATTTATTTATTTATTTATTTATTATTATTATTTATTTTATTTTGAGAATAATGGAATAGGCACTCATGTGCTTTTTTACATCCAGTTCCGGTGTGTATGCAGTTTTGTAAATGTTGTCATATGTTCCCACCGGCACAGAATGGCCTACTCTTCTGAAAAGTAGAATGGGTTATAATGTGTGTGCAAGATTTCTCTGTGTGTTTACACATGGGACCTTGATTTATAGTCTCATTCCAAGGACTTTTGGGGGGAGTGGAGTCGGCACTGATGTTAACTCCAGAGGAAAAATCCTCTTGAACAAGATTCGAACCTGGGTCAACAGATCATGAGTGCATCACTCTAACCACCAGGCTATCCTATCCTCAGAAAGAGTGAGTGAGCAGGCAAGCAGGTGAGAGAGAGGGTGGGGGGAGAGAGAGAGAGGGAGGGGAAAGAGAAAGAGAAGAGTGAGTGGTAGTGGATGGGGGGAAGGAGGGTGGAGATGAGAGCTCAGGTAGAAAAGGGATGGGGCATTTTGAAGCATAGGAAAGGCTGGCTACCTTTAATGATTGTAAACTCTGTTCAATATTTTAATAAACAGTTTTAACTTCATTGATATCTGTTTAATCATACAACATGTTATAACAATTTGGTTTATGTCATTAAAAAAAGTGTGCGTGTGTTTGATTGTTTTGTTTGGGGGCTTTTTTTTCTTCTTTTTTTAAGACTACCTTCAATACCTCATTAGAGTAGCCTATTAATTTAAATATTTCTCTTATCATACAACATGCTATAAAAATTTTGTTTATATCATCAAAATTTATGCACTTGTGTGTGAATGTGCAATCTGTGTGTGTGTGTGTGTGTGTGTGTGTGTGTGTGTGTGTGTGTGTGTGTGTGTGTGTGTGTGTGTGTGTGTGTGTCTGTCTGTCTGTCTGTCTGTCTGTCTGTCTGTTTTTGTGTCTGTGTGTGAGTGTGCGTATCAGACTTGCAATTTCCTATGCCAACACTCCACAGTGCTAAATGAACAGTGTCCCATAATTTACATCCTCATGTAGAGTGGAAAATGACTGCCATCAGGAATAATAACTTGCCTTTTCTCTTTACAACTCACTTAAGACGGACAACATTCAAGCATGCACACACACACACACACACACACACACACACACACACACACACACACACACACACACACACACACAGCTGACTGTTGCTCAAGTATGAGGAAAACTAACACAATCTTTTGATTTTGATTTTTGGTGCTTTGTACGATTTTTTGTTTGTTTTTTGGTTTGTTAATTTTTGTTGGGTGAGGATGATTCTGTATGCATGCTCAGTCACTCTCAAATCTGGTTAAATACTTATACACCTGTTGTGTGTACTTGCACACTTTACTTTTTAAACACAAACAGTAACTCAAATGTCTAGTGTGATTTTAGTTGATTATAATTAACCAAGCTGTGCACAGTTGTGAGTGTTGCACTATTGACACACTGCAACAGCTGGCAACACTAGAACATTTTCCCTAGGCATTGTACCATGCCATAATAAATAATGATAAAAGACCTTGATAACAACTAGACATTATATTCACTAATGCCACTGATATAATTTATACGCAAAGAACCTGTCACAACCATCAAAATTCATTTCCACAGAATCAGACATTGCGAAAATAATGTTAAAACTTTAAAATATCTTTTTTCTACAATGGGTTCTTTTTTTCTATTTCACTCAAACATATTTTTATGACATTCAAATACAAAGACCAACACGGGACTAGTCCACAGTAGTTGTGATCTGAGTTATTCAAGGTATTAATCAACCACAAACAAGGAAGGAAACGTCTGCTTGGAAGGAAGAACGTCAAGAGTACCTTGGTGTGCAAAAGTACTTAAACTTCTAGTTCTACATCTGGCCTGACCCCACGCCAGTGACTAAGAAGATCTAAAATATTAATAACTTGGAAGACCTGCACCAGACTGCTGCCTTCCATTCATGGCAGAGAGAGAGAGACTGAACTGTCCTATGCATAAAAAACCGGATGGGAAAAAAATGATTTTTTTCAAGTACAAATACTTGACTTACCCTTCATAAACTCTACCATATGAATCGATGCGTTACACACACAATGATCGTAAGCTCAGAAGGCAGCGTCCATAGATGGTATAATATCTGTGAGAGGGATCAGAGCAGGCATTCAAGCAGCTTTGCATGGCTTCCTGAGTTCTATTAAAGAAAGGAGGCTTCATTTCAGGGCTAGCTTTGGAACACTGGTTTTGTGACACTGACCTTGTATACCATTACCAGGGTGTGGCTGTGCATGGTGGCATAATGTGTAATGAATGCATGAACCAGGTTGCAGAACTCTCTCTCTCTCTCTCTCTCCTCTCTCTCTCTCTCTCTCCTCTCTCTCTCTCTTCTCTCTCTCTCTCTCTCTCTGTCACCTACACACACACACACACACACACACCACACACACACACACACACACACACACACACAACACACACACACACACACACACACGTAAATCATGCGCACACATACTCGCTCACATGCACATGTATGTTTGCACACAGACATTGAGACAAACATACCCACACACTCACACATATAGTGATATACACTCATGCACACAAGTGACACAATTTACTTTATTTCACTTTTGTGAATATCACTATGAGTGAAGAGACGTTAAATTGATGAAAGCAAGCACACACACACACACACACACACACACACACACACACACACACACACACACACACACACACACACACACACACACACACTCACATACAATGATAGACTGATAACTATAGACTTGTATAGGTAGACAGATCATTTAGATACTTGACAGACATACACATGTATACACAGTTACCATCAGACAGAGAAATTCAAGCAAAAGACAAACTCACAAAGACAGAAAATGTCGGAGACAGCATTGCATTAGTCTAGATTTAAAGGGGCAAAATATATATAATGTACTCACCGTTACGAAAAAGGACTTGAGTGCAGTAGAAAGAGCATGGACAAGTTGATGCGACTAAAGCTTTATTAAAAATCTGAAACAAAACAGTTCAGTAGTTCTGGGTCATTCTAGCCTATATAATCAATACAATTACAAGACAGAAGAACAGTAGTGTATAAGTTTCACTGTACTATGTTACAGTACTTACTCTGCTGTACTGCATTGTAATGTATTGGAATATTTATAATTGTACAGTATTGACTGTATTGTATTATATTCATATGAGAGAGAGAGAGAGAGAGAGAGAGAGAGAGAGAGAGAGAGAGAGAGAAGAGAGAGAAGAGAGAAGAGAGAGAGAGAGGAGAGAGAGAGAGAGAGAGAGAGAGAGAAACATATGATTTTGCAATAGATTAATTTAGATTCAACTTGCCAACAACATTACATATTTCCCAATGATAATTGCCTCTGTTAATATTATTTCACTCATTCAGAAGTGAACTACAAATTTATTCATCAAAATTCATAAGCCATGAACCATTTACTTGAGTATTCACGTTACCAATGCCCAGCTAACTACAAAGTGACTCCCATTATGCTCAACTGAAACTCCAGACTGTACAGTACTGAGCTGGTCACAAACACAGCAAACTGTTTTGTCCTCAAACCCACATCATGCTTATAAATGGATCATACAATGCTCTCTCTGTTGTGTTGAGCTATGTGTAGTTGGTCAGTCATTTTCAGACCTACTCACCATAACTAATCAATTAATGGCACAGTAAATTGTTGTGGGTGGAGATGACTCAGACAATGCTGGTAGCAGGTGAGAATGGTTTTAACTGATGATACTAAAGTTGGTAACAGGTGAACACAAATATTTTTTAGGCCTTGCTTCCTGATACTTTTTTTTAACCTCATTTTGAGTGTTGATTATGTTATTGCAGTGGCCATACTAGCTTGACCCTTCAACAAAACCCACTTCCCCCTACAAAAAGAAAAAGAAAAGAAACACACCAATGTGTTGCTGCATGCACATGAGCACCTCTCTCTCTCTCTCTCTCTCTCTCTCTCTCTCTCTCTCACACACACACACACACACACACACACACACACACACACGCGCGCGCGCGCGCGCGGCGCGCCCACTCGCGCACGTACTTTCACTTGTTTCAGCATGAATTCTTATGAACGCACTACGTTACTATGGTGACCAGGGTGTACACAAAGTCATAAAAATTAGTTTAGAGAAGGAGCAACTGGCCACAGCCACGCCTTACATTCCGCTCGCTCAGCGAGAACACCAGCTAGGCAGTAGGCTATGAGATACTGAATAAAATAATACTAGGCATAATAAAGAATTCTCTTTATCACATACATGCAAACTTAATTGGTACAGGGTATTAACTTTTAAAGTCCTTTGAAAACCCTTCCTATTGATCACTTTCGGCTATAATTAATCGAAATGCGCCAGTGTGTGGGCCCTATTTCTGTAGGCTAGGCTTAACACTCGGCGCTTCGCTGCTAGCCTATCGAACTGTGCCGTTGTGAATCAAGTTATGCTAAGCGAGCGTTTACGGAAGCACGAACAGCCAGCCACACACACTTCAATGCGCTGGGGCATAAAACTTGTTTAAGTGCTATAAAAAGCTGTAAAATATACCAAATGTAAGATCGTTCATGTTGCATCAACTGCAAAACAACAGTACCTGTATTTTTCCCAGTGATGAGCGACATCGCTTTCTGACGAAAGATTCCTGTAGGAAACTCCTGCGAAGCAGAAGACGCAGCGTCGAACCAGCCATGACACACTTCAACTGTATGCAAGGCTAGGCTAGCGTTGTGCGCGGAGTTTTGCGAGAACACAGGTGCTGCGTAGGCGGACATTGTTGGCTTTCGTTTTGGTAGCCGACCACGCTGGATGATAAACAAAGGAAAGATGACTGACGTTCGCCAAAGGGTTCGCACAAATTTGATTGTTGTAAACGGTCTATGCAATGAAAATAGGATGCTTAATGATTGTTTGTTGATTTAGAGATCAATTAAAAATATGATTGCAACAAAAAGTTCTTTCTAGATATTTGTTTCTTTTAAAACAAATTTTAAAAAGGACAAAGTCGACATTGTTTCGATCAAGTGACCTGTTGATCTACTGACTAAAGGTCTAGAGTCTAATGATTGTGCTTTGAACACTCTCAGTGTCAGACTCCATTCGTCAACCGAGTTTCTTTTTCTGCAATTCATGGAACGCTATAATATACTTGCAGCATTTTCTTGTTGAAAATAGATCACTCTCACTCACTCAGTCCCATGTCCCAAAGGACGTAGGGGGGACATGAGATAAGACGCAACAGAGATCTTTTTCCATGCTTCACGATCCTGTGTGGCTAGTAGGAGGTGTTGCAGGGGTTGGGCGGTCCAGTCTTTGATGTTGTCAACCCATGATTTCTTTTGGGGGCCTCTTCTTCTCTTGGCTTGGACTGTTCCTTGCAAGATGGTTTTTGCTAGGGTGTTGTGTCTTGTGGTGTGACCAAACCACATCAGCTTTCTCCTCTTTAAGGTGGAGAGCAAAGGCCCTTGGGGGCCCACACGCTTTTTGATTTCTTCTTTCACATAGTTATTGGTCTTGTGTTCTTTGTATGATATTTTCAGGAGTCTCCTGTGGCACTTGTTCTCAAATGCTTGGATTATCCTCTCTAACTCTGCTGTCAGAGTCCATGATTCACAGCCATATAGGAGGATAGATATCACGAGGGATTTGTAGAGGTGGTATTTGGTGCAGAAGCTGATGTTGCTTCTGATGATCCTCTCAAGTCTGACTAGAGCTAGAGCAGATGTTGCTGTTGCAATGCGAGCTTTCACTTCATTGTTTGATGTGCCATCTTTTGTTAGGATGGAGCCTAAGTATTCTAAGAAAATAGATCATCAAAGTTTAATTAATACTGTTATTGTCAAAAGTTCATCATTACTGATACAGTGATAGGCCCCTAGCCTTATACAGTTCGCAGCCGTGTGTGTATTTGTGTGTTGTAAGACTCAGAGAGAGAGAGTGTGTGTGTGTGTGTGTGTGTGTGTGTGTGTGTGTGTGTGTGTAGCTTTCTTCAATTTAAGGTCTCTTCACTCCTAGTGATATAAGCCGAGAAACAAAAGTAAAATAAATTATGTCACTTGTGTGCGTGAGTGTGTATGTGCGAGTGTGTGGGTATGTGTGTCAGTGTGTATGTGCGAGTGTGTGGGTATGTGTGTCAGTGTACGTGCCTACATGTGGATATGAGCAAGTATGTGTGAGCTGTGTGTGCGAACTCATTTGTGTGTGTGTGTGTCCATGCATGCAAGTATGCATGTAGGTGGGTGTGTGTGGGTGTGTTTATTAATCACTTTATTTATTTATTCTTTTGTTTCAAGGATAATGGAATAAGAACCCATTTGCTTTTTTACATCCAGTCCCTGTGTATATGCAGTTTTGTCAACTTTGTCATCTGTTCCTGCTGGCACACAATGGCCTATTCTTCCGAAAAGCGAAACAAGTTTTAAGCGAAACAAGTTTTAACCTGTGCGCAAGATGTGTGTGTGTGAGCCCATGTGTTAGCTTGGGTTAAAGTGTAGATAAAGCCACTTTCCTTCATTAGTTCATATCTTAAATTAACATGTCAAAATACTTTTAAAAAATATCTCCTTTTTCTGTTATTTATTTATTAAAATTCATTCTTTTATATTGAGGATAATGGAATAAGCACCCATGTGCTTTTTTACATCCTGCCCCAGTGTGTATGCAGTTTTGTAAATCTTGTCATCTGTTAAACACAGCATGCAGTTTTAAACAAACTGTAGAAGAATAAATACTGACTGCCAGTATGTTCTGATGTGCAGAAAATTGGAGAAAATGAATCTTCAGAGAGTGAAGATGATCTCATCACAGAACCTGGAGAGTCAGATGCAGTCCAGCTACCACAGGGGTCCGACCAAACAACTGAAGTGTTGGACAGCACCCTCAAGGGTCTCCCACCACGGTCAGTGCTTCACAATGTCAATGTTTGATGCAAATTACAAGACATTGTCTGTTTTTTTCTTTGTAAATTAGAGTGGAATGCCAATTCTCAAGCAACAATTCACCAACTGGGCAACAGAAGACTCAGGGGAAGACAGTAGCTGGCTGGTCATTCTTTATTCATTATTCAGCATTCAGGTACAGGTGAAGACCAAGGTTTGAAGACAAGGTTTGAAAACTATTTGAAGACAAAAACTCTAACTTAACATACTTATTTAAAAATACAAATTGTCTCACAATTTACCGGTGAGTCTGAAAATAGTAATACTACGCAGCGATAAGATTGCATGGAATATTATCTAATCAAATCTCCTGTCACGCTAAGTCTAGCACACTACATCTAGCATACAAACAATGTTATTTACAAAATCTCTTACTCACTCACACACACACACACACACGTGCACGCACGCACACACACATGCATACACACATGCATACACACATGGGAGATAATCCCTGTCACGCTAAGTCGCACGGTACTAGATCTACCACACCTGGCTACATATAGTTTGGAAGATGGGGGAATGTGGGGGGGGGGGGGGGGGGGGGGGTTTGAAAGCAAAAGCACTGTGATGGACATATGGCAGCACAGTCATTTGTGCAGTGTGGTTTAAAAAAAAATTAACATAATTGTAAAAGAATAAAATGGAAGGATAGAGCTCTATCCTTTTCAAAAACAGCCATAAGGGGTCTGTTTGCTTTGTTTTTACTCGGTGGGGGTCGGTTGGTGGCGGTGGTGATTGTTGTTGCTGTTGCGGCTGCTGCTGCTTCTGCTTTGATTTTATGTCGGTTCACTCAAAGTGATATTAGATAATGAGAAGGGGAGGGGGGGGAGGGGCACTTAAGATGATGGATGTGTGCAGTAAAATTGTTATCTATAAGTTAATAACATAGACTGTACACACGTTGTGTGTGTGTGTGTGTGTGTGTGTGTGTGTGTGTGTGTGTGTGTGTGTGTGTGTGTGTGTGTGTGTGTGTGTGTTTGTGAGAGAGAGAGAGAGAGAGAGGGGGGGGGGGGGGGGGGGAGAAAATATGTGTACCTCAGATCAGTAATGGCCCAGGCCAAAAGCTTTGTAAATTATTCATGTAAGCTAAGTGCCAAGCCTGTAATTATAAGATTAAAGAATGTGGCTATGCCTTAAATCACTATGTTGATGAAAATGATTTTTGTTGTCATTATCAAACTTGTTACAGAAGTGGGAACACAGTCTCTCATTCACCCACCCATTGCCATCAGGGATTGCTTTTGTTTTTTTGGAGGGGGGAGGGGGGGATTTAATTGAGCATGTGCATTGTAATTTTTCTGTTTTTGTTTTTGTGAAACAGATGGCGAAACTGGACTGTCCGTGGAATCTTCACATGTGTGATGTTGGGTTTCTTCGCCCTTGTCATCTACTTGGGACCCCTTGCACTTGTTTTTGTGGTACAAACTGTCCTCTTTCAGGCTTTGTCTTTTGTTTTATTTTTATTCTGCAGTCATTGTTATTAGTTTGTTTTTAACATGTTACAGTATTGTAAAAGTTTTGTTATTCATAATCATATAGATCAGTATCTGTATTCCATAGTATTGATATTACATTCATGTGCTGTCTTCACAACACATAACTGTTTCACAATTACCCCCACATACATACATATGAAGCATCCCTGAAGTCCAACTGCGGCTACTTATATGGTTGGCAAATGGTTGCATACATAAAATCTTATCATTATTGAAACTGGGAGATTTTTTCTAAAACGGAAAAAATGTATCAGGTTTACAAAAAGACAAAAGATCAGAAGGGTAATCTAAGGGAGGAATAGGGCAGAAAGGGGATTTTTGATACACAGGAATATAAACACCATATGCATGTTGAGCATGAGAATAAACAATTATGTAGAAAAAAATAAAGAGATTGAAAACAACATTTTTTGTTTGGTTTGTTTTTTGTTACAGACCCTTGCTCTCCAGATCAAGTGCTACCACGAGATTGTCACCATTGGCTATGTGGTTTATCGCTCAGTCAGGCTGCCATGGTTCCGGGTTCTCAGCTGGTTTTTCCTTTTTACCTTGAATTTCTTCATACTAGGAGAAAGCATGATCGACTATTTTGGACTTTACTTGTCAAGGATTGTAAGTTCATCAGCGTACTTCTTTGTTTTCTTCCCTGTCCATTCTGTTGTCATTTTTCTTTCTGTCCATAGTAATTGTTCCTATGAAGTATTCTACACACTGACAGAAGTGTGTGGAGAAAAGACTGATATAGTGTGTATGAGCGTGGTTTTGATAGTCCATAACGTGTATAGGCTTGCTGTTATTTGATATTAAAAGTAAAAAATTTTAAAGTAAGTATACATGATATGAAATTGTTAGTTTTTCTTGTTGTTATTGAAAAGACTCAGAAAGGAATTGACCATGCACTGATCTACATTACTAGATCATGAACCTCACAAATTGTGATTTCCAAGCCACTTCTGAATACAACATCAAGAAATTGCTAACAGTTCCTGGTTCTATTCAAAACTTGGATGATCACTCTGTGCAGGTTTACTGTATAGAATATTGCACAGATTAGTTGATCATAACTGCAGGTGTCTGTATCTGTCAGTTAGTAGCATCACCTTCACCTCTTTCACCTGTCCCGTAGTCTGGTCAACTGTTGGGGCACCACTGAAGAAAACAGTTTGTTTTTTTTTTAATATAGATAATGAAACTGAATGTAGTATGAAGAAAGTCATCAGTACTGGCCATGTAATTGCAGGTTTGATGACTTAAGTTTTGCTTTGCTGTTGTCGTTTTTTCTGCAGAGTTTCCTGAGACCCTTTATCGCCTATCATCGCTTCTTCTCCTTCTCCCTGTATATGGGGGGATTTGTGGCCTTTGTCTTCAGCCTGCAGAAGAAGCATTACTTCAAACAGTTCACACTGGTATGCTCTCACTCAATCTGCCTCTCTGTGTTTTTGTCTGTCTGTCTGTCTCTCTTTCTCTCCCTCTCTCTCTGGGAACAGATGACAAATATTTACACAACTGCATACACACAGGGACTGGATGAAAAAAAGCACATGAGTGCTTATCCCATTATCCTCGATATAAAAGAATAAATAAAAAAAATATATTTTTAAAAAATCTCTTCTCTCTCATTCTCGCTCTCGCTGTCTCTCTCTGTCTCTGTTTCTCTCTCTCGCTTTCTCTCTCTCTCTCTTTCTCTGTCTTTTGTAGAGTTTATTGAAATCCATCTGCAACTATTGCAAGTATCTTTTTTCACATCCGTAAATGAATTTGTAGTTAAGCAGTTTCTAAAGTAGTATTATGACTCACAAGTACCATTAACATATTGTTACTTCTTAGCGAATGAAAATATGCAGATGATCATGTAAGTGGAAATGATGGCGAAATTTCCATCTCTTTACAAGAACAGATGAGTACATACAACTTGTACAGTATACAGACTTCTCCTTTTTTCTATCAGAAATAAAGCAGTAGGGTGGGGGTTTCTTTCAAGCAAATGTTGACTGTATCATGTCTCTTTTTTGTGCATGTTTGCTTCATCATAAAAAAAATCTGTAGGTACAGTTGGCATCATGTTCTATGTTGGACATAAAAATCAGTCTTGGACTAGAGGGTCATCTTGTTGGTGGAATGGATATGTGAAATACTAGCAGAAAGATGCAGTCAGGCACACCTGAAAATCTGTTGTGTGTGTAACCTGTTGATCAATTCCATGATCTGTGAAGAGTTCACTTTCCTGGTGGTATTACTGTGCTGTCAACAGCCTTTGATCCTTGTCCTAGTTTACTTGTATTTTCAGTTTCAATTACAGTGTGAGGCTCAAATACATTGTCTTGGATGATTCTTTTTGAAGTTGAGTTTTTGTTTGTTTTGGTTTGGTCTTTGTTTGTTTTTGTTGTTGTTTTTTTGGGGGGTAGACGGGCAGTTTTTTATCTGGGTTTTTTTTTTTTACAATTGCATTTATTGGTCACAGAACCTGCCAGCTATAGTGAAAGTAAACAATCTCTACACTTTCTGAAAAAATCTGAGAGGTGACCATTCTTTACATGACTGAATACCATAGATATTAATATGAATGAAAGCCATTCCAGAGAAAGTGGATGCAAATAACATGAGCTCCACTTTGACTGGTTTTCTTATATAAAGGTAGATTTAATCAACAAATCTGAAATACTGATTTTAATTAAAGGCAGCTTTTGTGCATTTTTATATGCATATGTGTCACAGGAACCCAAAATAAGTGATTGCTCAACTTGTTTCTGACAGTTATACAGTTCATTCAAAGCCCAAGCAGACATTTTTTTTCTAAATCCTTGTTTTTCCTTTGTGTGGAAAGCTGGATTTAGAATCTCTGTCTTTCAGATCTTGATCATTCTGTTATCTGTTCTCCTATTTCTCTTTTTAACTAAGTGCATTTATCTTATGTTCCCTCTGATGGTAATTTATAACCTGTAAAAATCTGGAGTCTGCATATATTGATTAAAATCTGTTTTTGTGTTCATTTTTTCCAGTTTGGTTACACTCATGTTGTTCTCTGATGATCGTCTTCCAGTCTCATCTCCTCATACGGAATGTTCTAGAAGGATTCATTTGGTAAGCATTTCTGATGCATCACATGAAGTAGTGAAATTATAAACTGATATGATTTTTTTCTGAATTTATGTATTTCTGTGTGCATATGCATCATTGTTTTTGTTATTATAAGTTAAAGTGTGCATATGTGACAAGAAATGCTCATACTCAGATGATTTGAGGAAAGATGGTCTGTGTCGAATCACAACTAAGTAGAGATAGTTTTAGTTCAGGGATGGGGACCATAGTGTTATGGTCAAAACTACTTCAGCTCTGTCACCAGGCTTTCTCTGGCCAGTTCATCTATAGACTTCATAGGACCATCACATCAGGGACATAGTGCCCACATCAAGTCTTTAGTAGAAGGTGGATCGGTGGTCTAGAGGTAACGCCCCTACCTAGAAAGCAAAAAGTCCGGGTCGGAAGTGTGCAGTGGTTTGAACCCTGCTTGGACCCAAAACTTTCCCCCATCCATTAGACCAGGAGTGGTGGTCTCGGTGCTAGTCTTTCGGATGAAACGATAAACTGAGGTCTCATGTGTTACACATAATTATTTAGTGCATGTAAAAGAACCCACAGCAACAAGAGAGTTGTCTCTGGCAAATTCTGTGTTTAAAAAAAGCCTCTTTGATAGGGATACAAATACAGTTACAGACAGGGAAAAAAATAATGGATGGTGCTGCTCTTGTGGTAACATGCTGTCCACGGGGAGAGCAGCCCGAATTTCATGCAAAGAAATCTGCTGTGACTTAAAGTGGTGTAAAATTTTTCAATAATGTATCTGTACAAAATACATTTATATCTCATCACTATAATTTGCTCATTTGCATTATTATCATTATTATTGTTTTCTTTGTTGTTATATGTCAAAATACAAAAAGAATGGTGTCACTGTTGTTCAATGTCAAAATGCAAAAAAAATGTCGTCACCATTGTTTAATGTCAAAATACAAAAAGAATGTTGTCACTGTTGTTTTATGTCAAAATACAAAAAGAATGGTTTCACTGTTGTTTTTTGTCAAAAAATTTTTTTAATGTAGTCACAGTTATTTCAAGTCTTTTTTGTTGTTGTTGTTTGTTTGTTCCTCAGTTAAATTTTTTTTTTCAAACTGGGAAGAAAGGGCAAGGCCAGGATTAAACCCAGAACCTCACAGTTTACTTGTTAGCAGGTAAATACCTTAACCATCCTGCCACCTTCCTTCTTAACTTTTTCTGTCAGTAAATAAAAAGAACCTTGTTGTTGTTGTGCAGGGTACTGGTTCCTGTGTCCATGATTGTGTGCAACGACATCACGGCGTACATATTTGGCTTTTTCTTTGGCAAGACCCCGCTGATCAAACTGTCGCCTAAGAAGACATGGGAAGGCTTTATCGGAGGAGCCATCTCCACCATCATTTTTGGCGTTCTGGTAGGTACAGTAACAGCTGTTCCCCAGCAGGACCTCTGTGTGCAGTTATTGTCACACTGCTGTGTTCATTATTGCAGGTTGAATTTGCTTGTCTTTTTTTCTTTTTTTTTTTAATTTGCTAGTCATGCTGAGGGGGCGGGATAGCTCAGTGGTCAGAGCGCTCGCTTTCCCCCAGTCAAGTTAAGCAGCATCGAGCATGGTTATCAGTGGGATGGGTGACCGTTTGCGTGCCTTGGCTTCAGTACAGTCCCCCCAGTTCACCCAGCTGTAAATGGGTACCTGCCCTCTTTAAAGTTAGGGAAGGTAAAGCAGCGAAGGAGAGGAGATGGGCGCCGCCCTCAACATGCTGGCCCCAAGAGAAGCTGAAATCTCTGACGCCTCACTCCCCTACGACCACACAGGTTATGGGACACCATTACCTTTTACCTTTAGTCATGCTGAAGTCAGATGTGCTTGGCCTGACTTGTCAGGCACTTACGGCAGCGCAACACATATTTGAACATATGACAGACAACAATAGTTTCTAAGTGTTCAACAGAGAAGAATTTGCCAGTACCAACCATGGCAATATTGATAAAATGTAATGTAAAAAGAATTGGAATGAAAAAGAAAATCCTAAACATATGTACGGCATTGCAGAGACAGTAGTAATTAATACAGCAGGTCTTTAGATAAGATTTAGCATCTGTTAACCCTTTTCTTGCTTGTCCTGGGACTAGTTAACCCCTTTATTGCTTGTCCTATGAATAATAACCCCTCTATTGCTTGTCCTGTAAATAATTAACCTCTTCATTGCTTGTCCTGTCTTTTGTTTTCATGTAAGTTCTTTAAAAAAAAAAAAAAATTTAAGATAATACAACAGAGACATCATTGAAAACTTAAGGATTTGCTTGGGCAAACCCCTTCTTAGCTGTAAACAAAATTAATCTGCAAATCTGACACTTTTGGATTGTTAAGCTTTCTGTGCAAATACCTACATATTTGTCTGCCTATATCACAGTAATATTGTATGTACAAGTCAGGACACATACTTTTTAGAATTAGAATTTGGAAATGGTGATTATGCTAGGAAGCATTCATGTTTACAATTGTACTGTGCTGACTTCTGTGCTTCATGAACTGTACTCTCTGTTACAGGCATTGAAGCTTTGGTCATCAGATGTTTGTGATCTTTGTTGTACTAAATGCAGTAATCAGCAATGTGTTGCAGCTGTCATACATCATGGTGCAGTTTGACTACTTCGTGTGTCCTATCGTCTACGATGATGTCAAGGACCACCTAACTATGGAGTGTGAACGCTCACCTGCCTTCGTCCTTACAGAATATGACGTATGTGGCACTGTCCTTTTACTTTTATTTTTGTGAACACTTCTTTGTCAGTGAAATTCATAACCATTTGGACTAGCTTTAACCATGGAAAGAAAAATAAACCAGTAGAATATGTTCATGGTTGAGAGCTAGCTACCCCAGACCAGTCAGGCAACCTGGTTCTTTACTTAGGATGTTGGAGGTTTCCAACATTTTTTAAGGTTCATATACAGTACTGAGAGTCATAAACAAATCAGTTAGGGCCCTTAAAGTTTGGAATAGAAGTTCTGGAATTTACCCAGACTTCTCACAAGTACCATCAAAGAGTTACCTATTGGAACAGTAACAAGAAAGATGTAATCCAGAAAAATCTTAAACAGGTACCTGTCTAACTCTTCTCACCTCTCTGGAGTATTGCCATGGTGTAGGTAAAGATATGAAAGATAGCTGATGCCCTTTTTGTTTCTGTTGTTGACATGTGCTTGATGCATGTGTGAGTATTCCTGATTTGTTTTGTTTGTGCTGACATGTTGATTACACCTGTGTACCTGTGTGCAGGTGGGGTTATCTACCAAGGTGAAGATGTATCCCTTTGTGCTTCACTCCATCTTCATGTCCATTTTTGCTGCTTTCATTGGCCCCATGGGGGGCTTCTTTGCCAGTGGGCTGAAACGGGCATACAAAATCAAGGTTTGTGGGCTTTTTTCTTCTGTGTTTCTTTGTTACTTCTGTGTTATCATATTGCTTGCTGCTCCTTTTTTCTGATAAATGATTTAAAACAGTTTTGGAGAGAGAATGAACCAACTAACAAAGAAACAAATAATTATAAACAAAATCATTACATCCCAGAGTATTTTTGGACATTTTGAATGAGTGGTTATGTCCCTAGAAGACTAGAATGGTATAATGCATCAAAGTTGGCTATTGGGGCTTGGGTTTTTTCTGGGTGGTAATATTTGTTTGGGGGGGGGGGGGGGGGTGGAAGATTGGTTCCAGTATATTCCAGCTAAAGTAGGAGTCTGTGTTCACTCCTGTACTCAAACAGAATGAAGAAACTCCCAGCTGGAAAAATCATCCAATGAAAGTAACCATACTTTGATAGTGGACTGTGCCGGAGATGGTGTTTTCTGTGCTATGAGTATAGTGGTTTTGGTTGTTGGGTGGGGGGGAGAGGGGTAGGATGTCTGAAGTTTGTGTTTTTAGTTCTGTGAACATGTTAATTTTTGGCTGTTTGGGACTCGTGGTGAGACTGTTGTTTGTGTTGTAAAGATAATGGTTTTGGTTGTTGGGGGGAGGGGGGGATGTCTGAAGTCTGTGTTTTTAGTTATGTGAACATGTTAATTTTTGGTTGTTTAGGACTCAGTGACGTGAGACTGCTGTTTGTGTTGTAAAGATGGTGGCTTTGGTTGTGCAGGACTTTGGGGTTTGTGTTGTAAAGATGGTGGCTTTGGTTGTGCAGGACTTTGGGGTTTGGTTGTAAAGATGGTGGCTTTGGTTGTGCAGGACTTTGGGGTTTGTGTTGTAAAGATGGTGGTTTGGTTGTGCAGGACTTTGGGGTTTGTGTTGTAAAGATGGTGGTTTGGTTGTGCAGGACTTTGGGGTTTGTGTTGTAAAGATGGTGGTTTGGTTGTGCAGGACTTTGGGGACACCATCCCAGGTCATGGGGGATTTGTGGACCGCTTTGACTGCCAGTTCCTCATGGCCAGCTTCATCAATGCCTACAGCTACAGCTTCATCAGGTCAGCAACACACACCCCTCTTGTTCAGCCACACACTCCAGTGCTTTCCAGTGTCTGTCTATAGGAACAGTGTCTGCCATGGGCAGCACACCATATAAAAAAAACCTCCAAGTGCTGTACCTCCCTTAAGTATATTCACATATGCTGAAGAGCAGGTGGAAACTGGAAAGAACTCATAGCTCGTATCTATCTAGTTCATCCCCAAAGTAAGAATGTGGCAACCTTCATGGTGGGCAAAAACAGTTGTATACACAAAATCACACCATTGGTGAACCTCACAGTTCTAGCTGAGGAATGGGAAAAAAATCTGGTTCAATAGATCATGATTATTTAAAACAGCCAGCATGTACCTAGCAGCTTCACCAACTCACCTGGTGGTGCAGGTGGCCAACCATCTGCCAGGTACATTTCATGGCGTAGAACATATGAAATATTCTGCATACTGTGATAGCTTCCAAGAAAACTGAAAATAACACCATAATCAAACAAAACATCCCCACCTTAGCTAAGATTTATGAATATGAAATGTTTCGGGAGATGGGAACCTAAAAAAATATGTTTTTGTCACCCAGTGTGGTTCGCTTATTCTGCAAAGCTGTATGTTATGTTGCAGAATGCCCGACACAGGGAAGCTGCTGCACAGCGTCTTGATGTTGCCAGCAGACGACCAGGTGCGCTTCTACCAGCAGCTTCAGGAGAAACTGGCTGCTAGCAGACTGATCCTGGACAGCCCCTCGTCCTGATCCTGCTGGCTGTGTAGACTGCAGTGCACTGTCAGACTGCCTGGTGCAGGTGATGCCAGTGTGCTTGCTGTGTCTGCACACTTTGCATTGCTACCACAGGTCCAAAGCATGGATGGGCCTGTGAGGCCCACACTTAAGGACCAGTCAGATTTTGCCCGCATTGATAGTGTGACACTACATTCTGCTTTCTTTTTTCACTCTTTTGGCCAAGATTTGCTGTGTTCGCAATCAGAAGTTCATTATACAGAGTGTCTTGTTTTTTTGTTCAGAAAAACCCTGGTTGTAGTTGTTTGTTTTTTGTGTGTTTCTAAGTCTTCTTTCCTGTGAGTTTGATTCTTCTTTTCTGTGAGTTTGAAATTGTTTATCTTTGTAAGTGAATATTTATGTAAATCATACCTGTGCACATTTCGTTCCTGTGAATCAAGACATTTTTTCTCTTCTCTGATCACTTTGGTAGAAATCTATCTAATTTGTTTTGTATTTTATTTGTAGCCCTGTTTCATATCTGTAACTTTCTTACCATTTGCCACTCCTGTAAGAATTTTTTTTTCTCCAAAAAATCAGCTTTGGCCTATAACAATCATTTCTGTGCATTTTTTGTACATTTAAACCTCCTACCCAATCATTCCATGTTGGATATGTTAATCAGTTTGTATCATATCTTGTCAACTGTTATGTAACAGAAATGATTCTTAGTGAATCAATTTTCTTAAATAAGTAGTTTTTTTTACTGTGGTGACAGAGGGATGAAAGGAGATATGAGCTCAGCTAAATGCTGTTGGTGTCTCTTGTTCTGTTTTTAACACTATTTACACGTCTGCTTCATGTCATTCTTTGCTTATGTTAACATGTACTTGCTGTTTATGTTAGCTGATTTTCAGACTTTTTTTTTTTCTTTGGAAAAAATCTTGTGGGCAACAAATAATCATGCTTTATGGTTTTTGTGATAGGTAGTAGTAGTATTGTTAGCAAGAATTTAAGGCTCCTGGTCATGATACTCTCTTTTTCACACCATGTGCAATGTATTGTTGATTGGTGTTTTCCTGTCACTATCACATTTCATAGCAGGACAGTTTGGTCTTATTTGGGATTTTTGGAAAATCTGCATCATCATCATCTTATATCGTTGTGACCTCCTCAGGTTTACTCGTACTTGCTTTGGATAATAAATCAATACAGTTTTTTTTAAACATGCATGTATTGTTCAAACCAACCGTTGGTAAAGCAAGAGGTGATACACCGTTACAGATTTCATTGAATAGAAACGTGTGATAAGTTTTCCCGCTATACTGTGATGGTGAATTCCCAATTTCCCTGAAATGGCTAATTGATGGGGACTGACTCTGGAGCTTATGTGAGATGTGAGATGTGACCTACTGGGTGCTGTGAGCAACGAGATAGGAGAGACTGTAACCTTGGATTAGAGTTGGGAAAACTATAATCCTATAGCCCTCTCTCTGCTCATGGAAGATATTGAGCAGTTTATATGAAGTGAGAGAGGTGGTGGTAATCACACTGTATGGTCTGTAAGTGTGTGTGTGTGTGTGTGTGTGTGTGTGTGTGTGTGTGTGTGTGTGTGTGTGTGTGTGTGGTGCTATTGGATCATCAGGGTACATTTGGCAGCAAAGAAAGATTGTTGTGAGATTTAATAGAGGTGTTTTTTTGCTGTTAGGTTTTTGTGTGTTTGTTGGTGGTGTTGTTATAGGGGGGGGGGGGGGGAGTTCTTATTTGTTGTTTGCCTTTTATTTTTTGTGAGGAGGGTATCTTTTAATGGTGTAGAAATATATCAACATTCCAGTTTTACTGATGTCTTGTTTATTCAATGGAGCATCAACGTCACAATATTAGCAACATTTCTGTTATCTACTTCCGAAGTAGGAAACACTTGTCATATAGTTTGTTTTAGCTCTTATCTCATAAAAAAATTAATAAAAAAAATAATAAAATAAAGCTGTTATCTCATTCCCTCTTTTACCTGTTATCAACCACATCATATGGAGGGATCTTTTCTTCAGTGTGGGCTGATAGCAATTTTACAGACCTTTTTTTTTCATCTTTATTTTTTGTAAAGATGGATGTATTTTCCTTCTAGTTATCCATCAAGATTGTACACAGTGTAATTGTAAATTCTACTGACTTAAGAAGCTCAGGAGTTTTTCACCCACGTCTATAAAATGGCAATATGGCACAGTTCCTTGCTGTCATGTGTGCAAGTATTAACACTCCTTTACTTGCTGTCAAGTGAAGAAATGATGGACTGTGTGTTTTAGATGGGAAGGTCTGCCTTGGGTTCTTGGCACTATAAATGATTTAAGTTTGACATGCATTTGGCCACATAGCTATAACTACAGCTCAGGGCAGATTTTCAAGAATTTTTCTCCATGTCTGTGTACTTTTTGGGGGCATACTCATGTTTTTCTTTGATATGAAAAGAACTCGAGGTTTGTTTTATTAACTGTGTGTTGTGGGTTTGTGGCTGTGATTTTGTTAGGTAAGTTTGCTTGTATAGACCCTATGTTATAATTCATGATGCCGGTTCTTATACTTTTCTTTGATTTGAAAATAACTGACGGTTTGTTTTATTAACTGTGGTTTGTGACTGTGACTTTGGTATGTAAGTTTGATTTTATTAGACCCTGTGTTATGATCGTGATGCTGGTTCTTATAACTAGCCTTGCTCTTATAAACCTTGTGCACCGCTGATTTTGTAGACCTCAAGTATGTTGAGTACTGCTGATTTTTGGTATGTAACGATGTCGTCATAGATCCTGTCATACAGTCTGTTATGTGATTCAGATATGAAGCTTCATTATCATCAGCCCCGTGTTATAGTTTTTAATACTGATTGTGACATGTAGCCCTGTTATCTCATATCCTGTGTCATATGTGTCATTGCTGATTCTGCTAGATAACCTTGTTGTTATAGACCCGGTGTCACACTTTAGAATGGTGATCGTAATATGCAAGTTCCCTATTTTTTTAAACCCTGTGTATGTGCTAGTAATGCTTATTATACTATGTGCCCTGGCCATAAGCTGTCACACTTTTTCCTCAAATCAGAACCATGCATCTTATAGTCTGATGCCCCTGGTGTAGGAATAAAGTCTCTGAAAGCGCCAAAGGGATTTATGTCAAGGTTAACATCCCAGCTTGGCCAGTGGTAAAAACTCCCACGTCATGTTTTTCCTGTTTGTATATACCTGTCACAAATACTCTTTCCTACCCCCTCCCTCCCCCCAAAAAAGTACTCTTTCCACAAGATTGGCCAAAGAAAATTCAGAGCAAGGAGTCAGAAGAAACATGTCACGCTATATCTCATGGCTCCTTATTGGAGGAAAGCAAAAGTGAAGTGACCACAACACGTCTCCATGCAAATGGTGGCTGCAATCTCACCTGTCTGACCTGGTGATTTCACCAGCAGGGGGGCAGAACTTGGAGCAGAAAAATTCTTATCAAGATTTTTTACAACAGCAGCAGCTATGAAAAGGAATCCGAAAGAATGTCCAGGGAGTACCTGAATTTTAGTGACCCACTTAATCGTTTGCAAAAGTATTGTTGCAGTACTTTGGGATCCATAAATCAAGAATGTCCAGTAACTCATTTCAAAGCGTGGTCTCGATAACAACTCAGCTGTCAGTCTGCTTGTGGAACAAAACTTTCTTTCCACAAAATTTTATCGTTAAATGCATTCAGCAATCTTTATGATTTGAACTTTGTCATTTTCTGTTCTGTATTTGTTGTTAAAAAAAAAGGAGGGGGGGAAGGGTTGGCAAAATTTGGGATAGAAAAGGTGTGTCTGATAGTAGAAACATCTTGTAACCCATAAAACATAGTAACCTTTTGCTTCCATGGACTTTGTGTCACAGACATCAATCTGGTTTGTAGCATTATTTTCATTACTGTTGTTATAGTCAATAATGTTTTAATCTGATAAGTACTCATTTCAACAGCCGAAATATCCACCACCTTGCCAAAGTATATAACCTGTGTGTGTGTGTGTGTGTGTGTTGTGTGTGTGTGTGTGTGTGTGTGTGTGTGTGTGTGTGAGCGTACATTTACTTTGTTAAATATCTAAATTGTTATTGGTTGTATGTGTAAGAATTGGTTGAATGCAAGTGCTTTGATTTGTTTTTGAAAGATATAGTGCTATATGAATTCCATTTGCTGTTGATATTTATTATTATTATTATTATTATTATTATTATTATTATTATTATCATCATCATCATCGCTGTTTGTCATCATATCATCATCATCATCATCATCATCATCATCATCATCATCATCATCATTATTATATTAATATTATTATTATTAACATAAATCTGTGCTATATTTTACAAAGCTAATTCAGATGAGCAACCCTCTTTCTGGCAACTTGTGCTACCATTTGTAATGCTGATTGTGATTATTTGTTTATGAAAAGGCGTACAGAATCACTTTAAAAAAAAGCAATAGCAGTGACAATATCAAGAGGTATGTGCATAACGTGATTATGGCACTTTAGCCTTTAATGGGCTTCAGAACAAAAAAAAATGAGCAAACTGGAGAAACAAAATTAATGTTGCTGGTTCACCCTCAGCCATGATCAAGGAATGAATGGATCATTAGGTACATTTTGGTAAGAAGCCTGTTTTAAACATAATTTTTACCCCGGATTCTGTGTGTAGCTTTGTTTCCATGGCCTTCATACCATGTTCATGTCACATTTTGCGCTATTTTTTATGATACATAGGATTTGGTTTCACTGTCTGGTTATAGACAGGACCCTAAGTGTCATATTGAATCTGGCAGGACATAGTGTTTTTCATTTTGACCATGTGCAAAATCTTGGATAACATGCTGTTGTATGCAACCCCTGCTTTGATGTTTTGTGTCACCCAGTGTGCTGTCTGTCTCATGCATGTCTGAAGGGAAGTACAGGCAGACCATGAGTACACACACTTACTTGCACACGTTGTGTGTAAGTCAGCTTTTGAGGAACCCTGCAATACAAGGAGTCGTATTTCAAAGTTAGAAAGTTCTCTGTCCAATTCTGTAAACAATGAATGTTGTTATGTTATATGCTTGCCATAGATGAAGGCTATCTTTGCATAATGTTGAAAAACAAAGTTTCAGTGTAAGCCTTACATCTACAATTCTTGCCTGACCTTGACAATGTAAGCCTTACATCTATCACATCAGACAAAGCTTTTTGCAGACCTATAATCTTGATTCTGGTGCATATGTCCAAGGGGGGTTGGGGTTGTGTTGTTGTTGTTGTTTTTTATCTTGTGATGCTGTTTCATGTTCCTGATTTCAGACCAGTGAGTCATGTAGATGGCACTGCTGATTCTGGTGCAGTGGTCTGCTCTTCAGGTCCTCTGTGTTAGACATCCTAGTGTTTGATTCTGAATTTCAGATTTCTTGTCATGGACTCCATAATTACTTGTTTGTGATACTGCTGATTCTGATATGCAGTTTGTTAGTTTGATTATGAACCATTGGGTTGCTAGATTTTGATGTGACCATGGATCCTCTGTGATGTAGTAGTCAGGAAAATGAAATGTTATATATAAAGGATAATTTGGTAAACCGTTGGGTTGTCAGATTTTGATTTAGACTTGAATCCTCTATGATGGATTAGGTAGAGAAATGAAATGTTATTGGAGGATTATTTGGGAAACCATTGGGTTGTAAGATTTGCATTTGAACATAAATCTTCTGTGATGGACTAGTGAGATAAAATGAAATGTTATTGAAGGATTACTCGGTAAACAATAGGGTTATAATAAGATTTGCATTTGAACATGGCTCCTCTAAAATGGACTCATCAACAACAAAAAATGTTATTGGAGGATTATTTGCTAAACCAATGAGTTGTAATATTTTGATTTGAACATGAATCCTCTGTGATGGACTAGTCAGCAAGTTTTAATCATATGATGAAGGATTATTTGGTAAACTGTTGGGCTGTCAGATTTTTAATGTGTACATACACACTCTGTGCTTAGCTAGTCAGAGAAGTGGGTTCTTGTCAAGGATTTTTTTCCACTGTAATTTACATTCCAAGGATTAGCTGGAAATGTTGTTTGCTGTATGTGTTAATTTTTTTTTCACCATGTTGCTTGAATTTTATGCCACTAGATGTCAGAATTGGGAACTCAGGATTGTGTAACTTTTTTCTTCTTATTCACCTTTGTACACCTTTCTTTCTGTTTCTGTTGCGTCTTCCATTTCCTATTCTTTGCCTCTCTCTCTCCCCTCTCTCTCTCTTTCTCTCTCTCTCTCTCTCTCTCTCTCTCTCTCTCTCTCTCTCTCTCTCTCTCTCTCTCTCTCTCTCACTCACTCAATCTCTCACTCTCTCTCTCTCTCCGTTTCAAGTTACTTTTTCATATATCCGTTATTCTGTGCTTTAAAAGATTATTTTGATCTGCTGAAGCCCATAAACTTAAAAAAAACTTTAAAAAAAAAAAAAAAAAAAAGGTCTCAAAGGTCATTCCAGCATGAAACAATCTGGTCAGTAAATGTAGACTGTGCCCTTGGTGTAGTGTTACATTATCTCGTGTTTGTTTTTTTCTCACAATATACAATGGCATGTGGAACATTATTTAAAAACAACGGTAACAATAACAGCACTAAGTTTTCAGATCTGCAGGGAGAGTTCTGATACAAAATTAGAAATTCAATAATTTCATTTACATTGAGAAAAAAGAATGAAGATGTTGCTTTTAAAGTGTGTGTGTGTGTGTGTTGTGTGTGTGTGTGTGTGTGTGTGTGTGTGTGTGTGTGTGTTGTGTGTGTGTGTGTGTGTGTGTGTGTTGTAGAAACCATAATTATAATAGGACATTAAAAAAAAAATGAAGATTGATTTTATAGGAATATATATATATATATATATATATATATATATATATATATATATATATATATATATATATATATATATATATATATATATTATATATATATAAAAATAATTGTGTGTGTGTGATTTTTCTTGTTTTATTACAAGTCAGGGTTTTTTAATGAATTTTTAATGTAATACACTGTATGAAAGCACAGAATGATAACATTAAATTGATAAGATTATAGAATGTTGCGTGATGCAACCAACTATAATTTAACTGTCTTCCATATAAATTGTGTTTAACTTTTGACTCACATACCTGCTTACATGTGCACACGCAGCACACGCGACACACACACAACCACACACACACACACACACACACACACACACACACACACATTCAAGTTGTAGGACACTATTTTTAAAATGCCAAAAAGTGATTACTTGAAAACGACAGTCATTTAATGGAAGAGTGTAATGTGCTTTGATTGCATTTTGGCCTTTGTTCAGACTTAACTCCTGTTAACTTACTGCTGTTGTTACTTCTCCAGCAACACAGTGTCACATTGTGATACAACGAACGCTTCAATATGCTCAACTGATGTCAAACAATATTGAAATATTGCTATGCATTGTGCCAACATTGCTTGTCAGAATGGCTCGGCTCACGTGATGTTTAATTTTCATTTTGCCGACGTGGACTGGTTGTAAAAAATTTATAAAACTCTATACAGAAATTCCCATTGTTCATTGTTAAAGGGATGCCTGTTGCGTGTGCTATTTTGTTAATAGTAGCAGTAAAAAGAAAGAGAAATACACAAGCTGTTTTTTGTTGGGTTTTTTTTCTGGTTCCTTGGCTAGGGCTACAAGGTTCACCAGTGGTGAGATTTTTGCAACTGCGACAGTTTTTACCACCATTAAGGTGTCTGCAGTCTGACTTCACTAAGTTCAGGGATTCCAGCTGCTTTGATACAGGGAAATCCTGGTTGATAACCTGTGGCCTTTGCACTTAGTCCATGCAGCTAGAAGTATCCACGTTATAGTGTTTTCAGGTGTTATTCAATGGTAAACACTGCATGTGGCTGTATTTCTCATGCCTGATTGACAGGTTTATGCATAACTGTATTTCCTATCACCATGAACTATATTTTCTATATACTAATCATAACAACCTCAGCTTTCATTTCTTATTCTTTTCATTTGCCCTCTGGCTGATTCATATCAATGTATGCACACAAACACACATTCATATCTAAAGTCAAAGTATGACTGTGCTCCCACACACACATGTGAACACACGCGCACAAATAAATGTACACACACACACACACACACACACACACACACACACACACACACACACACACACTTTCATCATGTCTTATAGGGATTTTTATTTGAGCTAATGGCATACAAAATACTTGACATGGTCACAACATATTTGACAACAACAGCACCACGTGGCATCATGTGTCTGATAGCCATTCACCCACCTGCCAGTTACAGTTCAATGCATACTGTTTTGAAGATATAAATCAATCCAAAAATACAGAGATGTCTTTATGTTACCATGTTTACTTTATACATCATGTCAAAAACTGCGGCTTTTTAACATTCAGTCTATGTCATAAGGTAAAATTTGAAGCATTGCAACTTACCAGATGATATGGGTCATTAACATTGCCATCAACTGAATTCAGCAAAGTTGGTTGGTTGATTTCAGCTGAAAATCCTGTCGCAAGATCTGAGCAAATCTGAACAATGGTTTCCTATTATTATGGAACCATCAATGGACTCTTTCTGAAGGTTGGACCCTCACATTTGGACATATTTCTAGATTTGGACCACTCATCATAATATTCCACTGTCCAGCATTCTTTTCTCAAACAAGAAGGAGCACCACATTGTCAAGAGTATCAATGAAAACAATTGCACAATTTCAACAAGAAAGCTGTAGAACACACCAGTGTAGGTTGCTATTCCAATTTCTAAAAGAATTTAAAAGACAGGATAAAACCTGATGCAAAAACAAAGAAATGCTCAACGCAGTATAAAAATGTGTACACCCCCCCAAAACAAAACAAAATAATTCAAACAGTAGTGTAAGGCAAGCCATTTAAAAAGAAAAACTGCCTCTTGTCCGATTTTGAAATGTTAAAAATAATAATAATACATGAAATTTATATAGCACTATATCTTGCAAATACAAATCAAATCAAACATTACATCTCTATTCTAAGATTTCACGTAGCAGGATAAACTTTCACAAAGTTCTCCACTGCCCACCACATCAACACACACACACACAACCAAAGAAAGAAAGAAAAATTCATTGCCGTTGGTGAAAGGTTGTCTTTAGCCAGTGGAGATGAAATGTATCTGCGGTTTCACAGGACCTGTCTGCTTCCCCTCGTCCATGCAGCAAGCATTGCAGGCTTTGCGGCAGTAACGCAGCATGTAGTCTGATGTAGCGATGCATTCACCACGGTCAGCCCACGTCTGGCACTGCTCGTTGTCATCTGCACACTCACGCTCACAGGCCGATGACGTCGTCGTCTTGCCTCCTTCAGGACCAGGCTTGGGGCTGGGGTCAGGGCCTGCAACACAGTTAATTCAGTGTGCAGATTTTAGTGGGGAGGTTCTGCATGCAACACAGTTCAGTGGGCAGATTTAAGTAGAGGGTTCTGCAACACAGTTCTATCTATCTATCTATATATCCCTTAGTCTGGTGACCATGGGGGGCACCCCTGAAGACTTGACAACCAGTTCCCCCCATTCCTCTCTCTGCTCTGCCTTTCTCAACACTTTGTTGAGTTCTAGGCCCGTCCATTCCCTGATGTTGTCCTCCCATCTCTTCCTTGGTTTGCCTCTTTTTCTTCCTCCTTGGACAGTGCCTTGCAGTATTGTTTTTGCAAGTCCTTTTGATCTCGTGACTTTGCCAGTACCATTTAAGCTTACGCTTCTTTACGATTGATAGGTGAGAGTAGGCCTATACACTCTATATCACACAAGCACACAAAGGTTTTTCATCCCAGCTTCCACCCCTACCCCCACTCCCTCACCCTGCCCCATGCATTCTCCATCACCTGTGGTGCAGACGCCGCAGGTCTTTTTGCAGTTAGCCGTGATGAACTTGCTGAAGGGTGACGACCTGCCACAGTACCCCTTCTCCTGCCAGAACCCACAGCGCATGTAGGAGTCACTACACGAGGATTCTTCCCCTGGAAAAAAAACACAACACAGCGCATGTAGGAGTCACCACACGAGGATTCTTCCCCTGGAAAAAAAAACACAACACAGCGCATGTAGGAGTCACCACACGAGGATTCTTCCCCTGGAAAAAAAACACAACACAGCGCATGTAGGAGTCACCACACGAGGATTCTTCCCCTGGAAAAAAACACAACACAGCGCATGTAGGAGTCACTACACGAGGATTCTTCCCCTGGAAAAAAACAACACAGCGCATGTAGGAGTCACCACACGAGAATTCTTCCCCTGGAAAAAAACACAACACAGCGCATGTAGGAGTCACTACACGAGGATTCTTCCCCTGGAAAAAAAACACAACACAGCGCATGTAGGAGTCACTACACGAGGATTCT
>CM060318.1:60298004-60348004 GCA_030674155.1 Stramonita haemastoma | reverse complement strand
ACTGGACGCCAGGTTCATGGACCTGGTTTTGCTGTCTCTCCGCCTTAGGCCTACAGCTTCTTCTGTCTTTCAGGGTGAGTTTTTTTGGTGGTGTTGTTGTGTGTGTGTGTTTTTGTTGTTGTTGTGTGTTGTGTGTTGTTTTGGTTTTGTGTGTGTGGTGTTGTGTTGTGTTGTTTTTCCTCTCTCTACTCCGTGTGTAAGAGTAAAACGTGTGGCACAATGTTTTACATTTAGTTCCACCTACTGTCTGAGTGGGGTGTGTATATGGGGGGAGGGGGGAGGTGTTGTAGTTGGTGGTGATAAGTATTTCACTACGGATCTGACGGCCACTTCTTTTTCTTCTACAAACGCTCAAACAGCAACTATTATCTGTCATATGAGCGAAAATGTGCTGTGCTGCCGTTAATTAGCGCCTTACAAGTCAGGCCATAGGCATTCGATTTCGGCGCTAGGATGGAATTGTTATCTATTGAAGTATTTTTTAAATTATAAAGCCAGGAGAATAGACGAATGATGCAGAAAATAGACAAGAGGAGGTGAGAGGAAGAAAAGGAACAAAGGTAGAAACAAAGAGAGGGGTATAAAAAAGAGAATTCCTTGCACAGAATTTCCATATCTATACTGGCAGTCCCCGGATATATATATATATATATATATATATATATATATTATATATATATATATTCCTATACGTTGGGCTAAGATGGGAAAACACACAGAGTTTTATTCACTGCACACAAAGAGTTGATAGTTTAGATGTAAATTTAGGCAATAATTATTTGTTGACGGACGAGGGTGGAGTGTTTTTGTAGGCTGGAGAGGTTTGAAGGGAGTTAATAAACCATATCACTGTTAAATTCTCTATTGATAAAGGCACCTGCCTGGGAGATCTGTTCATAGAGTGCAGTTCTTTCCCTTGGATCGCAGGCGAACCCTGCTCTGAGTAGAACTGGCCATGGTACAAAAGCTATACAAATCTAATGCTTAGCTGAAAACAAATCCATTCTTTCTCTTCTCCCCTTCTTTCACACACACACACACACACGCACACAAAAGTCCTTCGGATGAGACTTTAAACCGAGGCCCCGTGTGCGAGAGCAACAAATCTAATCTTGCGAAAATTAATCTATTCTTTCTATGTAGGCCACTGCCAACAGTGCTTTACAAAACCATACACACGGACCGGAAAACAGCACATGCAGCACGACCCGATAAACAGAATACATTAAAACAATTAGCAAAAAAGAAAAATGAGATGAATGAATGAATGAATGAATATTCTTCAAGGGTGACAAAAGCATTCACATGGCTTGCTTGATTCATAAACAAACAAACACACACCGCCCTAAAAACAACATAACCACCCCAAAAAAAAATGAAACGAAAGAAACAAAACCCTAAACCAAAACAAACCAAAACCAATAATAGCAACCCCCATCCCCCGTAAAAACCACCATCACGAACAACAAAATTTCAACCTATCATTTAAAGACAGGAGATAGATTTAACATTCAACAACAAAATCCCCAATGGATACATTGTTAATTATTTAAACAAAAGAGAGAGATGTGTAGGTATTCAATAAACACTTATTCCGCACCTGACCCGACCATTTAATGTTAAAACTGATACACTGATTCATAGTTATTTGTGAGGGAAAAAACAACAAACGAGAGAGAGAGAAGAGAGAGAGAGAGAGAGAGCACTGTCGGATACTAGTAGGCCACATGAGCACACACAAGAAGATTGAATTCCAAGTGCAACATCACGATTTGACCCAACGGCAGAAAGACAGTTGCAAGAAGGCCCAATGGAACACACATAGGCCTACGCTTAGGCTATGTGTTGACGCATGTGCATGTTTGCGCGGGTTTTGGGAAGAAGTCACAGAGCGCTAGGCCTAAAGGGCCTGTATGCTATCATAACTGCACAGTACAAGCCGAGAGAAAGTGTACTTCATTTTCAACTTTACCTCATTAATTCAGTTAAAAACCCCGATTCTGTAATTTATTGATGGACTACTGGCAAGATCAACTTGTATACAAGTACATTCATGTGCACTGATTCGAGTCATTCTTTGCATAATTATTTGCTTGATTTTTGATGTTCATAGCCTTAATGATAAGGTTGTTAAGTTATCAGGTCTTTTTTGTTGTTGTTGTGTGTGACGTCGATTAATAATTACAGATCTTTTACTTTGTAAGTAAGCAATCGTCGTCTTCTATTTATAGAACGGGCTTTTTTTTTTTCATTATTCAATTTTTGCCAGGGCTGAAAATAAAAATCAGTTTCCTTCTGCATGTTTTAACCACAAAGTTGGTCAGAATATGTTTGAACCAACTTTTCTGTTGAACATATCAGTGCGACTGTGTTTTTCAGTAGTCCCTCTGTGTGTGTGTGTGTGTGTGTGTGTGTGTGTTGGATGTGTGTGTTGTGTGTGTGTGTTGTGTGTGTGTGTTTAAAGACAAGTAGAGAGGGGGGAGTTTCGGTGACACTATTTCACTCAAATGAATGGGGGAAAGCCCAAACAAAACAAAACAAAAAAACCCAGAACAGAACAGTCTAACGAAAAGAAAGGGGCTAACCACTAGCAAAGAGCAGATCTATTTACCTACACACACGGACTGAGTGGGTCACTATAGCTCAAGACACACGGGTTAGACAGTGTGTACTTTAAAGGTCACGTTTCTTTTCTGGTTTATTTTTCTTTCTTTTCGTTTTTTTTTTCGGATGGAGAAAAAAAGTACCGGAACTTCCAATCAGAAGGCCAACAAATGTACTCTTACTTCGGTACAGGTGTACCAACAGTCAAGAACGTGATGTACTCACTAAACGAAAGCATGTTTTATAACTCATGGCACTTAATTAAGAAAACCGTGTTTTGTTTTGTTTTGTTGGGGAGGTGGGGGGGGGGGGTTGTTTTTTTGGTGCCAACAAACTGTTTTGAAACTGTGTGCTGCTAATTCAATGATTTACTAAGCTAGAATGTTTAAGTCTGTGTGTCTGTGTGTGTTGTGTCTGTGTGACTGTGTGTGTGTGTGTGTGTGTGTGTGTGTGTGTGTGTGTGTGTGTGTTGTGTGTGTGTGTGTGTGTGTGTCTCTCTCTCTCTCTCTCTCTCTTGATTTATTGACACTTACAGAAACATTACACAATAGCATTTTTCAGGTGCATATGTACGACGCATCTCTCTCTCTCTCTCTCTCTCTCTCTCTCTCTCTCTCTCTCTCTCTCTCTCTCTCTCTCTCTCTCTCTCTTTATATATATATATATATATTATATATATATATATATATATATATATATATATATATATATATATATATATAAAGATCTTTGAGAAGGATTGTGTGTTAGTGCGTGCGAACCATTTATTGTTTGGTTTGGGTTGTGTGTGTTTTTTTTCACCATGTCATATAACAGCTCATGTCATATAACAGCTGCTTTCCTACACCCACCCCTTCCCCCCCCCCCTCCCTACTAACACACTAACACAACCACCATCACCACCTCTGGCCTTTCTTAACACCACCCTTACCACCCCCACCTCCCCCTCTCCACCTCCATCCCGCTCCTCCCTCTTTGGTAACATTTTCAACTCAGGGGTTTCACAACATTTTTCTTTTAAATAACATGTTGCTCGCAAGCGCAAGCGCAAGCGCACACACACACACACACACACACACACACACACACACACACACACATACATACACACATACACACCCCACACACGCGCCACGCACGCGCGCACACCACACACACATGCGCGAGCACGCACGCGGCAAGCAACACCGTACTACGCATGCATGCGCACGCACACACGCACGCGCTCACAAATACAAGAGAGAGAGAGAGAGAGAGAGAGAGAGAGAGAGAGAGAGAGAGAGAGAGAGAGAGAGAGAGAGAGAGAGAGAGAGAGAGATTTTTTAAAAACCCAACTTATTATGGAAACACATTATGCCATAAGTATGTGTTGAAACGCTATTTTGGGCCACAATTCCAAAACACAACAGTCTCAGAAGTTGCCCCTGAATACGGTTCCTAGAGACACTAGTCTACACCATAGGAATAAGCCGTGTTTCTCTGTCTGTCTGTCTGTCTGTCTGTCTGTCTGTCTGTCTGTCTGTCTGTCTGTCTGTCTGTCTGTCTCTCTCTCTCTCTCTCTCTCTCTCTCTCTCTCTCTCTCTCTCCTCTCTCTCTCTCTCTCTCTCTCTCTCTCTCTCTCTCTCTTTCTCGGATGAGACTATAAACCGAGGCCCCGTGTGTGAACGCATGCAGAACATCTTGCACACACGTTAAATCCTGTTCCGCTTTTCGTAAGAGTAGGCCATCGTGTGCCGGTGGGAACAGATGACATTTACAAAACGCATACACAAAGGGACTGGATGTAAAAAAGCACACGAGTGCTTATCACATTATCCTCGATATAAAAGAACAAAATTCAAATTCAAAATTCAAATTTCTCTCACTCTCATCTTCTCACTCTCTCTCCTCTCTCTCTCCTCTCTGCTCTTGTCTCTCTCTCTGAGACATATATTTGCCAGAGAAATACACTGACTTTCAGGATGTAATAATTTTAAGATACAAAACTGATATCATATAAATATTCTTTTGCCACAAAGACAGCTATCCATCAGACAAACACCAAAATAGATAAATTAATACTGAAAAAAAAGAAAAGAAAAGAAAAGTAAAGATATATATATATATATATATATATATATATATATATATATATATATATATATATATATATATATATATATATATATATATATAAGCCTACAAACTCATCGGGCAAAAAAGTTTGTCCTTCAAAATCGTGTCAAGATTCAATTGATAGATTGAATTGGCCTTATGACTGACTACAGTTCGAATATATAATAGGGTTGATTTAATTTGCTACTTGAATATCGTCATCTGAATTAATTAAACGTCAAATTATTCTGTAGCTTATTTTTTTAATCACGTGACAGGAAGAACTAGACAGCTAAAAAAGTAATGGCGAAATAACATTTCTGAAAAATGAAATAGATAGATAGATAGATAGAGATAGATAGATAGATAGATAGATAAGATAGATAGATAGATAGATAGATAGATAGATAGATAGATACTCGTGCCATAAAGTCTGTCAATGAAGCAGTTCACATTAGTCTTTCAAAGAGATGGACCGATGAGAAAGAAACCATTTGTTTGTTTGTTTTTGTATGTGGGGTTTGTTTGGGTTGTTGTTTTTTTTAAAGGAAACTGAAAAACCAAATAAACAAAAACAACAGCAAGAGCAACAAATATACTGAACAATAACTTGTACAAGAAATGAAATAGGCAAATTGATCTGTCGTACTATAAGATATGGCTTAAAGATCGCCAGGTTAAATTTCATGTGTATGTGAGAGAGAGAGAGAGAGAGAGAGAGAGAGAGAGAGAGAGAGAGAGAGAGAGAGAGAGAGAGAGAGAGAGAGAGAGAGAGAGAGAGAGAGAGAGAGAGAGAGAGAGAGGGAGGAGGGTGACAAACAAATGAACAGATCAATGCATTAGATGCAAATAAGCAATCAGCAAAATGTGTATCTAACATCAACAACAAATTATATGACAAACAAATGTTTGGCAAAATACAGAACATGAAGCGAAAAAATAATAAATCAAATTTGACAACAACAGAAACAATACCACCACCACCATTACCACCACCACCACCACCACACAACACCAACAACAACCAACAAAACCAACAAATCTACGTTACTCACTGTTAGCCCAATCAGCTGATATAACCTGTAGTGATGGCCTGTAGCCATTGTCGCTCATTCTGTGAAGGCAACGATGTGCGTTATGTACGTTTACTCCAAGAGTGCGCCTATTCGGATTCTGGCACCACACTTCAAATGAGAGCGGCTGGAGTTGCTACCACGACGGGTATATTGATGCCAGACAAGCTTTTCCTCCTCCCCCCTCTCTCCCCCTCAACTCTCCCCCTTCCTCCTTCCCCATCTTCCGTTTCGGTCCCACACCCAGGAAAAGTGACGTCACAGGTTCAGTGAAGAAGAACGGGGGAAAGGAACACTTTAATAAACTCTTTCTAGAGTGTGGATCAGAAAAAAAAGTAGGGGAAAATTTCAAAAAAAGGGAAGGACAGAATTAGCAAAGAAAGAAAATGAAAAAAAAACAAAACGAGAGGACGGAAGGAATAAATAAAAGAACGGAAGAGGAAGGGAAAAAAGGGGAAGTGAGAAATTGTGCAATGAAAGAAAGAGAAAAGAAAAAAAAAAAGGAGAGAGAGGGGAAGAATGAAAAGACAGAAAAAGGAAACGGGCAGAAGGGAAAAATAAAACGAACAAAAAGAAAGAAAGAAAGTTTGCAAATAAGACCAGACAGCAGAGATATAGACAGACGGAGAGACTGACCAGAAAACTAATTCAAAGGAGAGAAAAACTTAAAGTAGAAAGAAAGAAACTCAATGATGTAAAACAAGCACTAACGAGTAAACAAATAATCAATGAATGAAAAGTGTCATAAGAATAAAGAATACACCCCTCTCTCTCTCTCTCTCTCTCTCTCTCTCTCTCTCTCTCTCTCTCTCTCTCTCTCTCTTGTGCGTGTGTGCGTACGCGCGCGCGCGGTTATGTGTGTGTTGTGTGTGTGTGCGCGCGCGCAGCATTCTGTCGTTGTATAACCGGTGAGTTTTGTACTTACATAAAGCCCACTCTACGCACTCATTCACATTAGTTGTTACATAGCCGTCAAAATTTTGCGGGAATTCGACTGATGCTACTATGGGACTGAAAGTGAGGAACCCAGTTGTTTGTTTGTTTCCATCCTAAACACATTCGTTTACCGTGTAAATAAGACAGCAGCAATATCTTGGGCATTCTTGTTTTTATGTATTATAGGGAAAGCAACACAAACTATTTACATGAACATCAACAGAAAAGATAAAAACTAATTAACGGAGATTTTGTATTAAACTTAAAAAAACAAACTCCCAGGAAGTATATCTCTAGTCATTATGTGTTTAATTTTGTTCACATCCCTAATGTAGGTCATGTTTGTTTTGTTTTAATATAACGCTTGACGGCTTTGGAATGCCGCAAAGCGATCATCTTTCTCTTCACGGTAAAAGCATCCGCTTAGTATAGGGGGCAGGCATTGCATGTAGTAGCCTGTGTTGCAGAGAGCAGGCAGGCAGGCAGATAGATAGCCTAGACACCAGTCAGATTCCCATTCCGGCCTGTACCACGGCGTCAGCGGCAACAGCTGACTGATGGTGTACAAAAATGAGGTCGTAATCAAGCCATACAAATGTGTGTCCAGTTCATTCGGGCATACGTCCTCTAAGTGAACCAGGCAGGCCCTTATCTGACAATGCTCCAGAGGCTGAACATTTACGAGCACTAATCCCAGAATCGAATTAGCAGCTTACCTTGCGTATTGGTTAGCTCTTGTAGTTGATGGCCTCATCGCGGGCTAAGATTGACAGGGTCCCCGTGACCCCTGACCCTGAAGTGTGACATCAGTGACAAGCATGAGCATGGTGTGAGAGGGTGGGACTGAAGTGAGCGGCGTGCAAACAGCAGGGCAGAACTGAGAGTTACGTCAACACAAAAAAGACACAAAAAATAACAACAACAAAAAACACGAAAAACCAAACCAACCAACCAAACAAACCGTCCTGGAACTATTTCTGGAATGGAACTCATTCACAATCTGTCCCAGCCAAACCCTGTGTTAGTTATTGATGTCAACAACGTGCCAAGGACTACAATAAGGTGTTGTTACACTCTGAAATTATCAAACAAGGCCCTTCTTTTATCAATATAATAATAATATATAATAATAATAGATAATAATAATAATAATAAATAATAATAATAATAATATAATATCAAACATCATCATCATCATCAATCATCAAAAACATGGACTTTATATAGCGCTATATCTTGTAAAAACAAATCAATCAATGACAAGCTCTTATCATGACAACTGTATCCTCTGAAGTAAAAAAAAAATCCTCTGAAGTCGGAGTTTGGCTGCCTGGATGGCGAGATGTTCGAAAATAACCACACAGGCGATCTCCTCATCCAGTATGTAAAGCTACTCTCACAGTGATTTCCAGGTGTGATAGGGGAAGACGGAATGCATACTCTGGGTGACCGACCTCCCACCGTGCTTTGGTGAAGAAAGGCTCGCCAACAGCAACAAACTCTCATAAGGAGGAATTGTCTGACAGCGTGGGCTTAGCTTCTAAAAGCTGCATGAAAGAGGGTGGTGTGTAGAGGGGAAGATAAAAACAACAACTCTCAGAAATGCTTAAAAAGTGAAGATGTAGAGGGAAGGCCCCCCTAATCTATGGATGCCAACTTGTTATGCGTGCGCACGCATGCATGCATATTCGCACGCACACCACACACACCACATAGGCACGCATACACACACATGTGCGCGCACATGCCCGCATACACACAACAACAAACAACACACACACACACACACACACACACACACACACAACACAACACACACTACAAAACATGTCACAGCCACTCACACACACACACACACATTAATTTTATTCAGACTTGACCACATAGTTGTTATACATGTCATTTGTTTTCAGGGTTTTCCCAGTTTTCATTAACTCAGTGAATGAAGTTTTTGTACTTTTTTGTTTCTTGGGGGGGGGGGGGGGGGGGAGTGTTTTGCTTTAATTGCTTTTTTTTTTTTTTATTTTTTACAGTTCTGACGCTTCACTGAATAGGATGGGCCACTCCAGTCCTATACTGGGCTGCCAGCAGACGATGCCAGTCCCTGTTCTACGCCGTCAGAGACGTGTTCTTAGAATTCCAGATGTGCTTCTTGCAGTTCTTGTGAAAACCGAAGCTATGAAGAAATACTGGGATATCAATTGCTCAATCTATACTAATTTTCCTTAGCTGCTGTCGTCCATGTAAAAGACATAGACATAGACACAGACACACGCGCACGCGCGCGCGCCCCCACACACACACACACACAGTCACTCACTAACTTAACTAACTATCTAACGATCCCCCAAAGTACGCACCATCCAAATAAATAAACAAAAATAGAAGTCTTTCAGACAATCATAATATTTTTTATTATAGTGATGATATTCGTAGTAGGATGGTCCAGTATTTCAGATTCAGGCAGCTAAGCGAAGCTGCTCAATAGACCCATTCTCAGCAGGCAATGCAGTGACGTGTTCTATACGCAGAGATTCCAGATGTGCTTTTAGGTCCTAGGTCACTCATTTTGCTGTGAACATCACATCACGTGACCGCCAGGTACCGAGCAGTCTGCCAATTTCCCTGTACTAATTACGCCTACAAGCGAGTGAACAACCTATGAATGGGGTGATGAAAAGGGGAAGAGGGGGTGTGAGAATTATGATGGGAAAATAGGGAGGAGATGGGGGAGGGGGGGGGGGGGGCTTTCGCGTGTCCTTTGCTGAAGAGATTTGAAAGGGGGGGGGGGGGGTTAGAGAGAGAGAGACGACAAAAGGACAGACAGACAGAGTAAATGAATGATGTCAGCCTTGGCCCCATTCGAAATGTATATTTTTAGCAAATGAATAATTGGCTTCGTTGGAAAACTGCATCTCTGACTGACGTTTTGGCGCACTCGTTCATCCGTGCCTGTGTTGACATGTAGGCATGATGTGTGTGTGTGTGTGTGTGTGGGTGTGTGTTGTGTTGTGTGTGTGTTTGTGTGTGTGTGTGTGGTGTATGTGTGTGTGTGTGTGTGTGTTGCGCGCGCGCGGCGCGCGTGTGTGTGAACTTATGACTCAGTTTTACGAAACGCTGACATCATCCACCGTTTGCCCTTTTTTTTTTTTTTTTTTTATTTTTTTTTTAACCTTTCATCTTAATGTACGCCAGACATGTTGCCCGGTGTTATGAAGAGTTCACACACTTCCATTTAAACATCACCTGTATCGGATCACATCACTAGTCGCTGCTGAAATAGCTTACCTGCCGACTGTCATGTACGACCACAGGCAACCAACCAGAACAGACCCTGCATGCTCTGCTGCTGCAGAGTTCAGTCACCCCTGTTCAACAAGATATCAAGGCCCAAGTTTGTTTTGTTTGTTTGTTTTTTTCTCCTGGTCATTTCCGTGCTTAAATTGATAAACTTCTAAACCAACAAGTTCTTTGCTGTTTCCTCGAACTCCAAAGAAACAGATGACAAAATTTACAAAACTGCATACACACGGGGACTGGATGTAAAAAAACACGAGTGCTTATTATATTATCCTTGATATAAAAGATAAATAAAGAAAGAAAGAAATGTAACTAAGAAAAATCAGTATATTTTTATCTTTTTAAAAGTTTCAGAGGTATTTCAGAGGGAGGGGTGGGTTACAGGAAAACAACCCATGGGGTCAGGTGTAGGGGCCTTACTTGGATATTTATAGCTTAGTGGTCACACAGGTCAGGTAGGAGTGGAGGCAGCCACCTTTTATACTTCAAGTGACTGACTGACACCCAAATCCACAGACTGAAGAGCAGGACATAAATCACTACAGATATGTGAGCGGTGGCTGGAGAAGTCAGAAGGAATAGGGTCTCCCCCCAAAAGTCTTTCGGATGAGATTTTAAACTGAGGCCCCATGTGTGCGAACTCTCACAGAACGTCTTGCACACACATAACTCCTGTTCTGCTTTTCATAAGAGTAGGCCATCATGTGCCTGTGGGAACAGATGACAAGATTTACAAAACTGCATACACACAGGGACTGGATGTATGAAAATTATGAGTGCTTATTCTATTATCCTCGATATAAAAGAATAAATAAATAAAAATAAAAAATAAATAAATAAAATAAGAGAACAAGACACTGGAACACTGGAAATACAGACATTTCAAAGAAAAAAGAAGTTTTAAAACCCTTGCTTATTTTTGTCTGAACTTTTGCTGATGTTTTTTTCCTACTTTTTTTTTCTGCACTTAAACAGTGATCTTTATGCTGTACACTGGCTTTTGAAACAGTTCAGCAATTTGTTTTGCATGCCAGGCCACTGATAGCAGCAAAATGTAGACACAATAATTCTACATTAAGCACCAATTGTTCTAGGGATCATTTGATGAATCAGTTAAAATTTCTTCAAGCACAGTGCTGAAAGGAATGGGAAGAGGAGGTGGGATACCTAGTAGTAGTTAAGCATTGAATTTGTGATCTGACAGCTTGGATTGAGCCACATGGAGGTATTTTTAGGTTCGGAGTTAACATCAATACGGACTCCACTCCCCCTTAAGTCCTTCAGATGAGACAATAGGTCAAAGCCCTGTTGCAAATGCATGCAGAATATTTGTGCTACATTAAAAATGCCTTCGTTCTCTTTTGGAAGAGTAGGCCATTTTGTGCAGAAGGAATGGATGACAAAATTTTTAAAACGCATGCACACAGAAGTTGTGTTTAGACACCATCCCCTAAGTCAGAATGCAGCTACATTTTTAATGGTTGGTAAAAACGGTTGATATGTAAAATCTCACCTTTGGTAAACCTCAGAGCCCTACTTGGCCACACACCACCCTCATAACCCCCCCCCCCCTTTTTGGAAGAAAGAAAGGGAGACTGCGTCTGATATAAACATTGTATGGAACCATTTTCTAAAGCTGCTGTCATTATAGAAACCCATGTTATTTTGACATGGCTGTTGTGATACACTTTTTTCTGCTGCTAGAGTTTGTCTTGCACAGGAAATTTACCAGAGCTTTCCTGGGATGGTGACAAGACTGGCTGATGACTCTGGTATGGCAGCAAGGCTTCCTTCTTTTGGCCAAGTGTACTAAGGGATGGGTGCCCCTTGCCTATGTCTTGGTCATTTTTTTCCACCTGCCTGTGCTCTTGTATGTAACCATCATGATAGTGACTGCTACATTTCCTCCAGACTGTGCTAGCACTGGTTTTTTTTTTGTTTTGTTTAATTCTTTGGGGTTTTAGTACTAGCACTGTTAACATCATGTCAATTCTGACTGATTTCCCTGTTCAAAATATTTTTATTACTACTTTATCATCTTCTCAAAATATTCAATGGCTACCAATGCAGGTTGCCTCTGAATAGTTCAACACGTTGGGTCTCTACTGGGTGAATAGTTGCATACTTTTGCTAGAACTAGGGCCATCACCATTGTGTTAAAAATCTTGTTATCGCATAAGACACATCCCCTCAGCTTGTGTTGGACAACAGTGACTTATTTCTTTTGGCTGACACATTGCGTGAAAATCCAGCATATCTCAGTCATGGGTATAGGACCAGAGCTAAAATAGCCCTTCCTTTTACCAAGTCCAAGTGCAAGTCAGTTTCTGCTATAATCAGAACCAGATGGGATGGAACTGATAGCTGCTGAGAGTAGCTGAAAGTGGGGGAAACTGACAGCTGTGGACAGTCAACTTTTTCCCCCTTATTATACACTTAAGGCAACGAGTTTTACTACAAAAACTACAAAATTCTCAATAACGTTCGACACACAAAATCCAAAACACACCACTGACTCTTTGGAGGCTGAGCATTGATTCTCAATTTTAATAAGTAGGTTTACATGCAGTTGACACTACTGCAAGGTTTATTGCTTCTATCCGTTGACCTGTGAGCCCTTCTGCTCTGGCCAACAACACAGGGCAGGGCAAAACATACACACACAACCATCTCTTTTCCCACGTCAAAAGTATCCAGCCAACAATCAATCCTTTCTGTCAATGGGAAAACCCACAAGCTTTTCAATCCCATTGCTAAATCCTTATTGTATTGGCAAAGAATTGAGCAGTGTTGAAAACACAGACCGATCCACTTATTCAGTCTCCACCAGGTTAACAAGGGAAAAAAGTGCTTATCAAACACAGACCAAACCTTGCCAAAGCGGGGAAAAAAATCTTTAAAAAAAGACTCTAAATGCATATTTTGGGGTTTGGGGGCTTTTTTTATTGCCTTGTATTTAGGGGTAAATAGCAGTCTAAAAGTCATCTGAAGATGATCAGTCTAGCCTCTGAGGCCAAAAAAGAAAAAGGGGGGGGGGGGGGGGGGGGTGGGGAGGAGGGGGGAGGGAGAGGGGGAGGAAGAAGAAGAGGGGAAAGGGGGAAGGAGAGGAGGGAGAATGGGGGAGGGCAAGGAGAAAAAGAAAGAAAGGACCATTCGCTACAAAAAGATTTGACAAAAAGAGCAATAAAAAATACAGAAAAGGGGGGGGGGAGGGGGGGGGGGGGGACAACACACTCAGAAAAGAGTAACATCTCTTAAACAAAACAAAACATGCCTGCAACAAAGTAAGTTTTACATTTGGGGGGGCCGGGATAAATATGTATTTAGAATGTCTATTAACATTTATCTGATGGAATGTGAATGAATAGGGGAAAAAAAGAGAAATTGAAAGGAGAAAATGGAACGTGAAAAGCAAAGTGACTTTAAATATAAAGCAAACAAATTTCACTTGGTCCTATCACTTATTTGAAATGTCCATTTCTGTGAATCAGTGACAATGAACGTTTGATATCAAGCTCATGTATATGTAACCAGCCGCCATGGCGCAGTGGTTAGCGCCTTGGATTTTGGACTGGAAGGTCACAGGTTTGATTCCCATAAGAGTCACAGGGATCTTTCGGACTCCGGCCGGCTTCTACCCTGATGAGTGTGCTGTGGCTCAGTGGGGAGACTGGGACCACACCTTGAGCTTCATCCACTTTATGGATGCGAATTTGAGAGTGTTGCTCAAATTACCTGACCAACACTGCAGGTGTCTGCATTTCTCAGGTCGGTTGAGCGGGATATATTATGAAAGTAAAGTGTTTAGTACAACCCTGTCAAGTGTCTCAAAGCGATGCACTTTCATAGCAGCATCACCACATCATCCTCATCACCATGATCGTCTTGAATATTAAAAATTGCCTCTGATTCGGTCCCCCATTGCTCTGGTCTCATGGTGACCTTAGATTCGGTTTACCCATACACTTCTGTGCCTGTGGTGAGTTTGTGTCAAAGCCTTTGGGGTTGGGGATTCGCAGGAGATGGTCACTGGGGGGACCTTGTGGTGGTCGCCACCTCGGGTGGGTGACTCACTCACTGGCTCTGTGACTGAGCTAATACTGTCGTTAGTAGGGAGCTTAGTAGATGGTGTCCTGCGTATGTTAGCTTAGAACAGCCACTACTGAACACCACCAAAGTGACCCTAGCTGAGATGGGCATACCCCTGTGGACTCCCGACCTTGAAAATGAGACATAATGAATCTGGGTATGGCTGTGGCAGGGAGATTGAAATGAGCGGCATGGAAACAGCAGGACAGGACGTTACAGAAGATGAGGCAGCAAAAAAAAACACCAAACAAACAAAAAAGCTCATATATATGTTCTGTAAAAAGATCAATTTATCAATGGATAAATGAGGACATAATATAAGACTATAAAAAAGAAATGATAAAAAAGGGTCATCTTTATAAACATTCGTCAAAAAGCAGCCAAGCAGCAGTTCAAATCACTAAGGATGAAGGAAGTGAGAATCAGGCACAATTCTCTCCCTTCCCTCTGTAAATCTGCAGGCTAATCTATAAATTTTCTTTCTTTAAACTATGTATACATACATATATATAAATTTCCCTTTTTATCTTATACTGCATTTCACCTTAGATAGTACTTAAATGTCATCACACCATTCAAATAGTGTGAAGACTTTTTTGCAAAACAATGAACAAAATTAGACCTCTTTAAGCTGATTACTGTCTCATCTTGTTACTAAAATCAAACAACAAAATGGAAAATAATGATCTCATGTGATAACACTTGAACGGAGTAACTTAAAAACCAGTTTACTTGCCCTGCTCCCAAAAGTAATAGCATTTTTGTAATTACATCTCAACAATTTGTCATTTTGACATTTAGGAATACACTACAAGTGACGTACATATTGATTTGAGGGTTTAATATACTTCATTACAATGGCAGAGGGAAATGAATAATGTCTTATACAATTAATGACATTTCACTGTTGTCTCAACTGTCACCACTAGCAGATAATGGCTTTAAACAAGTATTCCATGGTGTCCTATACAGCAGCACATCATAAAAGAATCAAGATTGTGATAAAAGATCAGATTCCTTTCTTCTTGCCCGAAAAAGCTTTGAAACTAGTTATGATATTCCTTGCTAGATCAGCTTGATTCACAAAGGCCTTATTCTTTCCTTCCTGCCTAAGTCATTCTTGGAAATAGTTGCATGAGTTTCTCCAAGGATGTCCCAATCTGGGTGCCTGTCCTCCAATGCCAAAATTAACAGAAAAAAATTTCAAAACTTTATAACACACACTCAAACAAATGAAAAAAAAGTCACCACCCTATCATTTTCTAGATTTAAAAGACATCAAAACTGAAACAGTGATATGAAGTAGCTGATTCATTGTTTGTCAAGCTTCTTCTTTTATTCTTTTTTCCCCTGCTAGCTGTCTATGGTAAGAACAGCCACTAACAAATCAAAATGGAGTAGAGTTCATGTTGTTAACTGTTCATTTTTCTTTTTGACACATCAGGAATAGAAAGACATGGTATTTGATGAGCTCTGCACTACGAGTCAAAGCACACATTATATAAACATCTTTTTGTCAATGGAAGCCATTACTATGATAGCTACATTGATGAGCAGAAACAAAACATCTTGTTATATAAAAATATGCAGTGACAGCAACACAATAAGACATGTCATAATGTATACATCTTTTTTAAAAATTGATACATAAAATGTCAACAAGTGAAATAGAATATCTTGGTTACAATCTCTGATTTTAATCCAAAAGACCAGGCAGCATTTTAATCTAAAAGTATTTCATAACACCCAGTTTGGGGTTGGTTTTTTTCCCCCTAAACTTAGCTTCAAATTGCACTTTCAAGGACAAGTATGAAAACAAGTCATGTAAGTGCATAATTATCCTGATAGAGAACACAGTACACTCAATGCTAAGTACTTCTGGCTTTATATTTATGCAACTTGTCATCCAAATGCCTCCCAGTATGAATTTTACAGAGTGAAAAAACAGGTGAATTACAACAAATATAAAATTATAATGAATGCAAAGTTGGTGGGCCATAATTTTTACCATCTTCTTTTTGTTTCTTTCTGTGAAGATCTGGAAAAGATGGTATTGTCTTGTCGATTTTACAAAACACATTTACACCACCCACAATTTCACTTTTCTACAATATCAAATTATAGCACATTTCCCCCAGCACAGTATTTTATTACACTTTGTCACAACTCAAATTTCAAAAAGAGTGTAGAACACAAGATATATAGAAATAAATGAGTGAAAACCAGTATTGAATATTAAAGCACCTTCAGTAATATTACCAAAACATTCATTCTTGCTATCATAGAATACATATTCAGTTCTTCACGAACTTAAATGTGGTTACATACGTGATTACATAGTCTGAACATTCACCAAGTTGAGTCAATAGATGACCACAGGCAATCTGACATCCTTTCATGACATAAAATAAATGATATGTAATGTGCAGATTACCATAATTTTCAGGCTACAAGACAACCTGAAGATTTAATTTTGTAACATGTTTTAAAAATTCGTATTCCAACATTTTTTTATAAAATGACCCTGTACTTGAATAAAATAGAATGTTGTGTATACTTCTTGTCTTCTTTTGGAAGACTGATAAACACAGACACAGAATCATTGGTGGGTGTTGGGTTGTGTTTTTTTGCAATTTTACATGGTCTGGTGCACAAACTTTGAATTGCATGCAGAGGTTTTGATTAAATAAAAGATACTACATACAGAAATACAATAACAAAAAAAAAAATTCTCCTAACTTTTGGATAACTGATGCAAAACACCTACAACATTCAGATGATCAACCGTAATGGTTTGACAGTAATCTTAATATATGTAAACAATGATTTCATTGGCTACCATGTCAAATACCTAAGTAACTAACAGCTGATGATACATTATACCAAGTTGTAAACTGTTGCCAGGCTCAAAATCAATAATAATGATCTAAATTCTTTGAATACAACTGTAACTCAAATCTTCCTTTTATTGCTCAAGTCTGAAATGTGCATGCTTGAAACATCACTCACATCAATATCTCAGCCTGGATGCACAAATTCGCATGAAAACCATTCAAAAGAGAGATCATAAGCATCAGAACAAAAGACTGCAGCTATCTTGAAAGACTGAAGTTTCCTTTCAAGTACATGCCACATATCTGCTTTGTATAATTTGATCTGCGAAAGAGGGGGCAAAAAGCACATGAATGGAAATGGCAGACATCTTGTTCCTTTCACTTTACAACATTTGAAGCAAGATTCACAGAAATGTCCATGTTTGGACACTTTAAAGACTACTGTTTGTCAGCTAAATTTCTTGGAGCTCTGTCCAGGTATGCACTTTCAGGTGCTATGCCCAGGAAAGGGTTAATTACTAATATAGAATTGATTTCCTGTATGAGATATTGGACTGATGGTATTGAGAATCAGCAATAGTTTGATTAGATCATGCAAGTGTTTACAACGAAAGATAAACAGTGAGTGCAAATGGACTGGCTCTGCTAAGTGTATGCACAGGGATAAAGCAACTGCTATGACATTATTGACAGGATCCACAGAAACCTATCCACTATTCACCTGAATGCACTGTACATTGTGGTTTAGTCATACAGCCAAGAAGAGGACTTTTTTAACCTACACAAAAGAAAGAATAGGCTATATAAAAAAAAACTTGTGAGAAGATCAGTGAAACACAGTCCATTTCTCCCTTTATACTGGTCCTCTTTGACAAAAAAAAAAAAGGGACACAAGCCATTCATTAAATAATCATTGCAGTCTGAAAATTACGGTAATCATTAGATATTGCAGATGTTTATCCTTTCTGAGAACAAAATGTTCACAGAATATCTGTGACAGAAACAGTTCTTGATCGCAGAAAACATGTCTGGCACAAGGTCTTTCAACAAAAAAACCAAAATCAAAACAAAACTGTTTGAGTCCATGGTGAAAAGATCAACATTTGCAGCCGCCACCTCCACCACCCTCGTCATCCAATCGCACTCTTTCTCTGTCTGATCCTGACCCTTGACCTTCCTCTCCACGTCGAGCTAGCTTGTGAGCTGGAAACAACAACCCATACAAGTGACTTTAATACAGTTCTCCACAGTCAGATAAAACATCATTTCGTCATAAGTCTGTAAGAGAGGGTTTCTGTTCAGTCTTTTGAATTAATTTTCAGGACAGACACTAAAGCCGAGTGGTAAAGACCGTTTAACTTCAATCCCATAGCTGAATGAAGTCTCAGACCGTTTTAATCTCGGTGGCATCTGGTGAATTAAAGGTGGGGATTTTTTACAATCTCCCAGGTCATCTTTAAGTGCAAACCTGCCAGTGCCTCAATTTCCTTCATGCAGAAGATCAAACATGCATGTAATTCCCGACAGCTTTCAGTGGGTTACAAAACACGAACATACCCAGCATATAACCCTGAAGTCGGAATGCAGCCACCTTCATGGTGGGCAAAAATGGTCGCATAAAAAATCTCACCATTGTTGGTGAACCTTGGAATCTAGTCGAGGAACAAAAAAAAAATCATTTTTAGAAAGACGAATTTTAAAAAAAAAAATTAAAGTCTACTTTTTTTCTTACACACATCTATGCTCTCTTGCACAACACACACAACACACACACACACACACACACACACACACACACACACACACACACACCACCACACACCACACACCACCACACACACACACACACCACACACACCACACACAACCACAACACACACCACACCACACACACCACACATCACACACACACACACACACACACACACACACACACACACACACACACTACACATCGACATCACACACCCTGGTGGTTAGAGTGATGCGCTGTGACTGCTAACCGGGTTTGAATCTCTTAGAGGATTTTCCTCTGAAGTTAATAAACATCAGTGCCATTCCAATTCCCCAAAAGTTCTTTGGATGAGACAATAAACCAACGCCCATGTGCGAACACACGCAGAACATCTTGCACACATGTTAAAATCCTGTTCTGTTTTTCGGAAGAGTAGGCCATTGTGTACCAGTAGGAAACAGATGACAAAACTTAACAACTGCATACATATGGTACTGGATGTAAAAAAGCACATCAGTGCTTATCCCAATATCCTCGAAAATTAAAAAAAATAAAATAAATACAATAAAAATCAACAAAAACACACAAACACACACACACATTAGACATGACAAGATTTACAAAAGTGCGTACACACAGGGACTGGATGTAAATAAGCACATGAGTGCTTATACCATTATCATCAAAATAAAAGATAAATGAAATGAATAAAATAATATAAATAAATAATAACACACACAACACACACACACATCACACACACACACACAACATCACACAACACACCACACACACACACACACACACACACACACTCACCTATTGTCATGAACACTTCACTAACGGCCATGCCTGTCTTTGCAGAAACTTCAGCAAAGACCAGTCCACTGTCTTCTGCAAAAGCTCGAGCATCCTGAACAGATCAGCAGCGTCCATTTTATCACCTGTTTATACAAGCTCATTCAGAACATAGAAAGAGGCAGCAGAGAGACATTCAGAGTCATGAACTGGATGTGGGCCGGCCTCCCTAGAGTGTAAGGAAGATTAAAGGCCCGCAAACACTTGTTTGAAGGGGGTTTTCCTCTGAGGACTCTCTGCTGCCACGCTCTCTGCATTTTCTTACCACAAATAGTAATATGGTTTTCTACCAATACCACACACAAATATAACCATTTCAAATTATTTTTCACCTTTGACCCCTCTTGGGCATGGAGGATTTCAGTAAACAGAATCCACTGATAAAACTTGCATTAACAAAATATACCAAGTTTGACAGAAATAGAAATTTAGTCAACCTTTTCATCAATGTCGTGCAACTTTACTCTTAACTATGAATTTGCTAAGTTTTAATGAAGCCTTTTTGTCAGGAGAGAACAAATTACAAAATGTTAACATGGATCTGGATAATATAAAAGCAGAGGGAAAGTTTTCAGATCACTCCCTTGAAATTACTTCCTTTTATAATATCTTTTTTTTTAAAGCAAGCCAATTATCATAGAAATTGCCATACTGAACCACCACACACACACGCACACACGCACCGCGCGCGCACACACACACACACACACACACACACACACACACACACACACACACACACACACACACACAAATGCGTCAGGTTCTTTCACCATGTAGATGTTTGAAACATGTCATCTTTCTTTCATCACCTAACATGTGGATAATTACATCCATGTACTACTTCACTTCTCAATTTCTTTTTTACATTAAAAAAAAAAACCACCAACAAGCAACAACAGTTTCATTTAAACCTCCAGCTGTTATAGAATTGACAAATGCTTCCAAACTTTGACCCACACACTAGCAATTTCATAAAAGTATGTATGTATCAGGAATGGAGTGCGAGTGAGTTGAGTGGGAGTGAGTGAGTTTTGCTTTTTTTAATTACTTATTCTTTTATTTTGAGAATAACGGAATAAGCACCACATGCTTTTTTACATCCAGTCCCCAGAGTATGCAGTTTTGTAAATTTTCTTATTTTTGTCATTTTGTGAGTGAGTGAGTAAGTGAGTGAGTGAGTTCTTCAGTTTGACATCCTCCCACTAACTAGCGATATCAGATGGGAAAGTGTGTGAGGTTGAGAGGGGGGAGAGGGAGGGGGGGGGGGGGGGGGGGGGGGGCATATAGCTAATTATCTGCATTAAAACTATAACAAAAGGAAAAACCATAAAACAAAAATGTTGAAAAGAAGGAAATAAATGCTTAAACATTAACTTTGCAATTCATATAATTAGTAAACATCATAATACTATAAGAATCTGATAATAGGACTATGACTTGAAGACAACACAATTTCTGCATTAGTGGAATGTCTTTTAGAATTTGCTCTCAGCCAGCTTGCCTGCCTGCCCCCCCCCCCCCCCCCCCCCTCTCTCTCTCTCTCTCCCCTCTCTCTCTCCCCCCCTCTCTCTCCTCCCTCCTCTCCTCCCCTCCTCCCTCTCTCTCTCCCTCTCCTCTCTCTCCCCCCCCCCTCTCTTCCTCCCCTCCTTCTCCCCCCCTCTCTCTCCCCCTCCTCTCTCCCTCCCCTCTCTCTCCCTACCCCCCTCTCTCTCCCCCCTTCTCCTCTCCCCCCCCTCACACCCCCCCCTCTCTCTCTACCCCCCTCTCTCTCTCCTATCCCCCCCTCTCTCTTCTCCCCCCCCTCTCTCCTCTCCCCCCCCCCTCTCTCTCCCCCCCCCCCCTCTCTTCCTCTCTCTCTCTTTTCCTATCTCTTTCCCCTCCTCCCCTCTCTCTCTCTCCCCCCCTCTCTCTCTCTCCCCCCTCCCCTCTCCCCCCCCCCCCCCCTCCCCTCCCCCTCCCCCCCCCTCTCTCTCTGTCTGTGACTTACATCAACGCTGACGGCCCTGTGTTCAGAGGCCAGGTCTGCTTTGTTGCCGGCCAGCACAATCAGCACGGAGCCTGCGTTCTGCTGTCGCAGCTCCTTCACCCACGCCAGGGCACGGTTAAACGTGTTCTGTTCACACCAAACAACACACCGTTACACGTGTTCTGTTCACACCCAACAACATTGTTAAATGTGTTCTGTTCACACCCTACAACACACCGTTACACGTGTTCTGTTCACACCCAACAACATTGTTAAATGTGTTCTGTTCACACCCAACAACACACCGTTACACGTGTTCTGTTCACACCCAACAACACACTGTTAATTAAATGTGTTCTGTTCACACCTACAACACCGTTAAACGTGTTCTGTTCACACCCAACAACAATCTCTCTTTTTTTTTTATTTAACACCACATCACATCTGTTCAAACCCCAAAACAATCTCTCTTTCTTTATTTAACACCACATCACATCAGAGAAACAAGCAAAAGACTCTATAACAATACTTTCTGAAGCAAAACACAAAGACACTTTTTCTAACTGTCAACCGTATGTGAGACCAGACATCTAGTAACTGTTTGCACTTGAATACTACAGGTATTTCAAAGTATCCACATAGTGCAATTGTCTGAAATGCCCAGTCAGCATGTCCGATATTAAGCCAAGAAATCGACTCGATCCATAGTTAAGTCTTTTCAAGAACAAATTAATACACAGTTAACACCTTACCAGTTAGAATACAAAAAGTGATATGAAAGTTTCACATTAACCCTTTTGCTGCTATCATATTTTGCTCATGCACATGCTGGACAAAACAGAGAGAGCGTTGAATTATGACAAACAGCGATTGTCAACTGAGCATTGCTGGTGACGGTTTCTATGATGAACGCTGTTTGTCAACAGCGCAGTAAAGAGGTTAATTAAAAGTAGTCAAGCCAACAATCCTTGCATACTTACAGCATTGTTGACGTCATACACGACAATGGCAGCAGCAGCCCCTCTGTAGTACATGGGAGCCAGACTTTGGTAGCGCTCCTGTCCGGCCGTGTCCCAGATATCAAACTTGACTGTCACGTCACCAGCCTTGACAGTTTGGGTCAAGAAAGCGGCTGGGCGAACAAAATAAGTACAGCTTAAATCAATCACGGTCCATTTCATGTCACGAAGGTATCTATTTATATATCATTTCATATTGAGGATAATGGAATAAGCACTCATGTGCTGTTTTACATCCAGTCCCTGTGTGAATGCAGTTTTGTTAATCTTGTCATCTGTTCCTACCGGCACACATTGGCCTTCTCTTACAAAAAGCGCAACAGGATTTAACATGTGAATGTATCAGTTACATAAAATGATGTACACGTTTGATGTTATAATTCAAAACTGCATTTGATGGATGACATAGCCATGTGGTCAAGACCGTTTGACTTTCATCTTGTGGGTCCATGAAGTCTTGGGTTCAAATCTCAGCGATGGCATCTGATGAATTAAGGATGGGGATTTTTACAATCTCCTGGATCAACTTCAAGTCCATACCTGCCAGTGCCTTAATTCCCTCCATGAATATTTACACATGCTGAAGATCCATATATTTATGCAATTTTCAGATTCTGTACACCATGTCAGCATTTGATGCATTACAGGAATACAAAACCTACCCAGCATGCAACCTGTACAAAAAATTAGCTGCTCTGAAGTCAGAACGTGTTGGCTGAGGCCAGCAGACAGACCTCCTGTAAAGTTACAAACACACAAGCACTGTGCAAACCCCTCAGTAAGGGAATGGAGAGAGAGAGAGAGAGGGGGACAGACAGACAGACAGACAGACAGGGACAAAGAGAAACAATGAGAGACAGAGACAGAAAGACAGAGGAGAGACACAGAGAGAGAAAGCAGCTGAATCAGTCAATATCACACTGTCTTAACAGTGGAACAAATAAAATATGATGGAAAGTTAAACTGTGCAATGAAAGTAGGATTTGATTTTTTTTTTTACAATAACAGTTTATTCTGAACTTCCAAGTTCAACCAAAAAGTACAAATTACACACAAACTTTAAAAAACAAACAAAAAACCCCTGCATTATTTCCCTCACCTCCAATCGTGGCCTCATGATGCTCCTGAAACTCGCCCCGGACAAAGCGCAAGGCCAAAGACGACTTCCCCACACCCTGATCTCCCAGGAGCACCAGCTTTGCCTGCTTGTTGTTGCGCGAGTTCTTGTTTGCCGAGGCAGCTCCCTCCCCTGCTGCTGACCCGGGCCCTGCCCGCCCTGGTGCTGAACGTCCTCCACTCATCCCTCACTCTGTCTGGTCCTGGCCCTGCACCCAGACATCATTCATTCACATTCTGATGCTGCCACAACCTGTCCCCTGCAGTCGACAGCATAGAGAGAAGAAATAGTTTAAAACAGTAGTGGTGGCAGAGAGCCAATCTCCTAGTTAGTTGTTAAAAGTTCTGTGTGTTGACTCAACTTTTCGTTTTTATTTGACAGTTAGTGTTGCGGAGAGAGAGAGAGAGAGAGAGAGAGGAGAGAGAGGAGAGGAGAGAGAGAGAGAGAGAGAGAGAGAGAGAGAGAGAGAGAGAGAGAGAGAGAGAGAGAGTGAGTGTGTGTGGTGTGCACTGTGGTGCGTCACTGTGTGTGTACTGTACTATGTGCAGCTCCATCAACGTCATCTTCTTTTCTACCGTTATATTTCTAGAGTTTTTATATATATATATATATATATACATGTATATATATATATATATATATATATATATATATATATATATATATATATATATATATATATATATATATCTATCTCTCTCTCTCTCTCTCTCTCTCTCTCTATATATATATATATATATATATATATATATATATATATAATTCATTTACCTATAGTATACAGCATCTTTACTTTGAAAATACAAAAAAGAAGTTCATCCTTTAGATTATGAGTTTGCCTTGTGACAGAGAATTTACCCTCCAGTGTTGAAATGGTACAAGTCTGAATTCTGTCATCATGTCTACCACATTTTTAATCTTATTAGATAGATAAAATCTTAATATAAATTTTACATTCCACTGTAGTTATTTACTAAAGTCAGTTACAAGAATATTTATGTAACACAGATTTTTCATCATTTCAGGGTATATCTAGCTGAAAATTCAGCTCACTTGCATTATTTGTCTTAATACGCTATATGAAATTGCTCAACAGCTTCACAACAGGGTAAAAAAAAACACAAAAAAAACAACCAATGGTTCTGGATTATGGGTGTAAGTTGTAACTAAAATTCCGCGATGAAAACAACATTTAAATTATTGCAATCAGATCATGCTGCCTTTTTTTTAAATATATTTTTTAAATATATTTTTAAAATTTTGTACAAAAGCTTAATAATAACATGTATATAAACAATTCTTAATTAATCTTTATGGGGAATTACAATTGATGATTTCTTCTATGTCCCTGTTTTGTTTACAACCAATACACTACTCTAGAACATGTTAAGCAAAAACATGATTACTACTGGTCTTTTTTTCTTTTCAGTGAGAGGGGGGGGGGGGATTAAATAGTGTTTTTTGTTCAAGCAAAGACACAGATCATACTATTAACGCTGGTATAGGAGAAAATACACAACGAGTGTGACAAAACATTCCAATTTTTACTTGAGGAAATGAATTGTAAGTTGTTCTTCATAAAACAGGAATATATTCTGTGGTGTTAGTGATAGATGTGAAGTGGGGGGGGGGGGGGGGTTGGATCTGCTTTCCTGCCTGCTCCCACCCCCCTCTTCTTTGCAATACAGATGACAGCAGTGAGTTACACTTCCTACAAAATTCGTTTTTTCTGCTAAAAGTGACCCAACATTAATGCAAAATAAATTACACTATAATGTAACCTAAACAGATCCCTGTCATTCTCTGTTTCTGGAGTAAAGTTGCTTCTGTCAACAACATATCAATTTGCCACAATCAAACTACTCACATATTTAAGCACCACCAAGAAGACTTAGATGAAAACTCCACTGGCTGTTTAGCATTAATCACTGATCTATTACATTTTTCTGATCTTTTACTCTTCTTTCTTTCTTTGTAATGAGTGTATTATACATACATGTATACATCCTCCCTTCAGAAAGAAGCTTGACAGCTTGTACCAAGTTAAAAGTTAAAATTAATGTCTTTTTGACTCTTGATTTTCAAATCCCACATCAGAATCCTTTTTTCCCTTCTAAAACCTCTTCTGAATCGATTTCTTTAATTATTCATTATTGTTGTTGTTGTTGAATTATTCTGTTACATGTTACATGCATGAGTTTGTTTACAAGTATTCTGTCACATATTTTTTCAAGTTAAGTGAATCCCCCCTCCTCCACTTATTCTAACAAGATAAAATCATAATGGAATCTAAATTTGTTAATTTCAAAACCATTATGAACACCTTAATCAAATACATAGACTGATATCAGTGATCAGTGAATAAAATCAGCAAATAAGCATCTTAAGGAATACTAGTGAATAGAAACAAAAAACCCAAAAGCAAACACACACACACACACACACACACACACACACACAACACACACACACACACACACACACACACACACACACACACACACACACACACACACACACACACACAAAATCATAAAGGTAAAAACCTACCTATTACATGCATTTAAAAAGGCACTACACTTGTTTGCATTTCTTCACAGAAGTTATGACATCTTCACAAACCAACAACAAAAAAGACTATGACTACCAAACTTCATATACTATACTCAGTATACGATACAAAATTTACCTGGAATTTCCCAGCTTAGCCTTTTGACTGAATTAGGAACACTGGTTACAAACACAGTTGGTTATATATCAAATTATCATATAGCAAGTTCACAAAAAGGTTAGTAAGAAATTAATGATGACTCATATTCCAGTTTCTACTTCTGACTAAAGGGTCTTTCCAACAAGTCCAGGTGGCCTGATCATTGTTCCAGTTCAAACACACAGACTGCCCAACACAAAATGCAGCTCTAGACCGTGTGTGTGTGTGGTGTGTGTGTGTGTGTGTGTGTGTGTGTGTGTGTGTGTGTGTGTGTGTGTGTGTGTGTGTGTGTGTGTGTGTAAGTGTGTGTGTGTGTTTAGTGTGTGTGTGTGTGTGTAGAGTGTGTGTGTGTGTGTGGTGTGTGTGCGTGGTGTGGTGTGCGTGTGTGTGTGTGTGTGAAGTCAGGTCAAGTCAAAATTTTATTTCCAGATGGTATATTCAGAGTAACTTCAGTAAGCAATGTGTGTGTGTGTGTGTGTGTGTGTGTGTGTGTGTGTGTGTGTGTGTGTGTGTGTGTGTGTGTGTGTGTGTGTGTGGTGTGTGTGTGAGTGTGTGTGCATGTGCGAAAGCACATGTTTGCATACATACCAAGTGCATGCGTGTGTGTTTGCATACATGTGCGTATGTGTCACATCATGTTCATGAGTACATGTGGTACAAATATTTACACTGACAGTGGTGGTGGGACCAGAACTGAAATAGAATTAATACTCAATTGGAAGCAACATCACTGGATTGCCACAGATGAGACAGCAAATTATGGTTTGAAAAAAATTTCTATGAATTTTACTTAACTGATCTAAATGGTGACGGTTCCTAAAGTGTTACTTTACAGTGCAACCATTTGTCAAATAAACCAATTATAATTTATATATATATGTGCAATACAAAATTTTATTTACTAGTCAGTAAGTGAGGGTTTTAGAAAAAACTGTACAATAACTTTTTTTTCATCCAGCCCTACAATAAAACCCAGTTATAAATGGGAAACCATTACTCAAAAGGAGTTAAACAAGAGAAATGCCTCCACTTTGACAAGATCATACAGTGAGAAACAATGGCTTCTCCTTCTAGGTCAAAGTAATATCTGAGAAGACTAAGACAGTAAGAGTGTGTTGAACGTGATATATATTGTGTGAGATAGTGACATGATAAAGATAGGAAACTATTCTCAAAACATTTTGAGTCAAGTTATGCCAGCTCTAAACACACTCCTTGATCTGCATACATGTGCAATGGGCAAAAGTAATATCTGAATACTGATAAAAAAGATAATACACACACACACACAACACACCACACAACCAACAACACAACATATAATAATATATATTTATATATATATATATATATATATATATACTTTATATATACTGCCATTACTGGTGACAATGGCTAGTACTAACTAAACTAGCTCTAGAAAGACAGTGAAAATGACATGTATACAAACTGAGAATCAAATCAATAAAAAATTCTCTATTTTGAGGAAAGCACTCAAATCATAGCAAGAGAAAATAATTCAAAGTGATTTTTTTTAATTTTCAAGAAAAGAGGAAAGAGAAAAAAGGAAGAATATTGCCTTTACAGAAGTTCCAAACAGCAAAGTAAACATGTGATGTATCATGACATTGATTTCATGAATATAAAATTTAGAAACTAAAGATCTGATAATTCAACAAAAAGTTTTTGTTTGAATCATTTATAAATAAAATCTTTATATTTGTTAAAAAAATATATATATATCTAAAATGACAATTCTAATTGCCATGTAAATATTCATACTTTGCTTCAGTTTAGCCTAATTCAATATATCATGAGGTAAAACAAAAAAATACACAATAAAAGGTTTTGTACATTGATTAAATCAAGGTGAAACAACTCATGTGATGACACTTTTTTTGACAGTACACATTATTATCACCATTATCCTCGAAAATAAATTAAAAAATTAAAAATAAAAAAATCACACACACACACACACACACACACACACACACACACACACACACACACACACACACACACACACACAGGGGGACAGGACAGCTGTGGTCAGAGTGAAGTGTTCATGATCAACTGACCTGGTTCGAATCTCGTTCAAGGGGATTTTTCTTCTGGAGTCAACATCAGTGTTGACTCCATTTTGCCCAAAGTTCTTCAGATTAAACTATAAACTGAGGCCCCGTGTGTGAACCCACGCAGAACATCTTGCACACACGTTGAAACCTGTTCTGCTTTTCAGAAGAGTACGCCATGCGTACCAGTGGGAACGGATGACAAAATTACAAAACTGCATACACACGGTGACTGGATGTAAAAAAGCACATAAGTGCTTATTCCATTACTCTTGAAATAAAAGAACAAAACAAAAAAAAGAAAGAAAACAACAAAAAAGCTGAATTACCCCAATCCCCAAGCCCAGAAATCCTTGAAATAATCATTCATGAAAACAATGATATACACAGCTTATTTCTGCACAATCTGATCAAGTCTAAGACTTTTTCCTCTTTACCAAACACTGAAACAGATCTGTGACAATACAAATCTGATAGTGAGGTACAATAACTTGAATAACTTAAATAAGTTAAGACTGTATTTCATTCTTCTTTCGATATGGTAAAAAAATACTGCTATGGCTATCTAAACTGAAAAATAAAATTAAAGAGTTCTCTGCTTCTGAATTCTTACTTAAATTCATTCCTCCTCTATGCACTTTTCAATTCATGATTCACTTGATCTATTGGTCTTCAATCTTTCTGGACACCTGCCCCTAAATCAGTGTGTACACAATTTCCACCATGTGTAATCTTTGGTGATAATGCATGCATCACTCTATAATCATTTTAATCATCTTTATTTATGGCCAAATCAAATTTGATCCAAGTTAGGTAGGACTTGGCCTACTCTCTCTCTCTCTCATCTCTCTCTCTCTCTCTCTCTCTCTCTCTCTCTCTCTCTCTCTCTCTCTCTCTCTCTCACACACACACACACACACACACACACACACAACACACACAACACACACACACACACACACACAGTGACACACACACACACACAATCTGTCTAATATCACATTAAGTGAACAACGTAAAATGAAGACACACACACACACACACACACACACACAGCTGAGAGGTCAGAGATTTTCACTGGAGACTGAGGATGAGATTGAGAGAGTTTGAAATCCCAACACATTAATTAATCAAAACTTAGTTCCCCAATCAGTTGACAAAATCAATTAATTACACAATTCTGTGTCCTGATATAACCCTCTTTATTCATTAAAAACAACTGTTTTATCTATCCCACGTCATTACTGGTCAACACAATGAGTGGCACTACACTGGCTTTAGGCCTACTGCGAGATGAGATGATAGCTAGGCCTCGTCTGAAATCCTTCCGTCTCAACGTCCATCTTACATTTTATGTCCACAACAAAAATTCTACAACGATGTCATTTATGCGAATATGCTACATAAACCTTGCCATAACCGACAAATACCTACTGCTTCAGTACATGGTCACGACAAAGTCTGAAAGGATCCTTGGCGACAAATCTAAGTGAAGTTGACGGCCTTGTTGACACTCGCGTCTTCCGTGACAAGGAAACTGCACGCCCCCTTCCCTTGCACAAATGCTGACTTAAAGTTACTCAGTATTGAAAAAGCGCTGCAATGCAACGCGTAGCAAAGAAATAAACGTTTGTCAAGTGTTTTCCACTGAACCGTATGATTGATCAAGCGTAGAAATTACGTTTTAAGTCAAATCCTAATCGGAATCTTCATGCCTGTCTCCTATGAAAACACTACACTGACAAAATCCTGTTGACCTTTGACCTTGATTGAGCACGCCATCTGCCGGATTCAGGATGTTTAGCCTAAAGCGTCTTTTTCTTCTTCTTCTTCTTGCTTTCTTTCTTTCATTTTTCTTTTTGTTCTTGTTGTAGTTGTCGTGTGTGTGTGTGTGTTGTGTGTGTGTGTGTGTGTGTGTGTGTGTGTGTGTGTGTGTGTGTGTGGTGGGGGGGGGGGGGGGGGGGGAGTCTTCTTGTTTATATTCCTTTGAAAAAAATTAGTTTATAAAATTGACAGTAACATGGCTAAAATACATTTTAAGTCGAACTCTAGAATTAATAAAACAGCAATTGTCATAGGCCCTAATTAAAATTCACGACTGTATGCCACATTCAACACCAAAAATTCTGTGAGGGGAGTGGGGTCAAAATTCTGGGGCTTTTTTGGGTACGTGTGTGTTGTTGTGGTCTTTTTATGGTTTATCTGTACAACCAGCTGGCATATGAAGCTGGTTGGGTGCCGGGTATGGGGTTGGTGGTGGATTTTTCTTTTTCACCTTAGGCCTTTTAAAAAAAATTTTTTTTTTTTTTGCTTGTTGTTTCTCTGTTCTTGTTTGGGAGGGGGGGGGGGTTCCTTGTTGTTGCTGCTAGTTTTGTTGCTGCTTCGTTTGTTTCTTTGTGTTTTTGTTTTGTTTTTTTACCTTGACAAAAAATTGGCAAAGGCACAAAATTCAGTGGATTGTGTTTTGTGCGTGATTTGATGTCCAGTACAGCCGCACGCTGCTTCATTTTCATGGCTTGAATGCTTCTTCTTCAGTCAATCTGTCTAGGTAAGTCCTTTTAGGTCAGAAAGTTTATCTAAGCCATTTCTGCCGGCACGCATGCAGGAAGCTAGATTGTACTGTACTATGATCAGAGAATATGTGTGAGCCTTTCCATGTGTGTCATGGTGATATTTTCATCTTTGCACACACATGGTTCATTCTGGACAGTGCAGCACTGATTTCTAGTTTAAATACCGTAACCCGTTGCTGGAGTCAGGACTGATGATGCTGGTAATCGAAGATCAGTTCTTGGTAAATGAACTGTTGAACAGTTCATAACTTCCCAGAGTCACTGCACAGGCATGTGTCTAGGTCGTAGGTCTTTGTTTTGGTGCAGACGAATTCAGGCATGTGTCTAGGTCGTAGGTCTTTGTTTTGGTGCAGACGAATTCCCATATCATGTGTCATTGAGTCCATCTTATAACAAAATGGTGAGCTATTGTTAGACGCTCCCAACCATGCAATCAGTGTCATCTGCCAGCCGAACAGAGACTTGTGGTACTGTTTGTTCTCTGATGGTAATCGTCAGTGGATCTTGTTTAGTGGTCATATCAACGTAGTTTTCTTGAAACTGATATTAACAGACTTTCGCACAGAGCAGAAGACAGCAGCTGTTCAATGGTTATAAATAGCTACGCACCTTACATCAATCGTGCTGCATACTTGGAACAATATTGCAAGTGCGAGTTTCTGCAAAATGGTTTTCTGGGCCAGTCCATTCTGCAATAATCGACAATCCACCCTTTTTCTACAAACCTTCAAATTGGTCCCTTCAGTGCCGGTTCCCACAAACTAATGGAATATTTCAGCAGGGTCACTGCCCAGTTTTACAAGGACAGTCCTAGTTACTCGACACTCTAACTGAAGCCAGTGCCTCCAATTGTATCACATGTAGGGGTTGGCAGTTACATGCAATTGGCTTCCAATAGTATTGCCTGCAAGATATAGTATATATACTGTACTGCGTGATTTTTGTGGAATTTGGATGCTGAATGTTGCTGATCAACGTAACTTTGACAGTAACTCACAACCGGCAGAGAAGTGTACAGTACACCAAAACTGAAGTCACTATGAAAAAGAGTAACTGGGGCCACTGAATCAGAGATATCCAAAAAAAAATCACATGACTGATGGTGATGAAGATTATGTAATGACATTCTCTGGAAGGTACCCCCAGCTTTGGACTACTAGACAGAGCTGTACTCTATGCTTACTGTCACAATACATCCCAGTGTCATCTGAGCCTAGAAGATACTGGCAACTGCAGTGTTCACTGTTGGTCAAATTATCTGAGCAAAGCTCTCGAAATCACATAATTAATTATTATATAAAGCGAAAGAAGCTCGAGTGTCAAGTTCCAGTCATTCCAAAGAGCCCATGTGGGCAGGAGCTCACCAGAGTTAACCCCCAAACCTCACCTTTTGACTCATGGGATTTGAAACATTGGTCTTCTGTCTGGTAACCAAACGCACAAACCACCACATGGTGGCAGCTGGTCCCAATTTGTCAATGGCCCTTCCTGGCTCAACATAATGTTGAACTGCCTTTTGGAATGGTTTGCCATCCTTCTTTCTTCCATTTTTTGGATCCCATGGATCCCTCCCTTTTCGTCCATGACTTTTGCACATAGGCTAATTTTTAATTTTTTTTCATTATCTTGGTTCCTCGAATCCGTCTGTCGGCTTGAGTGTGCCCTACTATTTTGTTGTTTTTGTGTGAAGTGTTTGTTTTTTGTTTTGTCCATGCTGCCTGCATGTACAAGTAGTATCAGTCTTCTAACTACAAATCTTATAATAAGGAATCAGTTCATCTTTCCTGGACTGCTCTGAGAGGAACAAAAACAACAACAGAAACAAACAACAAAAAACCCATACCCTCTCCCAAGCAAAAAAAAAAAAAAAAACCCACTAACTCCCAACACCACCACCAAACTAAAATTATGATTACCATTCATAAAATCAATTTTAAGTATTTGCCTTCATCCACCCATTCTTGGTTTAGAAAAAAAATGTGCAAGGACTTGTGGTGCTAACTTTACACAGGAGAATTCCACAACCAACAAGTCCTTGCAGTTTTCATCCCAAACTTTATACTGAGTCAATTCGGAATGATGGGTGTATTTTCCTTCCTTCATAATAGATCTTGGTGTCAACCAGCTCCAGAAAATACAGACACCTTCAGTATCAATCACAGTATTAATAGTCTCACATTTGGTACTGCAAAGAGGCTGTTTATTGACTGCATACTGAGCCCATTGCATGATCAATACTGCAAGGAACCAGCCAGATCTCTTACAAACTTGTCCCGTAAATGTCACACATGCCTCTGACAGCATTCAGACGTCCCAACCAATAGTCCATTGTGCTTGTTTTTGTGCCAGCACAGCTGGCTGGAACTGGAAAACATCCGGTAAACATTCCTATTTTAGCAGGTAATAGAGCCCTCAAATACAAAAGTAAATAAGCTTGCAAAAGCCTTTTTAAATCTTTAATATTGTACACAAAGGCTAATTTCTTATTTCCAACTCCCCACCCTTTCTTTCAAATGCACACACACACACACACACACACACACACACACACACACACACACACACACAGCACATTCACTTAATTTAAAACACAGATACCACTAACAAAAAAGTCACACAATTTTGTATAATGAATGATTTAATGTACATCCAATTAAACATATGTATACAAAGCTGAGACACACATGCGTGTCACACTTTATTATTGAGCCTGACTTGCAAAAATATTAGATTGCAAGCAAGACAACATATAGTAAATGAAGATGTACCCTCCAGGCAAACTGGCTGCTCTATCACTGAATCATGCTTCTGAGTATGGATTTTCACTCTGCTGCTTCACAACCTCCACAGCCATACATTCTCTGTGACTGAGGATTAATTCAGTCATGCCTTTCCTACTGATGTTATGTTAAAAAAAAAAAAAAGCACATAAATATAACAAAGGTAAGAAGTTTCATCAAGCATCATATGTACCTGGTAATCATTAAATGTGATCCCTTCATTCTCTTAACAGAAAATGCTAAAGCCCATGCCTGACTCAGCCTTGCACTCATATTTGTAACAAACTTCCTACATGGGATGCATTCTCTTATTTGAAGAATCAAGCAGGTGCAGCCATACACATTTTATAATGCACAAACATGAACATGCACACATACACATTCTCACAGATAATTACAGGTGCATTAACTAGGAAACCCCCATCCAGTGAAAACATTCGCCATGAAGAATGCAGTCATTCAGCATGATATAAAAAAGACGTAACCTTGGAGGTAAATGAAATTTAGGAGTAATTCTTCAGCAGACTAAGTCAGTAAGTGAATACATACTACTTGCTATTCTGTGCTTCAGGATGAAAATTCAGCGCACAAAGAATACACCTTCTCTATAATAGTGGGAAAATATTACCCAGTCCCCTCCCTCTTTACTGAATTATGCTTCAAGTCATTCAACTGCAAGTTCCTGTGGCAAAAAAATCACACACTTTGCTTACACGAGTCTGAGCAAAACTCAAAAGACTGTAAAATGAAAAGACAAAATTCCTTTTTTTTTTTTTGGTTTGTTACTGTTTGCTTTGTTTTCAAATGTTTTTGTTTTGGTGTGTGTGTGTGTGTGTGTGTGTGTGTGTGTGTGTGTGTGTGATGTGTGTGTGCATGCATGTGTGTACTGTGTGTATGTGATTCTTGCTACACAATACTTTGATCCTCTTCAAGTCGATATCTTGAGGCTAAATAAAAACAAGGAAATGGTCCCTGGGCCTTCACTTCATAGCCTTCTGCTGTCAGCAATGGTTTTCTGTCAGGTTCCACAAAATCATCCCAAACAAGGCAGAATCAAGCCCGAAAATGCACATGAGCAAACGCATACACACCACACATACATAGTGCACACAACTCAGCACACACTGGCACATTTAAAAAATGGTAACAATAAGCAAAATTATACTCTTAACAATGGCATCTGCATTTTTTAAGAAACCCAATCCAATCTCTCCAGACACAAACACTCTTTTCCAAGCAAGAACTGAATGAATTTTACATACTGCTGAAAACAGTGATGAAGCTGTCCTTTCTTTAGTGTATGTACAATTGATGAAATGACACTGAAGCAATATTCACCGACCATGTTATCACAATTATGTTTCATACAAATCACAAAATGGACCACCTTGCCAGTAACTTTCCACAATTCTCCTAAAATCATCCTTATCAAACATATATGCATACTTAAACAGACATTGCCCATTACAAATAAGAAATAAAAACAATCTTTACTGAAAAATTACAAGGACATGACTTCAGTAACTGGAATTGAAAACGCATGAGAACAATACTATTTTTAACTGGTCACAATACCTTCCATTATATCTAATCCATGATGAAATCCGATTATCCCTTGTTACCAAAATGTGATGACAGAGAACAGTTACCACAGTCACAAAGTGGTAAATGCATTCAGGCAAATAAATGATCCATTAGATATGATAGCCTGCTATCACCTAGTTCAAGTCTTACTGAATCCTTTTTTCTGTTTGGGACAATGCATTCATTCAAGGGTAACAATCTTCTGAAAAAATATATCCTGTAAAGCCAAGACGGGTAAAACTAATGAGTCCTCTTTCTTGCTATGAAATTTTACATAACTCTTCAGAAATAGAGACTGAAAACAGCTTACTGCAAAACAAGTTTGCAATGAGAGGGTTATTTTTGGCCTTTAATGGTTTAAAGTGCCAGTGCATTCCCATACGATTGACTTCTGTCTAACAATAACTTCAGTGGCATATGTCTTTATGCAGCACATGTCTACCTGGCTAGGTAGAAAAGTCACTGAAAAGCAGAACTGATACTCTCTTGTATACTGCCTAAAAACCCAAACAAACAAACAAAACCCTTGCAGAAAACTTTCAAACAAAAAATTTGATTCCTCTTTTAGTCTTTAATGTATACTCTGTATCAGAGTATGCTGCAGTGGTACGAGTAACACTTATCCGGTAAAAGGTGGAATTTAAAAACACACATAATGTAATGCCCATTCAGTGGTATTTGAAATATCTGATTTATCTTCATTTAATCAAACTATAGTTATTACAATACTATAATCATAAAAAAATGACCATAAACATTGAGAGCTAGAAATTAGGTAGTGGGATAAGTGACGGGCTTAACAAATAGCCTTTTATCTCAAGCTGTGATCAAAAATAATGTTAGATGGGAGAAAAAGAATCTATCAGTTTTCTTTTTCTAACAAAACAAATCAAACAACTGCCATAAAGGAACAGGAAGAAGAAAAAAAGGAACAGAAGGAAGAGAAACTGCATACTAAACAAAATGACCCACTTTTCCACACCTTAACTCTGCTGTTATCTATGTTTACTGGAGCAGTTTATGCTCAAATAATATGTCCAAATGTTTGAAGGCCAAATTATTTTCACTTCAGGGCAAAGTGCTTTTTACGGTGAATTTGACTAAATAATGGATGTATGCCGTAAAAACATCTGGCAAGTCCAAAAACTGATCTTGGGAGATTCATGAATACAAATACTTTTGATTACAAAAAAAAACCCCCAAAAAACCCCCCACAATATTCTGGAAGAAATATAAAGAAAAGAATTCATGTTGATATAATATGAAAAGTGAAGAAGAGTAGATTTCTCTCTAAATAAAATGTGACTTGATTTTCTGATCCAACTGGTCAACACACATCATGACTCAATACACTTCATTATTGTCCTTGCTTCTGCAAATATTTCTGTTTTGCTCATAACTCATTTGATCTGCAGAAGAAAAGTAACTTCATGTGAAAAAGCATTAAATGTATCACCTGGGATGAATAAAGTGTCTTAAATTCTTGGGGGTGTGTGTGGGTGGAGGCTTGTGCACATGCGTGTATATTCACAGACTTTTCTTATCATAGTTACAACTGATAACTGATTTCCTTCTGCTTTTATTACAAACACAAAAATTATACATGATCTATACAGCTTTCTTGGCCCGATATTCGAGGAAATAAAGCCCCTTTCCCACCCCCTCTCCCATAATTATGGTTTTTATACACAGTGAAGTGTGGTGATGTATAAATACTGTTTATTTTCATGAAAAACTATAGTTACAGTGAGTTTTATCACATGGAAAAATTTACCTTCATAGTTTCTGAACCGCCTCTTACATCCTAACATTTAAGTACAAAAAGGACCGAGTTGTAAGCTTTAAATCATATCTTTAGTACAATTTATTTATACCACTTTATGTCCCAGCAGATTTCTCTGCGTAAAATTTAGGCTGCTCTCCCCAGGGAGAGTGCGTCACCACAAGTGCAGCGCCTACCCATTTTTTTTTTGTTTTTCCCGTCTGCAGTTGTACTTGTTTCCCCATCAGAGTGGCTTTTTTCCTACAGAATTTTGCCAGGGACAACCCTCTTGTTGCCGTGGGTTCTTTTATGTGCACTAAATAATGATGTGTAATACACAGGACCTCGGTTTATCGTCTCATCTGAAAGACTAGCACCCAGACCACCACTCGTGACTGAATGGATGGGGGAAAAGTTTTGGGCCCAAACGGGATTCAAACAACTGCACACTGCGATCTGGACTTTTCGCTTTCTAGACAGGCGCGTTACCTCTAGACCACCGATACATCATACAAGCAATCATACTCTACTTTCCAGCAAGGCATACTGGGTATGTCTTAATTTTCAGTAGGTAATATTGTTATACAAAGGGTATACTTGTACTTTCATAATCCACTTTCATTGTACATCCCCTGAAGAAGACGGCAAACATACCTAGAAAACTGATATGAGAGACGCTAACAATCTCTGCTCTTTAGTCTGTCGAAAATCAGACCACAGATACACCATGGACTACTGGCTTCTAATGTCTCCTCATTCCATGACCGCGTGAGCTAGAATCATTCTGACAGACATTAAGATAAGTGCTCATGAAAATCTGATTTTTCTAATAAAAAAAAAAAAAGTTGTGGATCAGCATTTATTAGCCAACAATAAATCATACTGGCCAAAAATACATCAAAGATGCAATTCTAAATTCTTCCGCTTATGTGCATGAACTTTCCTACACTTTCGGACCATAAAAAGTCAGCATCTTTGTGGGGGGGGGGAAAACCAGCACTTTCTTTTCTCATAAGTAGCTAAAAATTGGAAGGAAAGCAATATTTTCCATTTATAACCCTTGCTTCAAATATGATTTTATGTAAATAAATACATTTTCCCCCCAGGATTTCAGAAGTCAAACTGTATGGAGTACTTGTCATTAAACTAAATTCACAAAAAAAAATTGGAGACAGTCCTGAAAATAGTAATGTCTGTATAAACAGGTTTTGTTGTTGTTGTTCTTTACATTATTATTTATGCTTCCTCCTCCCCTATTACTGCTTGTGTATCTGTCTTCTTCTACAATTACATTTTCTATATCTCTTATTACAGAACATGGGTAAACATACCTGACCTTAAAAAAAATGTAAACATGGTGTTTAACAAGACAACCCCCCCCCAAAAAAAAAGGGAAAAAAAAATCTGTGCACAATACATATCTATTAGATAAACACACGCCTATGATGTGGAATGGGATCAAAGAATACCTCTGCTAGTCTATGTGGATTTCTTGTGCTGTGAAAGAAAATTTCTTTTTGAATACTCCTATGGAAGATATGCAGAAAAGCTGTTAAGGAACATACTGAACTGTTCTTATTCACAGTAATTATAATGCTTAAGTAGTTTGATGGCATTGAAATATGTAAATGACACTGTCCCAGATGATTTGGCTACCAAACACTAGAGAAAAAGAGACCAGTTTCACATTCCATTTTGAAGCCAAAAAAAAAAAAAAAAAAAAAAAGAAGAAAAAAGAATAGCAGGAAAAAAAAATCCCCAAAGTATGATAATCTGATCTTCAGAAACAGATGAAGAGAGTCTCCAAGATTTGCTGAAAGTATAACACCCATAAGAAAGAGGTGGGAACAGGAAAAGAAACTTGTCTGTTCACCATACATGCCAGTACAGTGGTCACGTCACGGTCCATGGCAAACAAAGTGCAGCCAACACCTCTACGTCACTGAGGCAAAACTGCACCCACCCCCACGGCAGCTCACCCAACTCTAGGATCACCCAAGGATCCCACACACAACACAATCAATGTCTGGTTCACAGGACACCTGAAGGAGGATATAACGGGCTCTGAATACAAGAGGGCACACAGCTACTTGCAGCATCCTCCTTCCGACTGTTGACTGGGTTCATTGTTCAATCGTACACCTTGCTGTCGGGGCTGACTGCTACCTCCCACTTCACTCTTTGGAAGCTTCTTGGCTACAAAGACAAAAACCACAATGGCCATTTTCTGTTAATTCAACAGACATTCAAATTATGATTTGATTTAAAAAAATAAATAATTGAAAAAAAAAAGGATGAACACAGCACAAACAAAATGGTTAGGAAGGTAAATTAAGGGGCATGCAACTCGGAACGAGCTGTAAAACTTTGATCTGTGAAAGTGAAAACATCTCCTTGTGAATCTGTGCAATTGCGTCAACTGATTTAAGCTTAAAAGGTTAATTTTCTTGATTAGATTAACAAAATATTTAAACATCATATTAAATATGTGCTAAATGTCTAGAGTCTGACACTCAGACCTGTGCACCCCCTTACTACTGATTTCAGTATTTTCATGGCAATTTTCGTATTTTTCACTGAGTTTCAGTATTTTTGCGTGTTGTTCGTGACACTTTTTCAACATGAAGCATAAATGTCTTTTTTTTAATTGGGTTTTTGTATATGTATTTGTTTGCTCATTCCCCTTCCAATTTCTTTCCATTTCTTTTATCAACTAGCAAATCTGGACAGGTGTGATGACTTCTTAAGTGATGTAATATACAGAGTGTAGAATTGGGAGAGAAAAAAAAAAGAGGAAATTAAGCCGGGGTCCAGGGGCTGCTTAGGCCCCCATGGGGTGCAGGGGCAAAGCCCCGCTGGGGGCCCAGGGGGGCAAAGCCCCCCGGCCGAAAACGATTTTTCGCATTTTAAAGGCAGTTTGGAGGCCTCTCCAGGCACCATTTTGTGCAATGTGGAGGCAAATGTGTGTGTGTGTGTGTGTGTGTGTGTGTGTGTGTGTGTGTGTGTGTGTGTGTGAGACAGACTCAGACCTTCCATAAAGAACCACCAGAGTATGTCACTTGTTTTAAAAAGATCTATTCTGGGTAGCGTTTTAATAATATAAGTTTGTGTGACCACTGTGATGGTTAATGAAAAACGTGGGGGGAGAGAGAGAAGAGAGAGAGAGAGAGAGACAAGGCAAGGCAAGGCAAGGCAAGGCAAAGTATTTTATTCGAGGATAATAATAAGCACTGGTGTGCTTTTTTACATCCAGTCCCCGCCCTTTTCAGGGATACATCAAATTGAGAAGAAGAGAGAGAGAGAGAGAGAAGAGGAGAGAGAGAGAGAGAGAGAGAGAGAGAGAGATCAATACACTCTCTGGTGAAGATTAAGAAGATCCTATGCCTTTCTCATTTTATTTTTAATCTGATTTCGGTGTGGACTCACCATGACGGTTTGCATGGCCAGAAAACAAGTGCTGTGTATTGTGTGCTCTGCTGCTGTCCAGTACAGCACCAGAGCGGAAGCCGTGTTCGGTACGATATAACTTCAGAGCGAGTCTTCTTTATGTAACTTCAGAACAAGTCACTTTGCCGTTTTAAACGATCAGCTGATTTTTCGAAGATGCGAGAAATTTTACTGTCCCATGATTTTCCAAGAAATCAGCGCTTCTATAAATGAAGAGCCGTATTTGCTATGTTCCGACCGCATTCCAATTTTCGACACCACTTGCGAATGAAAGTTCAACTTTCACTTAGCGAGTAGCCTGATGCGAAAGACGTAGCGCAGGTTCAAACCTTACTCGGCAAAACGAACAGCCAATTTTGCTGCTTATGCATCTATATCCGCAACTGTACCTCTTTTAGCACCCATCCTGGCCTGTTAGCGTCATTTTGCATTCACACTCCGCGTCTTTCTTTGCTTATAAGTGTATCAGTTTGGTCTGTTCTTCCTCGCGAAAGCTTACGCCACTTTCCGCCATTTTGTTTTGAAGATACTGTTGTGCGCATGCGTCATCAGGGGAGATAAGTAACTGAACGATAGGGCCTAGCAGACGACGTAACGCGAGATAACGGCATCACTGAACGATAGAAGACGACGTTTTTCGATTTCCCGGATTTTTCGTTGACAAAAATCGGATTTTGATTAATAAAATCGTATTTCCGTATTTTCCAACTTTTTCCGGAACAAATACGAGAAAAATACGGAAGGTGCACAGGTCTGGACACTGCAGTGTAAAGATGACACAGTTTCAAACTCCTCCTCTTTCTTTCTTATGTACCAGTCAAAACAGATACATAAACCTACACACAATTGATCAGATGAAACTTCAAATACTGCTAAAATATGTGAAGCAACATTTACAAGACAGATTAATTATATCAGTATGCTACAAGATGGTGGCAATCATACACTTCTATAATTCATAAAAATGCCAAATTTACAATCGGTTTTATGGAAAGAAAAAAAGTTAAATTTAGACAGCAATCTTTGCTAATAATTTACTGTGTAATAAACTGAATTAATTTACATTATAGATACGAACTTACCGATGGCTAAAAATATGTCATTGACATTCATTGCAGTCTTTGCTGACGTCTCCATGAACAACAGACTGTTTTCCTCTGCATAGGCTTGTGCTTCCTAGAATAATAAAACAAAAAAGTCAAACTACCAGCTGCTGTTATAGCCACTGTATTTCTAAAAGAATGAAAAATTGAAAACAAAGAAAAAAAAATAGAGTGAAAATTCAGATACCTGTGAAGCAAATAAAGTGAAGCCAAGTTGTAGAGAGACAGTATGCTGCTTTAAAAAAAGATTAAAAGAAAGAAAAAAAATCACACCCCCACAAACAGAGAGAAAACCACTGAAAACCAGACAAAACAAAACAAATATTGGATGGGGTAATAAGAGTGGTGGTGTTTATCTGTTTTTGTTTATTTTTTAGTTAGGATTTCCAGAAGACTCAGGATCTTATCATATGCCTTATTGGAGAGACACAGAAGCAACTTTTCTCAACTATCTCTGCTTTACTGACTGAAAAAGAAAAAATCTTTACACTGTATTTCCACATAAACTTTTGCTCAGGTTTGTTCTGTGGAACCTCATCCTACAGACCAAGGGCAAAATGAAACAAAAAAAATATATACAAATCATAACACATAAAATAACAGAGCTCTTTAAACTTTCATTTGATTCTTTAATCCTATATAACTAAAAACAGTTTCTTCCAACTACCATGAAAACAAATATCAGAAGTGCATGAACATACACTGTTAACCTTGCAACAAATCACTATCAATGGTAGATCATGTCTTTATAAAAAAAATTAAGGACAACTCTTACCTCAAACTCTACCATGCGTTTGTTTGCCAAATCTGCTTTGTTGCCAGCTAAGGCTATTACGATGTTAGGACTGGCTTGTCTCTGTAGTTCTTTCACCCATGTTTTTGCTCGCCCAAAGGTATCCTGCACAAATAGTTTATTTGAAAAGCACTGATAATCACAACCACCATTGAACTTTTACATTATAAAGCTTCTTACTTTCTGTTGACATAAACTCTTAATAAAGAATTGGGTGATCATTCCCCCCCCCCCCCCCCCCCCCCCCTTCCTGCTTTTAAATTTCTATTAAAACAAAGGCAAAATACATAGTTCACTCATTAGGATAAAGGAAAGCTTGTTTTAAAGTTGCCAGTGAGCCCCCACCCCACCCCAAAGCGCACATAGGTTTGCATGATCCATTGCTAATCAAACCAAATTAAATCAAGCAATATGGCAACAGAAGGTTTATTTTGGACGGATGACTGAATTCTGATAACAAAAAAATTTGACATAAACAGCTGCAATCCCAAATTCAAAAAGCTCACATTTTTTGCAGTTCTCATTCAAGATTCTTTCAAGAAATCTACTCAAATGTTCGCTCAAAAGAAAGACAAAACATTTGGGATGAAAATGAAAGCACTTGGGATGAGGATAAGGCATTAGAATGAGGGGAGGCAGACAGGTGAAAGCAAATCTTGACAATACCAGATGGAAAAAGAGAGAACCCTACACAACCAATAATCATGATAGTAGTATTACCTGATTTGTGATGTCATAAACAACAATGGCAGCCTGAGCACCTCTGTAGTACATTGGTGCTAAACTGTGGTAGCGCTCTTGTCCAGCTGTATCCCAGATTTCAAATTTGACAGTTGTGTCATCAAGACATACTGTCTGAGTCAAAAAAGCAGCTGAAAAAAAACAACAAAGTTTTATCTGTAACATGTACACATACATGTGCATAAAAGAGGGAAGCAGTGATTGAAAAGTTAAAGTGGAGTAAAGTGGTCTCTGCTTTTCTAGCTTATCTTAAAAAGAATAAAAAAAGTTTAACAGACTTAAAACTACATCATAGAAGGAAAAAATATTCTACAAGCATGCACATACCCTACTGATCACTTCAAACTATTGGCAATCAATCCACGCACAGGGGAAGAATTGGGGGTCATGAGGCCTTCTCCAACTAAAATAGGGAAGACCCAACTGCCTACAAAAAGAGAAAGGAGATCATTCATTGCGCTTAGAATACTATGACTTCATCATACAATGACACATGCACTTAAGTTATACCCTCTTCTCTCATGGCCACACACAGTTTTTTTAAAACCCAGTATCAGTAGAAGCTCAGGCAATGTCTTAGCACTCATGGGTGGTGAATATATGAGAGAGAGAGAGAGAGAGAGAGAGAGAGAGAGAGAGAGAGAGAGAGAGGAGAGAGAGAGAGAGAGAGAGAGAGAGAACTCAAACTCAAACGTTTACTGTCAGGCCCTTGGCCCACAACAGGAGACAACATTTCAAAAACAAAATTCACATATTCATTCACACAAGAATTCATAAAGCATCAGAACTTGAAAAGTTATTTCAAAGTGTGACAACATAATATCCTTTTTTATCCTGATAATATCTCTCGCCTCTGGAAAGCTTTATATAGATATACAGCTAGATTTTTTACAACAGTTTCTTTTCTTGATGTTAACAGTAAAGTCATTCGAAAGGCACACGGATCATTATAATATTTTGATGGAATCAATTCTTCTCTCAGATCTAAATAAGCTGGGCAAACAAGTACAAAGTGTTTTTCATCTTCAACACCAGATTTACAAAGTGCACAAATTCTGTGTAAGTCACTGCCACCTGAATATCTTAATGCATGAACAAAAATCGAAGATACACCCAATCTAAACTTAGTAAGGATACGCTTTATGTGCGTGTTCATGTCGAGAGCTAGATATGGTTCAAGTTCACAATTATGTTTAAATGTTCTATACATAGTGTATCTTTCTTTACTGGAAATACGGTCATGCCAGTTTTGCATTTTGCAGTCTATTAACCTTTGCTTTAAGCTCTGCAAGAAAACGTCAATGTGCTCAACACCTTGCATAAACCATACATGACCATATCCATATGATAACAGGAATTCACGGATTTTTGTGGCCCAAGTTTTCTTCCCTTTCAAATCTAAATGATACAACATGATATAAGTTTTATATGGCAATCGGTTTGAATCCATTCTCGTAAGTTTTAGCCAATATTTAATACAACGAATATGGCACCTGATTGTTAAACAATATCTTCCAGTTTCACCATATATTAAATCATTTGGTGTGCGCTGATCTATTTTCAGGTATCTCTTAAGAGCAAAAGTATGTACTTTTTCTATTAACAAACTTTCATTTCTAATACCCCAAACTTCAGATCCGTAGGACACAATAGATGCAACCTGTGCATCAAAAAGTTTTATAAAAACATCAAAAGAATGACAATCTATCTTATTCAGTGTACCTAATATATTAATACATGCTTTTTTGGCTCGAGTGACAAGTTCATTCAAAGCTGCAGAAAAACATAATCTAGTGGAGAAAAAAATACCCAAATATTTGTAGTTATTTACCACTTTCATCTCAGTGTTTCCATAGAACCATTTTTCCTTGGCTGCAAGGTGACCTCCTTTTCTAAAAACTATGATATTGCTTTTATCCATGTTAACTTTTAACTGTAAGCGTTGTGATGAAGTATACAATGTATTTAACTGGTGTTGCAGTCCTATAGGAGTTTCAGATATGAGTACAATGTCATCAGCAAATAGCATAATGAATAATTCTGTTAATTCTGGCATTACTAAACCTCCATGTTTACCATTGACTGTAATATCATGAGCAAGTTCATTAATAAATAGACTAAAAAGAACAGGACTACATACGTCACCCTGTTTCACACCTCTGTTACACTGGATGTAATCTGTTAACTCAGCCCTTGCCTTAACTTTAGCTTTAACAGAAGTATACATGCTTTTGATGCATTCAAACATTTTTCCATTCAAACCATTTTTTCTCAATATTGACCACAAAATTTCTCTGGATACAGAATCGAAAGCTTTTTCGAAATCTATAAACGCTATGTACAATTTCTTATTAGAGAGAGAGAGAGAGAAGAGAGAGAGAGAGAGAGAGAGAGAGAGAGAGAGAGAGAGAGAGAGAGAGAGAGAATTTTTATTTCTTGTGGGCTTAAGAGTAAGCAGAAGACCTGTGTGTGTGTGTGTGTGTGTGTGTGTGTGTGTGTGTGTGTGTGTGTGTGTGTGTGTGTGTGTGTGTGTGTGTATGCGTGCGTGTGTGCATGCGTGTGTGTGCAGGCAGGAGAGTGGGAGGTATAGGCATGGGTGTACATTGTGAACATATGTGTGTGCATATCGAGCGCATGCAGGTGCATGTATTCCCATGTCAGCAGAAACTGCTTACCTCCAATGGTGCTCTCTTGGTATTCATGGAACTGTCCTTTCACAAAGCGAAGTACCAAACTCGATTTCCCGACAGCTGATTCTCCCAACAGTACTAACTTGAACTGGCATATTTTCCCCTGTGTTGCTCCATTTGGTCGTTGTGCATTACCTCGCCCTGCCATGTTTCTGGCTCAAGTCCACACCAACTGAATCTCTGATCTCCTAGCACTGAATCTGAAAAATAGGATGTGAAATGTGTTCATAATCATTATATTTCTTACTGAATGATGTCACTGTTCTTTTCAAGCCAAATGACATGCATCTAAATTTTAAAACATTTAAACATAGGGAGATTTACACAGTCAGAAAAAGTAAAACCATGCATCATTGTTCAAGAAATTACTAATGACAATTATTTGTGTTTTTTCAACTATAAAAACAATTAACACTGCCCACAATGCACTTAAGTGTGTCAATTCTACACATCAAAATATAAACAAACTAACTATAACAAAAACCTAACGAAAAACAAACAAACAAAGAAATAAGATGTGACGTTAAATTGAATCTAGTATCATGTGTATGATGATGCACTAGCCACTAATTTCCTTCCATGGATCATTAATTGGGAGACAGTTGTTTCAAAGATGTTATTATCACCACCCCAGTGAGGCCAAATCACATTCTGAGACTCAGTCTGAGTCTGGTTCCACAACAATGCTAATTCAGTAATTGTTAATGAGCATGGGACTTAATAGGCTGAGTACCCCCCCCCCCCCCCCCCCACTCCCCATGTTATATCACAACAGAATCTATTCAACACCACTGAAGAGACCCAGCAGCACTGCCAAACCTCTTTTCACTGGTTTTCTTATAGCAACCTTCCAATGAGTGAATAACACTTCCTGTGGACTTATTGTGACACTGAACTTCTCAAGGCATGACAATATTAGCCTTGTGGTAAGAATGACTTTAACTTTTTTCCCCGATTATAATACAAGAAGATACAAAAAGCACTGTGAGAGTGGCAGTTCTGGCACATCACAAAAAGATGAAGCTGCTAAAGAAAATATTTTTAAAATCTTTTTTTCTTAATTTAAATTTCCTGCTCAATATTTAGTACTGATATCATTATACAAAGTTAAGTGATGCTACTGCTAGTAAGAGTCACTGTTGTGATAAGCACTTACCATACTTAAGTTTGGCTTTTGTTCTTTGTTTTAACAGCAGCTCAAAATATTTTTTTTAAAAACAACAAAACATGAAGTGATTAACTACAAATTTTACATGCCACTTTTTCGCCTCTACTAACATTACAAAGCTCAGATAATGTTCCAACCATTTCTCAATTCTATATCAACAGAAGTCCATAAAAATTTTTAAACGTTATAAACTCTTACTCAAGTCACTGCCAAAGGCTCTGGCTTTTATAGTTCAGCTCTAGAGGAAAAAAAAATCATTTTACAGTCTACATCTTAGTTAAATACTTTTTGTTTTTTTCCTTCATCAGCTACAGCTCTGGGGTTCACCAATGGTAAAATTTTTGTCGTCATGTTCTTACCAGCATGCAACAGCCTACTCAGACTCTTCCAAAAGGCAGAATGGGTTTTAGGCCTAAAATCGATGCCTCAGAGCAAGAAAGGTCTACTGGCAGAGTTGCCATTTTCAAAAGTTTCGAGATATGCTCACTTGAAAAGTTTGAAAGGTCAGAACAAATCGAGGATTGAATGGAAGCGTTCGGTTTTCGGAGAGAGGAAGGGCATTAATGTTATCTTTACCATAGTATGTTTGTATTGTAATACATGTAGAAGAAACGCCATGATAGCAAAAACACTGGCAGTGAAGCCAGACCACCTTGTCTGCAGAGAAATTACAGCAGAACTGGCACTTCCTCCCATGCAAGCATGGCATGGCGATTAGCTTGACCCTTTTTCCCAGATAAGATCACTCTCCAGCCACCAGTGTTCCCACACAAGAACTGCATCCAGGCCTGCCAACTCTGCCCAGTGGTCCTAGTGTATCCCTTCCCATGCAAGAAGGTTTTGCACAGCTGGAAGTCCTTCCTTACACAAATTACCAGGTTAATTGGCACTACAGCCTTTAGAGCAAAAGCAGAGTGCCCTGCAGTCCTCCCTTTTACCATGAGAAATTCACTCAGGTAATTTTGTGCAAGGACTGTTTTCTTCAAATATCTTTAAAATTAATAAAAAATATCATTTTATCATTTTGTCATCTGAAAGTTTACAGTAAATTCTACCAAATATCAAAAAATTTTAAATTGGTATTTTTTTCAGATAAACCGTTCTTGCTCTGAGGCATCGAAATGTGCAAAAGATGTTCTGCGTAAGTGCGCACACTACATCTCTATTATGATCATGATTCATATCCAAAGGACTTTGGGGGAGTGGAGTCAGTACTGATGGCAGTCAACTCCAGGGGGAAAATCCCTTCAACAAGTGGCTTGGTCAAGTTCGTGCCAACATGAACTTGGGCTTTCAGAATGTAAGCTCAATGCTCTGACAACTAGGCTACCCCACTCCCCCTGATTACATCTAAATAACGACTACGAAATAATAGCAGTTCTGTGGTAAGTGCTTAGGTACTTCTAATGTAGCATAAAAGTTGGGTGCAGCACATTTAAGTCGATGACTGCACTACAGGAAAATCAATCAATAGATCAATTTGGATTGGTCAAGCAACAAAATTACATTATCTATCATTGTGACTGGCTCTTAGAAGAAAAAGAAAAATGTTAAAAATACCCCCCCCCCCCTCCCCCCCAAAAAAACAACCCCAAAAGAACAAAGGTCAATACCCACTCTACAAGCCACAAGATCAATAGAAAGTTCTGAGGTCTATATATGCAAATGAGATGATCAAGCGATGTTGCCATGGGGTGTTACTGTTAGCAAGACTGGTTTACCATCAAAAAGACTTCCTAACTAGATCTACAATTGTTAGCTCAGAACCCTGTTACACAGGCTATGTGACTGAAATGTGCTGTCCTGCTGCCCACAGTATGTGGAGCTCATGTCATTTTTTTTCTCTTCCTTCAGTATCCATCCCCTCTTCCATTGTATATAAAGATAACCATTATTTAAAGTGTGTGGTGGTGGGGGATGGGCAGTGGATAGTTGCCTCAAGATAGGCTGTTTATGTTATATCACATATATATATGACAAATGAAGGGAAACCTCAAGACTTTCAATCTGGCTATGAAGTCAAAGACTTGAAATAGTTAAAAGACAGATTTACTAAGATTACACAAATAAACATTATCAAATTAATGTAATAATAAGTATACTCTATAATTCTAACGAGAGGATAAAGGCGTATCAATTGACATACTTTTTAGGACACACACTACACTATATAGATTATAGTTGGGTTACACAGTCCTGTTATGTACTGATGTGCATGAGAGGATTATGCTCAAGTTTACAGATGTATAACTGTTCACTGCTTGGCATTTAGGCTACCTAAAGTATAACTAGTCAGTGTAACTCTAAGTAATACTACTACTATTACTACAGTGCTAGTGTGTATATTATGTCAAACATACCACTGGCCATAACTGGTGTACCCATACCCTCAAGTTAAATAAAAGTGTGATACAGATTACAGTGCACAAAACATAAGTTTATTTAAAAAGTATATTCACACTGGAACACACTAACACAGGTTGATGGAATCTCTACACATGTCTGAGTGGTGAACTGGCTGCCCCTCCCCTCCCACCTAAAAAGAGTGGCCTGCACTTTCAGTTTCTGCCCATGAATTAAACTTTAGTCTTTACAAAGCTACAACTACAAGCATTCACCCAATGACTGAAATTTAGATACTTTCAAAATTTGAGTTGTTCCAGAATATAAATATTGTGCTTGTAGTTAAAGCTCACTTATGACCCAGGCATGGTACTTTGTAGAGTTGAAGGCTAACCTAGAACTAAGATTACACCCCCTTTTAGTTTTACCCTAGCGTTTGTCAAATTCTGAAAGGGGTGTAAACAAACAGGTTAAGCCTATGACAGTATGAGGAAACCCATAAACAACTGGTCTGTAAACAATCCTCAGAAAGTAATTAATAAAACATTGGCAATCAGATGCTGCGATAAATAACAAAAAAGTGATTCTGTGACTGTCACAGCT